>OZ020241.1:11291884-11620033 GCA_963971235.1 Cryptus armator | reverse complement strand
ACTCCGGCTCCGGGATAATAAGGATCCTGAACCAAAATCGGATCTCCCGGACCGATTATGGCTTCGAGAGCTTTGCTCAGTCCATCCTGACCACCGGAAACGACGACCACGTCTCGACTCTCCCACAGGGGTGGCGAATGGGCCTTTTTTTGGAATTCTCTTATCGCATGAAGAAGCGGAGGATAACCCTGACTCGGTATGTACTGCAGAGCTGCAGCTAACTCTTCGCCTTGAAGAACGCAACTTCGGCCACCGATCAGTTTCAACGTTATCTCTGTAAAAGGAAATGTTTCCTCGTTTGGCATTCCCTCAGCCAACGAGATGACACTGTGCGGTACCGAATAAGCTATCTTTGCTGAAAAGAACAGTTACCCATGTTAATATAAAAAATTATAGTAAATAATTATTATAAATCCTTTTTTATTGCATATCGTTATACTTACTAAGTTCCCTCGTAGCCGCCGATCTTCTACGTTTCGATACGTCCGTTTTAAAATGTGAATAATCCATATTAGATTCTTCACTCGTAGTTTTCAATAACAATTAAACAAAAATCGATAAATAATTTTTTTCGATTTTTTTTCTTCTTTATCGATGCAACGTAAATTTCGAAAAATTCGTGAAAAAGATATAACACCGTTGAAATTATTTCGGGCAGCTATGGCCTTCACTCAACTCGGCAACCCTCGCGATCACTGACACCGTCCGCACAAGATCGCCAGCTTTTATACTTCAATATACATAGCTAGTATTTGTTGCGTCAGATAACGGTTAACGTATTCAAATCAAAAAGTATCAGCCCGCGTCGTTGCCCGGCGCGTGGACTATCTGCCGCTTTCTGGCTTTCTTATTCACGCTATCTATCGCCGTCACTCCGCTATTATATCGCTATCTTCTTCTTTTTTTCATTCTTTCTCTTTTTAGTGAAAAATAATTCCCACGAATTTCGTCAGCGAAAGAGGAAACTGTAATTTATTATCTTAAATACATTCGGATGTCGACGGTTTCTCAGTTCAAATACAAAATGACGTATAAACCTGCGTCAACAATCGATCGCTTCGATCGGATAATAATAACAAAATATTTTCCGATTTATCGTACGATTACCATCAATTTTCTCTAAATAAAAGAAAGCTGATAATGTGTAGCAGATATCGCAGAAGCAAATAGAATTTTTTGAAATATCCGGCAGTGTGAATTATTCATACTATTCTTCGTACTTTGGAATTTTTTAGTGACTTGAAACGTCATACGTACCGTAACATATGTAGATCAATCGCCAGAATATGTATATGAAGAATTTTACGTAAAACACATAGGTACAAAAAAATCGCGTATGTCGCTGCGAATGAACGATAAGAAATAATAATAAATTAATATTGCGAAAAGCACACAAATGTAAATTCAAAACATGTCGAAGTTGCAACACCTCGCGCGCGCTCCGTTCGCTGATTTGTTTTAATCAAATTTGTGAAACGGAACCACGGAAAGTTGTCGCGCGTCTGAGATTTGTCAACAATAGTGTCATTTTAATTTCGTTCGTAAAGTATTTCCCGAATTTTTTAAAAATAGGATACGTAATCATTTTATGAAATTTACACAAGTGTCGATCATTGTATGTGTGTTTATATATACTATCGCGTCGCGTCGCGCCTCGCATTCGAGTTCAAGTGTTATTATGACGCTATAATAATTTCCTACGATTTGAGGTCACGGTTGAGGTTCCCGATATATGATGTAACGTGGAAAACGAATTTCGTTCGACGAAAAGAACGCCGACTATTGAATGAGTGACGAAATTCATTCTTGCATACGTAAACTGCGCCGTCTAGCAAAGTTTTCCTTCTTTTTCGTCTTCGGCTTCTTTTCCTAGTGAGAGATCGAGAAAGAGCGATAACAACGACAGCGACTAGCCAAACGCACACAGACAGTAGCCACACTTCGGGCGTTAAGTCTCCATAAGCATCACGAAGGCATTCAATAGTAAGTCCCCAACACACTCTCATACCCTCAGCATCATCGACATTCCTTCTCTCGGGATTCTCGAGTTCGGAGGAGTCATTTCGTAACCGACCTTCTCTTTTTCTGATGCAACTAATCGAAGATATTTTAACGTTGTCGGACAACAGAGTCACGCGAGGCATTGAAAAAACAGACAAAAAAAACAAAACAAAATATACTCCGACGCGCAACACGAAAATTCCCCGCTAAAGAGTATCGATGCATTAAACTTCCGGGTACAATGGTTGCATTTATATATATATATATGTTTTTTTTTGGCCTTTTTACGTAATTAATTGTTAGCCGAGTCAATGCAGTTATTTCGAGTTATCAGACATTTTTTATCGAATATGTCGAACGGCATTTCTTATTTATCGAAATTTGCCGGGAAGTAGAAAAAAAAATTTTGACGTCCTTGTCGTCGAGGTGCTACTGCGTCTCTTGATTTATTTTTGACAAAAAAATATTGATTATCATCAAGAAATGTTTATGTTGACGACAGTAACTGTTCGATCTTTACTCGAATGTTCAGCGATTTTTTATCTTCACGAGTAGTTATCGTCACAACTTTTGTTGTTATGTGTTTTTTTTTTTTTTTTTCGTATATTCGAGGCCATCGTGCTGAATCATTTTCTTGTTGATACACAATTGCAACATGCATAATAGGCTATAAATTAAAAGCGATAGCGCTCTCGTCTTTTAACTCGCTTCTTACGTATTTTGAATTGTTTTCACATGCCGTCTTTCATTGTTACCAAGTCATATTGTTTATTTACGATTATCTACCGAGTCTCTGGAAATGACGTCAGTGGTGCGATATCACGAGAATAATATAATTCTTGCAACGCGAGGAGAGCAAAAAAAAAAAAAAAAAGTAAGAGACGCAGAGGCGATGGGAGGAGAAGCGAAGAGACCGAAAAATATTTAACTCCGCGGGTCATCGCGCCTCGGCGATTCACAAATTGGATACTTCCAATCTCGACGAGAATTGCTTGTATTGAAAAGCTCGGTTTGTCATCGTTGGCTGTTGTCGTCGCTTGTGCAGAAAATGAAAAAGTTATTCGATAACTTCGACGATTGCTGCAGCAATCATTTTATTCAGTTTTCTTGTGTGTCTCTCGATTAATGTACGACCGGTCGTCTGCGTATCGGTAAATGCGCTCTATGTACATAAAATACATATGATTGCCTGATTTTTTTTTTTCTCTCGAATTAAGCAAACATTCATCATTAAAAGGGGGGAACGACAGGTTTTAAATGAATCCTGAATTATCCCGTATATTGCGAATTTCCCTCGAAGTTCTGTATGCTTCTCGGCAACGCGACTATTCCTTATAATTGCGAAATACCTGGATTATTCATTCTCGATCTCTTGGCAGGAAAGAGGCAAGGGAATCAACGACGTCGTCGCCGTCAGGAGGTTGAGAAGCGTCGAATAGAAAAATAGTTAGAGTTTCGCTTCCTCCGACAGAGCGTCGACAGAGGGGGTGGGAACGGGTGGAAGATGGAATGAGGACGAGGACGGAGCGTTATTCACGACGCAGTTAGTCTACCGTGCGAGATACTCCGGGTGCCCTCTCGAGACGGAGATGGAGAAACGTACTTAACGAACGGAGAAGTTCATTAAAAGCGAAACGACATTAGCCAACCTAAAATTACCCCTCCTGATTCAACCTCCGTTGGATGCGCTACGCTATCTTCCGACTACTTCTCTGCTCGATTCATCTCGGCCTTCTCTGGAAAATGCTCCTCTGGTATTAGGTATATCCTCTTGCGATCCTACTGAGGTGAGCTGCTCTTTTTTCTCTCCCTTCGTCTCGTCATCTTGCCTTCGCACACCTACAACCTTCTCCGTAGTTTTCTCTTTCCATTCTTCACCTCTTTCCTTCTCACTCGCTATCACGAATCTGTCCTTCGCTCTGTCCCTTGCGATAGGGAAATCAGAACATCTACATGGAATCATCATTGGTATTCACCAAAGCGCGGAGAACGAGACAAGATAACGAACGAATGAGAAGGTCGAACGTCTATTCGTTTCATTTCTATCCACTATGCCTGCAACTGTCTGAAATCCTCTTGCTGGTCTCTGACGCGTGAAAGTCTGCCGTTGGAGAACGAACCATCCAGCTTTTCACCCCGATAGGAAATAGATCCGTTCAAAGCAATTGGAAATCAAAAAAAGGAGAAGAAGAAGAAGAGCCGTGCCATCTCCTCGTCAGGAGATTGTCTTCCTCCGTCGACGACTTCGTCGGTGGGACCTTCGCTTATGTTCGAAGCTTCTGTTTTCAGTTTAACTTTATGATCTCTGCGTACCAGACTTGCCGTGGCGCTTCCATTGTCTGGACATCTTTGATAATTTATCGAATTTCAGAAACGGTCTTTCGAGTTAATTTTGGAAGAACTCTTATGTCGGACGAAGGGAAATGATGGCAATCAGCTTTTGTTGTTGAGTGGACTGTGTCACCAGCTAATCGACCCGCAGAATATGATTTGGACTTCATATCTTACCTTTCATTAGAAATATGGCGTCAACTAACCTTTTTTCCTACTCAGGATCGTCGAATCTTGAACAGCACTTCCTTCATCATCATCTTCCGCTGTTACCTTGATCCTGCGGAGATTTCGATCGACTTCGCCGTTGACGACGCTCCATACCACCGGTTACTTAATCCTGATAGAAACCACTCAAGTGCCACGAAGATTGCCCGACGATTGTTCCGAAATTTCATTACAGTCGATGGTCGATGAGAGTTCGATGATTGGGCGGTTGAGACCTTCGAAGCAAAGGGTGGAACGAGCGCGTGAATCGAATAGAAATTTCCTGGCTCGGCGAAGAGAAGACGTTCCGTTGGAAACGGATGTTCCTTAAGTTCTCTCAATGTTAATATATATATATACGCGAAGAACAGAAGACTCCTGAAGCGCCATTGATGCCCATTAGAACCGAATCTCCCTTCTATGATTGTTCTCGCAATGACGCAAACGATTAATGTCGTTCGCTAATACGGAAACGAGAAAATTATTATGCTTACTGAACGTTTTATAGGAGATTAGAGTCATAAAATGATCCATGAATAACGCAAATTCGAATATAAATCTGTGATACTACCATTGGATTTATCTGAGATAAGCGAATTTGGCGAATTTCTGGTAAACCGCTATGGCATTGATGCTGTGGTTTTGGATTTAACACCATTGTCACGTATTGATGAATGAAAAAAAAAATCAAGGATTTTCGTGCTGTTTATCGTGAGAATGAAGCGATATCGTTCAGGAAGCTACGCTTCTCGAGGTTTTTCATTGTAAGTCTACCCTATCGTGTGGTACAACAAGGGATCCTGTTTCAAAGAATTGGTACCTTTCTTTCTCACTCCTCTTTGGCAACGTAGACACTTTGTATCTCTGGAGTTTGGATTTGTCGGTTCGTATACTGTATACAACTGTGTACTGCATACACGCGTTAACGCCCCGACGATACCTAATTGGGTGCCCACCCCATGCTGCCCCATTATTCGGGGTGTCAAAATACTTCTCGGTTCTTTTCACCGCGTACTGTTGCCGCTGCCGCCGCTACTGTTGGATGGGCACGAGTGTAAGCGACCGGGACGAACTATACGCGCAGTGTTACTCGGCCTCTCGAAACCCGTAATCCTCGAGGATTCGCTCGCGCGCAACTTTCTAGCCGTTCGGCTGCGACCGCAGTACCAACACTATTATAGTTCGAGGATTTTTAGCGAGAAAGAAAGAGATCCAACGAGAAGGAATGAACCTAAACAATGTTAAAGGTGTAGCGATTTCATACCGAATGATTGGCTGTTACGCGAAGTTGTAGCGGAAAAGTACACCACGGGGAACTTTAAATGTGCGGAATTAAAGTAATTTTTTTTTTCTTGAATTACCGATATTTTTTTTATCTCGATTAGTTAGATGAGAGACTAAAATTGTTATCGTATGCGTTTTCAGCCCGGAAACATAGGTACACAGAAATATATAGAATAAATCATAAAAAAAAAGTATATCGCAAAATACATCTATGATATATTCAATATAGTTTCGTTGAAAAATGGTATATTGTGGATATATTTTAGAATGTATGTCTGCAAATATATGTCACCACGAAAGTAACAAATTATATGCTTCAATTTTTTTAATTAATATATCAATTATACGAACACGAAAAATTGTATATATTTCTAATATATTTTTCGCATATACTTTTTTTCGATGTAAAGTCGTCCAGAACATCCTTTTTAATTCGTTGATTCAACACGAAATAGTGCAATACACCTTTATAATGCTTTTTCAGCGCTTTTCATAACCTTATATCGACGCGAAAAACTGATTCTAAAACTTTTCCAAAAAACCGATTTTATGCACATTTTTTTAAATGAAAAAAAATCGCGTGACAGATTTGTACACAAATGGACTATTATTATGCAATGATTTGTATTGAATTTGCATAAAATCAATGCTGCGGTTCGAACTTTATGATTTTGATTTTTTTTTCGTAAATATCTATTAACTCAATAAATCTTACAATTTTTAAGAGATTTAATCCAAATCTGCTACTATTCTATGATCGGCATGCGTTTTTTTCGGTCCGATTTGACATTAGACAGAGCCATAAAAAAATATTATGCAAATTAGATTTGCATAGCTTTCGCATTTCGTTTCTAACGTCGTTTAGAAAGATTTCTCTATAAAGACAAAGTGGGTTACGTAATTTAGTCTTAGATGAGCTTTGTAAACGACGTTAAAAACTAAATGACGAAGCGATGTGCAGATCAGATCACAGCACCAGGGGTTTCTCGTAATTCGATCGTAGAGTAGAGTTGTCGGTATTGAAAAATATCGAAAATCGGTAATTTTCTATAAACCGATAAAAAAAATTCTTTCGTCGTTTCGAGGCTATAGATTCGATTTATTTTATTTTTTCGTCGATTGCGAATCTCCAACTTATATTACTTCTAACGCAAACTACAATACCGATGATCCCTTCGGAAACGTACGAAAAAAATATTGTTTGTGTCGTTTATCATTTCGAAAACGTGTCGGTAGATGAAAATACGTCACGAGGAACGCGCGAAAAATATGTTCTTCTCGCCCCACGGAAGATTCGCGCGAACGTGTGTAAAAGTGGAAAAGTGAAAGAGCAACTGAAAGAACGAGATGTCGGTAATCGGGTTGAAAGAAGAGAAAGAATTGAAGTTGTTCTGAGTGAGAAAAAGATTTTCTACGTTCCGCGAAGCTCACCGAAGCTTCGAAGCCTTTTCTACTTTCAACAAGGGACTCTCTCCCGACTCTTTTGGTTTTGTAGAACTATTTTTCGCACACATACACACTTCTAGGCGTGCGCCAGTCACAACGAGCGTTGCACACGAAGCGATTGGCAGTGCCGTGAAAAATGTTTGAAATACGAAGAAACCACTTTACCCCGTCGACGTTCCCGGAGAATTTTCACACGCGAGATGATTTTCCGCGCTATATTTGTTCGTACAGTTTCCTGCGTGTTCGACGCGCGCCACGCGGGCTATTGAATTTTTCATTCTTCCTTTCTCGCTTGTTCTCCCCATTTTTTTTCTTCTTTCTATTCTATTCGCCACACGGTTAAACGGACGAGAGCGAATTTATTATTGCCTAGTCGCAAACGAAATAGCTGAACAAAACCAAAAGAGACCGAGCGCTGGAACTGATTTTCCGCTTTAGCTTCTGGCAAAAGAAAATGCGTTTATCAGAACGTCTTTTGCCAGACGAATCAGCTTCGCTCGGTTGAGAAGCCAACCGGCTAACGCAGTTACGTTGGCAGTCTCGATAATTGCTGATAATTCGATGAAACTTCGTTAAGACGCTCATCAAGACCAGGGTTCGCCTGGTCGATGGGCGAAATATCGTTTCATTTGATTATGCACTCGATTGCGATAATGCGATTATCACTCCTAGAGTTTATCGCGTAAATGGATAAACGCGTATATACATATAAGGAAAGGTGGGATAAAATGGAACAGAGGCGCAACCCTAATTTTGGGGTAAAATGGACCGACCATAAAATTAATGAAATTCTAGAAAAGTCCGATTTTCAAATTTCATAAATCCAACCATTCCAAGGCAATTCGCTATTTTTTTTTTTTTTCATAAAAAATTGCGAATGGCTTCAATGAAATTCTACGAAACATTTACTGTTTGAACTAAAATGGACCGATACAAAAAATAGCAATGCAGCTAAATAAATCTATAATTCGATAATTGTCTTTCAAAATAGTCTTCAATTGTCTTTCAAATAGTATTATTTTTAATATGAGGAAATCTCCATTTTCTGAGGAAAATAGTTCACATATTGCTTATAGGTTTTAAATTATTTAAAATTCAAATTTTTCATTTTTTTTATGTGATTGAATCACTGACTATTTTTCCGAATTTTTTTTCGTCTCAATACTCTAAAGGGGCAAATCGACAAATCGATCGATCGCTTTTTTTGTTGAAAAGTAATGGAAAAGTGTTGTGTATATCGACAAAACTCTCAGAATTGTTGAAGTGGTTCATTTTACCCCCCTCTCTCTATACCTAATATATAACTGTTGAACACATGAATTTTCTCTCTCTGGTAATAGCAGTCGCCGTATATCTCGAAGCGAAGAGCGCAGAGATCGAAATAGGAGGAAAGGGTTCGACACTTGATATACATTATAGTGTTGCGGTAGTAGAATAGAACGCGCGCGTAATATATATACACCTACAGCAACGTTCTCCTCCACGCATGGGAAGCCTGTGAGTCTCGAATTGCATTCTTCGGCCTAATTACGTTTCGACCGGTTTAGGTATAGCGAGCGGTCCAATTATCGATAATTGCGTAAAGATGTCACTCCCTAAGCGGATTCCTGAGCGGTTTTACGGCATTGTGCGGCTCGGGGAAACTAAGCCGCCACCGCCCGGCATCATCCCTGTTTCACCGGGGGAACGAGAGTGTGCCGCGTGTGTCCGAGGGAAACCGTTACATCATATTAAAATGCATTCCCTGCCCTTTTTTTTCTTCTTCTTTTTCCTTCGCCGCATAACAATGTAATAACAATGCGGTACGCTTTTTCTTTCACACTTTATCGCTCAGCGTTTATCGCGCACCCTTCGCCCCTCTTGCTATACGCTAACCTACAGGTCAAAGGTATGCGAAACATGCGCGCATTGAGTTTCATTGTGCAATTACTATTCACTTATCGGACGATTTACAGGTCGTTAAGCGACCCTTGGAAAGAATTGTAATTGCCGAGAAATTTGCTGAAAGAAATGTGAACGTTGTTATCGATTTATTGACTCTGCGAAATACGCAGCGCCCTTCGCAAATTATTGTAAGCGCTTAATTGCTTTCTCATAAAAAGAATACGTTTGCAATGATTATATATTCTGCTGACGCAATAAATCAGTTCATTGTAACTTAGAGATCGTCTGCGAGTCAAATAAAAATGTAAATGTTTGTATTTTTTAAATTGATTTAACTACTCGTTATTCCGTGTTTATCGTGATTTTGCGGGGTAAGGATAACGTATTTTTAAAATACGCCTATCAGCATTGTTTCGAGAACATAACTTTCCCAGTGTAAACGTTCGCTACGTGGGCCGACAAATTTGAAGAAAACGAGAATACAAACATATTTCTATGACCGAAGTTACAGCGTTATAATTCATTCCTTTGTTGGCAGCGAAACAAAGTTAATTTTTGACGTACACCACTCGGTCCCTCGTGTATTAAGTGCATTAAAAAAAAATTAACACCTTCGTGATGAAGCCTCAGGGGTGTAAGAGCGAACGTTCGTTCGTTTTTTTTTTTTTTTTTTTTTTTTTTTTTTTTGTACCTCACATAGCGTGCAGAGTTTCTGCGCGCTGTAGCACTCACCAGTGCAAGAGTAGAGTACCACCGACGTGACTGCAGAAATTAAATTAGCTTGCCGCGGTGAGATTGAAAAATCTCTTAAACCGAGGCAACTGCGGGGAAAAGAACTGTTAGCGCGCGGGCGCGCGTGCGCCCTCGTTTCACCGGTACACGACGAGATGGCGTGAGAGAGGGAGGGTGAGAGGAGGCTGACGCACCGGCGCAAAACTCGTTTAAAGATGAAAGGACGGCTAACGACTTATTTTTGATAAGAAGAAAAAGTTAAGGCACTTTGCGGAAGGAAGAAGGAAGAGGGAGACCGCGGCGAGGGATGAGGAAACGAATGCGCGCGCGAGGCTCGCAAGTGGATAGAGAACGACGAAGGGGTTTTTGCAATACGAATGCCTGAAATGTTGAACACTCTTATAGAAAGCAAGACATGCGATTTCTTACTTTTTCCTCATCCCGATAACGTATTTTTTTCCATTCTACTCTCGAAAATGCTATATATCTCTCTTGTACTTCCGAACAACTTTCGTTCCAAATCAATGGATTCTTTTTTTTTTTTTTTTTTTTTTCTATCAATTCCACCAATCGATGGTACCCGGTAAACGGCCGGCAGAAAAAATTTCCGACTCGATAATCGTCAAAAGCATCAACGGACAAACGCAGAAACCAGCAGCAGGAGGAACCCACGAAAACACAACAGTTGCGCGAAGCACAACTCAATTGCTATACCAAAACGATGTGAAATGGGATTGATGTAATTTCGTTAGACCGACTCTGCGTCTACCGTTTATATACTCGTGTATCTCTCTCTCTCTCTCTCTCTCTCCCCGTTAAGGGACTATAGTTCTCTTTCGTAGTTTGCCCATTGTAACCGGGTGTTTCGTGACAAACGAGGAGCCGGGGAACGGATTCTAATGACTTATGAAGTCAATCCAAATCACCGAACCGCCTTTCCGTCGTATTCGCATGTACGCCGCCACACGCTTACGTATACAAGTAAATGTATAGTAATAATAATTCTAACAAGTGGACTTCGAGTCACTCGAGAAAATTGAATAATCTTTCGCCCTCTACCCTCTTCGATACGTCATCCCTTTATCCAATCCCCTCGAGAATTCTCTTCGTGTAATATTAAACCATTCGAGTTCCGGTGACCCAATAGAAATTTACCAGATTGGTCGCTCGACGTCCAACGACGTTCCACACATTCGGCTCGTGTTTCGAAACGAAAAAAAAAAAAGATATATATTTCGATCAAAGAACAATGGGAGGAAGAGAGACGACCGCGAACAACGCAGGTGAACAAAAAAGAAAAAGCAGCGAATTCACGAATGGGACACGAACGTCACTCTGCCAACTGTAATATTTCGAAGTTGAATTTTTTTTTTTTTTTTTTTTTTTTTTTTCGTCGCAAACGCGAAACTCGCCTGTCCGTTCGCATCAATTCGCGCCACGCAAACGCCGTATTACGTGGATTCATCGAGCAATCGTGTTTCGGTTCCAGTGAGAGAAAAAAATCGGTGATAAAAACAAAATAAATAAAAAAAAAAAAAATAGAAGAAATAACGTTGAAGCGACGCGATCATTCTCGCGCGCAATCGTCCAATGCATTCTCTCGCGGCCTGTGATGCTTCGCTTTCTGCATATATCGACGCGTACAGTTGCGGGAGGCTGTAGAGAGAGGGTGAAATAATCATTCCACGGGGAGTCCGACACGCCCAACTTCGTTAAACTTCGATTCCGGTCGCTCGCCCACTCGCTGGTACAGAGAACTCGCGCGACCCGCACCATCGTTGGCCGATAATCGATTGCCCGGCGAATAAAAAAAAAAAAAAAAAAAAAAAAAAAACACAGCAAACGCCGAGAGCCCGGAAGAGAGAAAAAAGGATGCAAAGAGAGAGAGAGAGAGAGAGAGTAGGGATAAAAAAAATACAAAATGAATGGTCAATCACGAGACCAAAGCTTATTACTTGCGGAGTAATCGACGGAATGGGGAGAGCGGAGGGAGGGATGTAAAGGGAAAATAATAGAGGATTGAAAATTGCCTGAACAATGATCGCACCTGCGGCAAACACGATAAATACCATTGCGCGAATTGCGTATTAGCTACCATAGCTTCAATTTTTTTTTTTTCCTGTCGATGAACTCGTCAAGGATTTACATCGTTTACTACGAACCCCCTGCAATCACGATGTAAATGAATCCCCCCGCCTCCAGTTCGTCGTTAAATTAATCGTAATAAACTTACAATAGCCTTAGCAACATCAACGAAGTTTTGAAAATTGCCGGAGCGCTTTGTTTCTCATTCGAAGTTTAAAAATAATGAAAAGCAATATCGATCCCCTGTAATCTTAACAACGTTGCGAAGAATTTCTAAGCTATTATAACTTCACGAAGAATAAATAAGGGTCTCGTCGACTGAAGGAACGCGGGAAGGAACCGTTGTAAAAAAAAAAAAAAAAAAAAAAAAAAAAAAAAATAGGAAGTCTTGTTGCCCCCTCGCAAGCGCGCTTCGCTCGACACTTTGATCGGTAACTTCGTTTATGGCGACGCTGCCGGACAGAATGTAGGAAACACCGATAACACCGATGACGGAAATATCGACTTTCGCGCTGCCGCAAGCCCTGGACCTTCTCTCCGCGCTTTTGCTCTCCGGGTCCACCTCTCTACGGTTGATATTACTACAGGGGTACCACCAACCGGCATCCTACGAAGCCTTGAGAGCTCCCGGACCCTCGTGCAACTCTACCCGCGATCATCCCCGGTCGATCTTGACTCGGCGACGACCCTCTCGCCAACGGGACGTCCCTATTGCCGCGCCGAACATCGACGGTATACATAGAAGCGGAGGACGAAAGAACGAGAACGTCGAATCGAAGAGAACGGATGGGAAAAGCAGAGAAGAAGAAAAAGAAGAAGCAGCGAAGCGTTCGTAAAAGCGATGGGAACAATCGTACAGATATTCAAACAAATCGGTACAGCGATTGGCCATTTCGATGCGATCGTCGTTTCGACCGCCAAAAAAAAAAAAAAGAAAAAAAGAATTAAGAAAGAAAATGGCAATTCGCCGCGGCTACAATGTGTAAAATCGCAAGCCGCGAATATCAATCTAAAAGTTTCCAATATCGCGATATTCTCGTGTAACGAGTTGTCGTGGCGTCTTTGGGACTTTCGTTTATTCAATGCAATTTCATACGTCGATACGCATGGAATGGCCAATAACTGTATCGGCACGTAAACTATGTATACTTTCGGTGTATCCCACCCGTACACATGTGTGTATTTCTATGCTGTTATGCTGTATATATACATATATAGTTGTGGATGGAATCCCGGCGGTTCTGGTAGCGGTTGAAAGAACCAATTTTGTCCTAATAGAAAAATCCCCAGCGCCGTACCCAATTTATAAACCCGCAAACATGGCTGGCATGGTGAACTGGTGTGTGCGACATTTGTGTTCGGGGAGAAGAGCCGCGAGAGCCGGGAGGGTTGGTAACGTTCTCTGTGTACAGCACGGGATGCACGGCACTCGTTCTCTCGCTCTCTCCTCGCTCGCCTCTCCCCCCTGAATCCCGTCACACAAAAACCGGGCGAACGAGCGACCGTACATCGAATTTATAAAGCGCGCCGTCGCGGAGCGCGCGAATTTTCCGCAACGTACCTCTTTTTCCTTCGCTTTCGCTTGCAGCTTACCCGCGGGTTTGTAAGAGTGAGGTGAGCGCAAAAGTGAAGTGAGAGAGTGGGGATCGTTTCTGGCGAAGCCTCCAACTCGGATGGATGAAGCGTGAGAGGGATGAATGCCACCAGCGGCACTCCTGAAAATCAACCCCTCCAGCCTCGTCGGCTGTACATCGTCGCAGTGTATACGCTGCGCGAGAGAATCATCGGTAAAGAACGCGATAGGAAAGGACAGCGAAAAACTACGTGGAAAATTCTCTTCGACGATAGAGAGCTCTCCACTGACGCGCTTCTGTGGCTTCGATGGAATTTATCCACCATTCGCGGATATATCCTCGACTCTCAACGTAACTCTAGCGCCGGTAGCTACGCGGAGGCGTTTCTCGGCCTCAGCCTCTCTCGGCTCTTTCACAGACGACAACGCCGACTATGAAAATAAATAAATAAAAAAATTCATTGGCTCGACCCGCTGGAGTGTGTGCGATCTTGCGATGGAGTCTCGCGATTGCGCGACTATTGTGTTACAATATAGTAAATGGAGTCCTTCACCGCATTTGCGATTAGGTTATCACAAAAGAAATATTGATACAAAGTATCGGAGAAATTTTCTGCAAAAATGATCTACGAATCTCGAAATATATCGATAAATCTTAAAGACATTGCAGGTTACTGTAACACATGTGCACTTTTTTCATCGTCCATTGAGTACTAATTATTTGATTCCCGATAAAGACGAATTCAATTGATTCAAAATATTGAAGAAATTTTCTGCAGCGCCAATCTGAGATACGAACCTCGAGATATATCGATAAATCTCAACGACGTTGTGAATCGTAACACGTGTGCACTTTTCTCATCGTACATTGAGTGCTAATTATTTGATTCTCGATCAAAACGAAGACAATTGATTCAAAATATTGAAGAAATTTTCTGCAGCGTCAATCTGAGATACGAACGTCGAGATATATCGATAAATCTCAACGACGTTGTAAATCGTCACACGTGTGCACTTTTTTCATCGTACATTGCGTACTAATTATCTGATTCTCGATAAAAGCGAAGACAATTGATTCAAAATATTGAAGAAATTTTCTGCAGCGTCAATCTGAGATACGAACCTCGAGATATATCGATAAATCTCAACGACGTTGTAAATCGTAACACGTGTGCACATTTTTCATCGTACATTGCGTACTAATTATTTGATTCTCGATAAAAGCGAAGAAAATTGATTCAAAATATTGAAGAAATTTTCTACAGCGTCAATCTGAGATACGAACCTCGAGATATATCGATAAATCTCACCGACGTTGTAAATCGTAACACGGGTGCACTTTTTTCATCGTACATTGCGTACTAATTATTTGATTCTCGATGAAAACGAAGACAATTGATTCAAAATATTGAAGAAATTTTCTGCAGCGTCAATCTGAGATACGAACCTCGAGATATATCGATAAATCTCAACGACGTTGTAAATCGTAACACGTGTGCACATTTTTCATCGTACATTGCGTACTAATTATTTGATTCTCGATAAAAGCGAAGAAAATTGATTCAAAATATTGAAGAAATTTTCTACAGCGTCAATCTGAGATACGAACCTCGAGATATATCGATAAATCTCACCGACGTTGTAAATCGTAACACGGGTGCACTTTTTTCATCGTACATTGCGTACTAATTATTTGATTCTCGATGAAAATGAAGACAATTCATTCAAAATATTGAAGAAATTTTCTGCAGCGTCAATCTGAGATACGAACCTCGAGATATATCGATAAATCTCAACGACGTTGTAAATCGTAACACGTGTGCACTTTTTTCATCGTACATTGAGCATTGAGTACTAATTATTTGATTCTCGATAAAAACGAATGAGACGAAGAATCAATGATTACATCGTAGTAGTTGAAACGCCGCGGCGTTACTGTCGAGTTACCGAAGTATCGAGAAGCAACACATGGTCCACTCAAAGGGTATATGTACCTCGTGTAGAGCTACAAAGGTATCCAACAGAGATAAATACCTCGTGAAAGTTGAAGCACGGTTTTCGCTCGCACACGCCCATTACAGTTACGTTTTAGATATTATGAAACATCGTATGTATATACTGCAACTAAAGTACACGATCGGGTCCGAGATTCAGTTAACCGTACAACAACTGTACAGCATATGCACGCAGCAGGAAGCTTCGTCGGTCCATCTGCAGGGATCGACGATACGAAGAGAAAGATTCGCGACTGAGATAAAGGGTTTCTCGGTAATCGATTTCGAATTCGATAACGAGACGACCTGCAGTGTGACGTTTCTGGAACCAAAGGACACTCAGAAGTGGAGCAGTCTGCACCCCCTTTCCAACGACTTATCGGGAGCAATGAAATTGTCGTGTACTCTCGAGACTATCATTAAATAACACAATCATCTCAAAAGCAAATGAACCTAAAGACCTACGAAAATTAATATTTCTCAAGAACTTCGCGAGCGTTCAATGAAGAAATTACGATTCTATTTGATAAATAAAAGTTCTGTCTCCGTGAAGCACAAGTCGATGGAACGTTTTAAACGACAAGCGACGCGAGGGTAACAAAAATCGAGAGACAATAAAGCAGTCGATTGCGTCGAGTAGAATTTTAAGTGTGCGAGAAATACAGATCGGATGAAAGAACACGCCCTCGATCCGCGCGAGCAAAAGAATTAAGGGGAGAGGGTGGGGGAGGAGGGGAATAGAGATGTGGAGAGTTTCGTCGTCGGTGGTGGTGCCTCGTCCACCCTTAGCGCGGATGAGCGAACGCGGCGTTGTAGTTTATTTAGCAGCGCCCTGGGCATCGGTAAACACTGGGTTAGCGAATTGGCCCCACGGCGATCCGGAGACCGAATGATAGTTAACGTAACGCTTAAACGCCATTGGAGAGTGAGGACGAGCACAGAGCACGAAGCTATAGGCTTCAACAGCGTCACACATACCCTCACCGTTCGACCCCTCGCGTTTTCCGCCTAAACGGCATGCATGTTCACCCACACCGTCACACGTAAAACCCCGCGCCCGCGTTAGTTATATTGCGAGCGAGTTGGAACGAAAGCAACCGAGAGAGCGAGCAGGGGGAACGAAATTTAATTTTGTGCTTTTTGTACGCCGCCGAATCTCGTTTCTACGGATGAACGTTGAAGCCAGAGGGCGAAAGCCGACAAGGGAAAGAGTAGGATACCATGAAAAAAAAAAAAAAAAAAAAAAAAAACAGCCCGAGAACAGAATTCGCGGCAACTATCACATTTGTTTTATCGTTCATCGATTTTTTTTTTTTTTTTTTTTTTTTTTTTTTTTTTTTTTCGTATTTATTGCGGATTTTCATTAGACCCATTTTTCGATGTCGTTAGCTCAATCAACTGTAATTGACAATTTTTTTTCATGAATTCGTGATTCCGCGAAACAGCAGGTAGACTTGATGAAATAATGCAGCGCGAGTGAAAGCTTCCAAAGCTTCGGTTAACGGCAGCGAGTTCATTGAGTCTCCCGGCGTTGTGTCGTATATACTCCAGTTAACTGGCGTCTACACGTACACCGATACATTGGTGAGGATGTAAAGGTGTGCCGCGCACGTCGGAACATCCATCGAGTGGGAAGGGTTGCCGAAGTGAGGCGCGCGGGGTGTACACGTGATGCTGCTGCGAGCCGTGGCGGCTGGATGCGGAGGCAGAAAACAGGCGAGCGTCGAGCTCGCGTTCCAATTGGCGGAAGCAAGACAACGCTAGGTAGGAGTTGGCTGCGGTGTATACACAGTTAATTAAGCCGTAGTACCGTCGGCTGCAGGCGTACCAGTGTACGCTGCTTCCACGATCGTTGTGTGGAGATTGTGTTGTACGCGAGAGAAGCTCCGAGACCAATGCACAGAAACCGAAGCAAGAAGATACAGAGATGGCGGATCCCTCGAGAGGAGTTAAGGTATTCGCGCACAATAGTCACAATGAGAAATTCCAATATAAAAATTCCGAAGAACGTGAAAAATCGCGAAATGACAGAGAAAAATCTCCGTAACAGAGTATAAAAAAAAATGTCGAAAAGAACGAAATAAATGTTCCCAATGATCAATTTTCTTGGATCTTCGGTTGGAAAATTGTGAAAGGACCTTTAAGAATCCAAGAGAAGCTATACGGAGTCTAAGACCGCGAGTTTGGATCATAGAAGCGATTCCTGTGGAGCGCATTGACGATCTCCGCGCGTCCGCAGACTGGAGGAATTCGTAGTTTAGGGACCGCATATGCGGGAAGTACGAGTGAAGTTTGGGGTATGAGAATTTACGATTGATACAGACGGTGTCTGTGTTCGCCGAATAATTAATTTCACCGACAAGATCAGCGGGATTAATGGAAGAGATCAAAGGTATGTAGCGTATCTCTGTCCCGGTAGCTTCGATGGATTCTCTCAATTTAGCCAATGTACAGACGACGAATCGAATTGTACAACATTTAAAGAGGTTTCCATCGACGAAGAAGGGAAGGAACGCGAGCGATGTAAAGCGGGGATTGGATTGTTCCGGCGCGTAAACGAAACAACGGGATTAGGCGTCGGAAATCTCGAGATGGCAACCCTCGGTAGTCGCGCTACCGTTGGTCCGTTAGCCACAGAAGGAAGTTATTGGGGGGATAGAGAGAGAAACAGAGTTCTCCACCACCCGCTGCGAGTTTTCCCAAACTTGTCAGAAGTGCTATAGTAAATATACAGGGATCCAGTGGCGAAATCCGCGACGGACCAGTGTGACGAGCTGAGAACGAGAGGCACAACAATATAATGTCTCTCTTTCTCAAACTCATCTGAGGGTAGCCGCGGGCATAAGAAAGGTCTGATGCGGTGAAGAGGTCGAGAGAAACGGGAGGATACGACGAGAGAGTATAGCGGAGAGTAGGCAGGAGCGGCAGCAACAGCAGAGAGCACGGGTCTGCCACCCGCAGCGTCGAGATTCCTTGCGGTGGATCGTTCTATCGTTGTGTTTCCCTCCTACCCCTCCGCAACTAAGTTTCCGTATAGTTTGCGTTAGTGAGAGAGCCAACCAACGCTATAGAGTCGTGAGTGAGCGGTTTACAGCTCGTAATATGACGGACGATCCGGGGTAAACAGAGCGGGTGGTAAATCCTCTGATTCTATACACAGTTCTCTATAATACTTTTTGCTCTTCGTAAGCCTATGTTATAATACAACGAGATGGTTGTACCTAATAGCATTGAGAAATATTAGAAACTTCAAGAGGGCGAAGAATATCGTTCGAGGGCGCGAGAGAAAGGGAGAAAAACACGTTTTAGCGCCTCTAAATTTCTTTAAACTCCTCTGTTCGTCACGCTATGTGTAACACTCTACCAAAGATCCGAGACGACACGTCGCGAAGGATTCGGAAAATTGGAGCGGATTTTTTTTTTTTTTTTTTTTCACCGCACCGAACGGAAACACTGTGTTTTCTTCTCGCTTTTCATTCTTTCCTTCATTCTCCTTTGTTCATCTTTCTCTTCGTGAATGATCCAGAAGAATAAACCTGGTGGGCTCCGGGGGATTCTCGAACGTAGAAATTAGACTTATCTTAACGGTGTGATCGCGCAGGCGCCTTTTCCATGGGCAGCTGCGACCTCCTCTCTCTGCATCCCTTTTACGCAAAACTTGAACTCTGTCTTTTCATTCTCATTTTTCTCCAATTCTCTTTCCTTCCATCGCGTTTTTTGTCGCGACGCTTAAACGATTTTGCGGCATCGCGCGGGGGTCAAGAAGAACAAGAAAAAAAAATCCGGCGTCGAGAAAAATCGGAAGAACGAAAGTTTTCGTTCTTTAATAGTCCACTGTGACGGTGTATCGCCTTAGCGGTCTCGATGTCCCGTGGTTTTCATCGGATTTGCAAACATTTGGGAATCTTTCGCTACCGCCACGAGGTACTCGTGTTCTGTGTTTATTCGTTTTTCTTTCGATGCTCTTTTCGACGCGAAACCCAACAACGGTAGCGTTGAATCGAGACTCTTAATACTCTCTTTCGGTCGATTGTAACGCGGACGATCGGGTCGGCCACTCGACTGCACAATGAAGCGAACACGCGGGGAGTCGGTCGGCCTTTGCCATCCGGGGATCGGAGACCGTCGAAAAATCTATACGGTTTTTTTTACTTCACGATCCGACGGATAATGCGCGTGCGAGAGATCGACCATTGACCGATTCATTGACAAAAGTAACGCACTGAAACTAGAATTGTCGATCGATCCCCACGAAATTTGAGCGAATTTTACGAAATAATAAGACCAAAGGGGGGGAGTAGAATATACAAAATAGCGTTTCTATGCTATTCAGTAAACAGTAAAATTCGGAAGTAAAATCGTATCTTAACCTGCTATCGAAAAATTGTTTAGTGTATCGATGATCTTGATATTGAAATGTCTCCACCGATCTACGAAGGCATATCGTGTATCTATTGAAAAAAAATAATAATACGCACGCGCGGCTGATTCAACGAATAAATGATGAAGAAATAAAATATAATTGTCCTCTCCGTCCTTTTTTTTTTTTTTTTTTTTTCAAAAATACTTTCGACAGAACCGCGAACTCATCTGAACGAAAAATCTCGCGCGTTTCTCGCAACGGCAGTCGGGAAAAAAGCTTTTAGTATCTCCGTCCGCTTCATCCCTCTTTCTACCTATCCGCGTTTTTCTCTCCGCTTCGGAGAGAGAAGCGATGCTTTTGCATTCCTTCTGTTCCAACTTCGTCTCTGTTTCGTCTGCTTTCGGAATCTGATCGGAAGTTGCGTTTAACCGGATCCCATTTGCGATGATAAGCATCTCGAGGAAATAGCACGACTCGCGATACGAGAAGGAAAAACGAAACGATGCGCCAGCTAAGCGTTTACGAAGACTATGCCGGGGAAAAGTTGAATCATCGCGTTACTTCGTACCTGCGGTCTTAAGTAGTCGCCACTGTCTCCATCATCGCTGATTCTTACGACCGATCTTTCCAAAGTTCCTCTACTCCAGTTTTAACCTTCGGTTTTAACTGTCTAATTGTCGAGAGGCGATCCAGCGGATAAACGAAGCTTGGCGCGTTCCGGCTTCGAGTTATAATCTCGACATCCCCCCGATAGACCCGATAGTGCATAGCTGCGTCTTCGGTGAAACAGTGGCTTTAGGATTTTCCACTGTTCACTTCGCTAAAGCACTCGGAGTACCGTAAAACTAAACTGCTGATCTATATTGCGTGTAACTACGGCAACTTCTCTTTTCTTCGTTTTACTCAAATCTTCCCTTTCGTCAATCCTCTTCCCCAACAAACATACAAAATTTTTTATCGCGTAAAAAAAAAGAACTATTATTACTTCTCGCAATGATTTTACAGTAGAATAACAATAGTGAAAAAAACAAATTCCCATATGGTGTAACAACTGTAGACGTGAATGCGACGCGAAAAAAAATCAACGAAGTTTTGCTTTATGTTATTGTATATACTGTAGCGAGTCATCGGCAAACCACGCCGCTAATTTGGTACAGCTAAATGGTGATTTGGCGATCTCTACGGCCCGCATGTACGAGATCGACGCCACGCTTTTCACGTTGGGAGCATTTAGTTCTATACATATATATATTTGTATGTAGGTATACGCCGTACGATGAAACTACAAAGCAGACGCACGGCCGCAGCTTTTGAAACGCGCTACGAGAGTCGGAGAGAGTAGTAAAAGCGTCCGAGAGAGATAGAGAATTCATCCGCAAACGTATAATTTGCCGGCGATGGCCGGGGATCGATTTTGAGTGGCCACTGTTTCGTTACAGGCGGATATCTTTTGTGGCCGGCTTGTGGGCGTGCGCTTCCCCTCGGGGCTAAAACGCCAAATGGTTATACGTCGCTACCAGCGCGCACACACAAGCGTACAATGTAATAAATGTATACATGCAAACCTACATGACAAAACCGTGAAACAGGGAGAGAATCAGAAGTACGGGGAGAATATGAATGGTCGGAAATAAACTGAGATAACGTAAAAAAAAAAAAAAAGTATCAACAACGAAAATCGTCGAAGAAGAAACAACGAATGGTTGCCACAGAACAGTAACGAAAAAAAAAAAAAAAAAAAAAAAATCGAGAATCGGAGAGACGAAGCGGCGAACACTCGGTCCAAAAAACCGATCGGCGAGAGACTACCGGATGAACTTTTGCGGAAGTGGTTTTCTTTCATTTCATTCGAATATCAAGCCCTGTATACCCTAAAGGGGAGAGGGGTGGGGGGGGGAGGAAAGGGAGGGCGGGGAGGGTCTGTGTTCGCCACGATCGATATCTCCTCCGTGGATTTTAATTGAGCTGCGGAAGCTCTCAATTGAGATTTCGATGAGTTGTCTATACGGTAAATTGAGTAAAAAAAAAAAAAAAGGAGCGTATTATATTCGAGAGAAAATATCGTCGATCGGAAACATCTATAAAAGTTATAAAACCGCCCTATGTGTGATGCGCGTGAATAAATTGTTCGTAAATTTTGATTGTCGTTTAAACCCGCGAATAGGACGATTAATTCAGTGTACCGATTTGCGGGATAAAATTTTAATGCAAAGTGTCAATTATTATTAAATGGAGATAAGGCGAAAGTTCGATAAGCAGTGGTCCATTAGGGATGCTACGATCGGCGAAGAAGAGCGCGCGCGGCGGCCTCCGGCGCGTTTGTAAGCTTCATCTCGTTTCTGGCAATTACCAGGAAATGCCAGAATCCGCCACAAGAATCAACCCACACCGTGGTTCAGGTTCCCACCCCCGACGTGCGTGCGCTATCGTTCTTTCTTCGTCCTGTTTTCTCGCATCCCCTGTGCCTCTACTGAAACCTTTGACAATTCCTGTCTCTCTTCGTCGCGTCGCTGAGACGCTCGACGACAGGGTACATACACCAACACACTTTCATATACATCCCCCTTTTCACCCTTTCCGTTTTTCTCTCACTCAATCTTCTACAAAACTGTTCGACGGGTATCACGGAAGCCTAAACGCTCGTTGAGCTAAACTTGGCCGAGACTTCTATCCGTCTCACGCTGACTCTCTACCGTCGCTGTTCAATCTATCTCTCGTGTGTATACACGGTATATACCACGTTTCCAACCCCTTTGTCCGTAAAGCGAATCTCTCTCACTCGCTTCGCCCGATTTCCACTCCTCTCTACCGCTCTCGCATTCGTCGCCGTTCGTTCTCTCGTCCTCGTCGCACGCGAATTAACCCCCTCCGCGCTGAAGATCAACCGACGAAGAGGACACGAACGCCGCGAACAAGACAGCAAAATTGGAGTAACCGAGATGGAAACTGTTGGAATTTGCGGCTGTGTGCGCGCGCGGTGCCAGTGAAACAGCCAGAAGGGGGATGGAAAATGTGTGACAAGGATAGAAAATGAAATGACTCTGTCGGGGCTCACGGCACTCGATTACACACACCCATTTGCTTGGAAACCTTCGAAAATTGAGAACCACTGGCCTCGCCATGTTCTCGAAAATCGTCGGTTATTGGCTCACACCGGTGGTGGTTGGTTACGGGATTGGCTGAGAATGGTAACGCCTCTCGTTTCACGGCTCTGCCTTCCTACTGTTCGCTCGTACCTCAACCTTTGCCTCGAATAGAACCGTTCGAAACCTTTCCTTCTCACTCTCTCTCTTGTTACCGCGATATCGTTCGCCGAGGCGATCCCTGTCGCGCACACGACACACTCTACTCCCCCATATTCCCCGCTACGGAGACCGAAAGGTCGGCGTGTGCCTCGACTAATGCCGCATCAAGCAGCCAGGCCGGCTAGTACACGCTGACACAACGCACGCTCAACAACCTCACGAGTAACAACAGTCCCCGTTGAGATCTGCTGAATTTCTCCTCGAATTTCTCATCGTTCCTCTTATGTGTCCGACGTAAAAAAAAAATAAATAATATACAATAGAAGAAGATAAATCGTTCGCGAGATTCACACGAAGAAATACACGAAGACTGAATTGCGAGAGGAGAGAGAGAGAGTTATCCAACGTGTGTCATAGCGGAAAGCATCTTAGCGATTCGTCAAGTTCCGTTATCCTTCGTGAACAACGGCGCTTCACTGATCGTTGTTTCCTCGAGTTTTTAAAGGCTTTCGGTTGTTTGGTTGGGGAACGATTTATGGTACAACGGGAATTGATGAAGAGGTGTGAGACGCGAGGATACAGTGAACAAATTAACCCTCTCTGATCGCCGACCCTCTGACGGGAAATTTCGGTGATACGGAACAGCCGACGCTGGACAACCGTCGGGGGTTGTGTTACCGCGAGAGCTAAACATCCTGTTTCGAGAGTTCGAAGATTTTAGACGTGCCGTTCAACAATTTGTATCGCGAGTGCGTTGTTTTTTTTTTTTTTTTTTTTCACCGTCTTTGGTGTTACGATTATTCGTATCGTTGTTAGTGCCAATTTGAGATTTCGGGAACAGAGACTTAGCGATTTGTAGATTAATTTTCGGATGTCAGGATGTGGAGACCCTGTTGTTGTTTCGATATTGTGCGGAGATAATCGTTCAAGAAACGCGATCTCACGACCGGGACGTGGATTTTTGTTCGCTGGAAGAATTCGCGCATCGATGCGATTACAAGCGATATAACGGAATTCTGATTGACAAACGTTTTCAATAATCGACGATTTCCTCGTCGTCGTCAGAGCCCCGGGCAACGATGGATTCGCAACAACTCGCGGAGACTACCAGTTCGCAAAACAGCCAGGATATCGTTCTGCCTAAACCACCGGCTACTGCCATTCCGAGGCACAGCATCGATGCTATATTGGGACGCGCCGGACGCAAGAGAACGCACGACGAGATCGAACAATCATCTCGAGATACACAAGAGAACACTGGTAACAAATCATTTTCTTTTTTTTTTTTGTCGTTCATAAATTGTCCGTATCGATCGATAGCTTTTTTTTTACGGATGAGGAATCTTTAGATCATAAATCGATCGATTTAAAAATCATATGATTTATCACCCGTTCGCCGCTCCGCCTAACCGCGCGCTACGTAAACGATCCGACGGCAAGCGTCCCATGCGAATGTTCCGATTATTACGATAAATTTCTTTTTGAAGTCAATGAACATTGATTATTCGTGTAGATCGTTGGGATACATTAATTTAATGCGATCGTTGATATCGTATGGATAAAAAAAAAAAAGATATACGCGTCTACCTAATCGCGGGACGCATGAACGCCTACTGTATCGGTACCAAAAGGTTAAAAAAGGATACATTGCCGCCGGTGAGTTTGTCACCACCGCTGGACTTTGTTCTATATATCCATGTCGTGTGGCAATGTCAGCGTATAATTGGAAAATCGTTATTATCGCGTCGTGATCTCGACGACGCGCTCGCCTGGTCTCCCGCTGAACGGCAGTCCCGGGACTCGCTAGAGAATCGTTCGCCAGTGCTAATTTGTCGTCGAGACTCTCGCTTGGTGCCGTCGTCGAGTTTTGCTCGCGAGCGAAAAACGATATCCCCGTCTACGACAATGCTTCCGAACCTCCCTTGGCAACGGGGATCCGGACGGTTCGTGTACTCTTTACGTACACGCGACAGAAAAAAAAAAAAAAAAAAAAAAAAAAAAAGCCACAAATTGTACCAATTTTCCACGAGATATTATACGTATTTCATCGTACATTTGATTAAATGCCACAATTACAGAGATTTTTCTTTTTTCCTTTTTATTAAGTGGAAAGTTAATAGATAGCAATTTGTTCTCCGCTACTGCTACTCGAATTACTCATTCATTTTTTTTTCTTAAGCGCGTCCGCTATTACGAGTCCTGTGAAGGAGATAATCGTGGATCGGTCAGCGGCAATCCTGAGTGCCCTCGAGGCGATCGAAGGAAAAAAAAAAAAAAAAAAAAAAAAAAAAGGGAAGATAGAAAAAGTTAAAAGAGTTAAGTGACAAGGCGAGCGAGAGATTGAGGCAAAACGAAAGAGGAAGTCTGCTTCTTAGACCAAAGACCCAATCTTGTTCGGCTAATCGAATTATCATTAATTATGATACAACTCAGACGCTCACCGTAGTTTGCGAAGATACGAAGCGGCGCGGAAGCATCAACCAGTATATATATATGTACACTGTAACTATTATATTTAATATATATAGAACGCCGCTAATTCTTATGCCACGACGAGCTGCGCGCGCACGAGTAGAACTCTTTGACTAATAAGTAAAAAAAAAAAAAAAAAAAAAAAAAAAAAAAAACGGAGCGATCCAAAAGACGAAAGATCCCTGCGGCGAAGCCGAAAGAGAAGGCGACTGTTCGGCTCGATCTTTCTCTCGCCTCTCGAGACTTGAATTGACGCTTCTACTAATGGATCGCGCGTCCCGAGATCCCACCTCTTCTCGTGTCGTTCCTTCTTCTTATTCATTTTCTTCCAGCTTCTCCGCTTCCATCTTCGTTCGCTTCTCCTTCGTCTTTTTTTTTTTTTTTTTTTTTTTCTACTTGCTGTCGCCTTTTACACAGCACCTTCCTTCCTCGTAATCTTAACACCCAACGAACGGCTCTATTATCCACGCTTATACATCGCGGGGCGGCATCAACCACTCCGAAACGGTCGCAATTATAGAGGCGCGCGAGTCTTTGAATTCTCGACTAATACGTGTCCTCGAAAAATCCGAAAGATTTTTAGCTTCCGAAGGCGGCATTGATGTAACAAACAACCGACTGACTTTGTTTTCGCTATCGATAGGTTTAACAAGCGAAATCGTTGCTTTCTCGTGAAACTTAATGTCTGTATCGGCAAAGGGATATCGCGAGTTAGGAAGGGTGTGTAACGAGCGTAAAGTGCTCACTGTGCTCAGCGTTTTAACAGAATCGTTCGTTGTACACCCAACAATTCGTACGGTTAAACTTCATACGTATAGTTAGCTACTGGGTATAGTTTACACACACCTGACGGTATTAGTAAATTGTAATAGGTGTACGAAAACGCGGGCAAAGCTCATAAAAGGCTTTGTTAGATGGGAGAACGGAGGACGGGGGGCAATCCTGATCGCGTGACAACCACGCCGTGCCTCGCTCGGCCACGTGCAATTACGTGTAATTTCATAGCCATTTATTGCCGCGGGATACCTTGTTTTTCGGACGTAAGTCACACTAGAAATCGCTCGTCTGATCCACGCGGACGGGGCAAATGTGAATGGTGCCTCGACAGACAGACAGACAGAAACGATATACACAAACCTTCCATACGGCTGCGACTGCTGTTCTGTTATTGGACTTACTACGAGCGGTAGACGTTAAACAAGCGAACGTGTAACGCGAACTGACGTTCAAACCGATCGAATTAAACGGAGGTAATTTGAGAATAACAAAGCTTTAGAGTTTTATTGGCCTTAGGCTGTTATAACTTATTCCAATAAAGCGCTACGAATTAATACAGAGATCGTTACTTTTTTTATTCGATTTTTTTTATAACTCATTTCAATAAAGCGCTACGAATTAATACAGCGATCGTTACTTTTTTCTTCGCTTTTTTTATACCGTAAATTAAAAAAAAAAAAAAAAAAAAAAAAAAAAAATTGAGTCTTAAACCGCGAGAACTTGAAGCAAATTGAAAAAATCGTATTTTTTTCGTATGAAATTCAAATTTTTTTTACGATTTTCTACTTTTTTTTTTAATTGACTTTATTTTGCGTAAAAAAAAAAAGGTGGTGCTGATATCGATGGAATTAAATTGAGATAATCGAAGCATGACGAATCTATAGAGCTTTACTGTCGACTCGAGTATTATAGCTTATCGCAATGATTTCTCACGAAAGAATTCACAGATAACTTTTATTTAATTAGCCGTTTTTTTTTTTTTTTTTTTTTTTTTTTCGTAATCTAAAATTTATTTATTCAGGTCGTAGTTTCAAAGCTCGCGGAGTCGGAATATCGATCTTGTATTATATTATTAACTGCTGTTGTGGGTCATATCAAAAAGTGAGATCGACCTCAGCTTCAATCGATAGATCGTTCCCGCACGTGGTAGCAACTCGGCTAATCTCTAGCGTCGCTAATTATACAGTCACGCATGTTCGCCGAGCGACCATACGCTTTGGCTACCGGCGTCGACTAACACTGGAGATCGGGACGTCGTATGAAAAAAAAAAAAAAAAAAAAAAAAAAAAAAAAGAAAGAAAGAAGAAAGAAAAAAATAATAGAGAAAATAGAGAACGAACAACGAATTGGTGTCGGTTACTAACGAGCGTCCGGCAGCTGGAAGCGAAAACAATTTACCGCTCGTTGCTAAGATACACACAAAGTACTGCCTCTGCACTGCTATACTTTGCTATCGAAACTAATCGTTTTATTATGAAGGTGGTACGCGCATTACTGGCTTTCTAATAATACGACAAAGTCGATAATGCATGTATAATTGATCGTTGAATATCACTGTTTCGTATCCGAGAACAGCATCGATCCTCTATCGAAAGGTGTACAGCAGTGGCAATGGGTGTTAAGTGGATTAATCTGGTAGATCAATTTATCGAATTGTCTGCGGAGCTTCTGACGATGGGTAATCCGGTCCCGAGACTGGAGCACGAGATCGAGGAACGATTTAAGCGAATTACCGCTCGATCAAAGCTTCACTGGTGCTAATACTGGTGCGCGTCACATCGTACAGGTTGTGACGGATCAAACGTGCACGAGGGCTCCCGGTGACTCGAGATTGCGAGAGTACCGGATTTGCCGCATGCCGCCGTTGCGGAGTACTTCGTCGTCGCACATGGATACGACAAATCGTTCTGATCGATAGTTCGCGAGGGATACGAAGCCCGCCGAGGCTAGGAAAGCAAGAGACAGAGTGTGGGTAGTGGTGTTCACTGTCGAATCTGCATGACGCGAGACGAACGTGTGTGAGGAAACAACAGTGAGAGAGAGAGAGAGAGAGAGAGAGAGAGAGGAGGAGAGAATGGCAATGGCGAACGTACAGCCGAATGAATTGGTTGAAGCACACGAGCGAGAGACTCGAAATGCCAGAGGCTATGGCGAAGGGTGAGAAACTCCTCAGATGCATTTAGAGCGGAGAAACACCGTGTATCGAATCGTCAATATCGAGATACCGATTGAGATGAAATTTTGCGATAGTGGCGCGGAGATACGCTTATAAAGTGCGGAGATTTTTATATTAAAAAAAATGATGCAAATTGAATTTTCACATTGCTTTCTCATTTTTAATCGTCGTTCGCAAAGCATTAAAAAAAAAATCAGAAAAGAGAAAATTAGTTAAGTAATTTTTGATTTCCGAGCGGAGAAAGCTTCGTAACGACAATGAAAAATAATTATGGAGTAACATGCAAATTAAATTGGCATCTTTTTTATAATTTAATTTAATCGGAAATATAATTTGAAAAAATGGCATTGTTAGCGGGTTAAATATTTTTGACTAAATTTCAATCTTTTTTATAAAAATATCAAAATTTTCTTGATTTTCATAAAATTCGATTCAAATTAAACGAAGCGAAATAAATTTTCTTCTTCGTATATTTAATACTTCGAATGTATTATTCGTCCCAAAAGAAATAACGGAAAATGAAGCAACAATATCGATCAGTGTGTTAATTAATTACGAGAAAACTGTCGCAAACGTAATTTCTTACTTCCGTTTATTATTCCGCGAAAAGTATAAACGAAAAAAAAAAAAATGCTAATGAAGCAACAATACCGATCACTGCGTTCATTAATTACGAGAAAACTGTCGGAAATCTAATTTTTTAGTTTCGTTTATTATTCAGCGAAAAGTATAATCGAAAAAAAAAAAGGTTAACGGAGAAAATCGATAATATCGATTACGGTGCTAATTAATTACGAAAAACGGTTGGAAATGTAATTTTTTACTACTGTTCGTTATTCAATGACAAACATAATCGATATACCGCGAAATTGAACAGTTTCAGGACGAGTCTATAGATAGATGAATCTATTTATACGTAAAGCAGGAAGGGGGGACCCTACAGTGGAAAGTGTAGTTTCAACATGAGATCGGTGTGTGTCTGTGTGTCTCTGGTGAGCGTGTATCGCGAGCATTACCACTAATACCAATTAGCGAGGTATAGTCTCGGTGTGATTCGTCGTGTAATTATAGCGATTGCCTCGTAATTATCGGCGTTAACATGCATCGGGGTATCGACAGCCCGCAACCGGAACTCGCGTGTTCAACTTGCCTCTGCTATATCGCCTTTCTCCATCCCATCCGGCAGTCGCGCTCAACTCTCCCAATGCCCGTCTGTGTTTTCCTACAGAACCTCGCGATATATTGTTCACAAACACATTGTAAACGTTACACATATCTAATTTCCATTCTATCGCCGTATTCCTTATTCTCTCTGACAATTAATTTGCCGTCTGATTTTCCATATATCGCCATCTATCGGGATTCGCGAAGTATCCAACGCTTCGATCGTTCGATCGTATCAAATTATAATTTGTGAACTGTGAAATGTGTTACTTTTTTTTTTTTTTTCGTTCTTATTTTATTCATCAAACATAAACGGCTTGACTTTGATCATTTCTCTTTATATTACGTTTCACCCCCTCCGCCTACCCTCGCGTTATATATGAACTCCGCACGCACCGGCGAGCCTTCGAGCCGCAAAAACGGATGTGTGTAATAACACGCAGATATTAACGCAAAGGGAAAGAGAGAGAGAGAGGGAGAGAGTAAAATGTATCGAGGGTAGAGAGGTGCTCATGCGACGGGTAGAGTAGGTTGACACACCGACGAAGCTGCTGCCCGACCGAGCGGAGTACAGGCAGAGAACAACCCCCCCGCCGCCCGATGCCCGCTAGAGATATCCCAATAAAGCTCAAGCACGCCACCAAACAATTAAATTATTAACCGGCAGCGATAACGAGGCACACGGTAGCGCTGATTACTATTATAATGAACGTCGCCTGCCTGCTGTGTTACCGTTACTACGCTTCAGTTTTAGTACCTACGGCGAGATGTATAGGTGAAAAGCTTATAAACCTGTGACTCTATACCAGTTTGGCTTTATAATGTGTACACTTTCATTTTCTTGCTCACCTGAATAAAGAACAAGCGGAAGGAGGAGGGAGGAGGGAGGGTCCCGAAGGAAAATCACGAGGGTAGAGAAAAGTGAAAAAAAAAAAAAAAAAAAACAAAAGGTAGTCTTGTATTACGTGTGGAAAAGTATAAAAAGGAGCAAAATGTGGTGGTCAACCATAAAGTTTGTGCCGACCGTTAAAAAAAGTTACCGTTGGACGTCGGAGTATAGCGATAAAGCTATTAATCCTTTGATACCTAATTTTTCCGTTACGGTGGCATAGAATGAATTAAAAAATTACTCATTACTGAAACTTTTTTTTTATGCGTTTTTTATTTCAAAATTCTCTACACGGTCTGATGAAAATCGGAAATTAAAAAGTTTTAATATCTCGAAAAAAAATTTGAAGGAAAATCACGAGGGTAAAGAAAAGTAAAAAAAAAAAAGTGCTATTGTATTGCGTGTGGAAAAGTATAAAAAGGAGCAAAATGTGTTAATCATCGAGTTTATGACGAGTGCAAAAAAACTACCGAAGAACGATGGTGTATAGCGATAAAGCTTTTATTTCACTCGTTGCGTAAAGTGCACTTTTACACCGTGTGAAGTAAAATTTTGTACGACACTCGTGCGAAAAACGTTTTTTTTAACTCGTGTGGTTGCGGCACTTGCCTCGCTATCCTATTAGTATCATAATGTACTATTATTTCACAAGGTGCGAAAATGGGGTTTATACGAGCGCGAAGTGTGCGTAAAACTGCCTTTTATAATTTTGTACGATTCTCGTGCGAAAAACTGTTTCTTAACTCGTATGATTGCAACACTCGCTTTCGGCTCGTGCTGCGATCTCACACTCGTCAGAAAAAGTTTTTTCGCACTAGTATCGTAATGAACTATTATCGCACTAGTATCGCAAAGTACTATTAATCCTTTGATATTTCATTTTTTCATTACGGTGGCAGTGAAAGGAATAAAAAAAAATTACGTATCACGAGAACTATCACTCGAACTTCTTTTCGCATGTTATTTCGATTGCAAAATTCACTGTACAGTTTGAAGAAAATCAGAAGTCAAAAAGTCTGATAGCTTCAAGAAAATTTCAAAGGTTCCACATGCCCCCGCGAACATACTGTTTGTTTGCCTGTGACAGTTCGATTCTACGCGTTTCGCCAACGCGGCGAGCAAAGAGAGTGACGCAGTCGTAGTCGTTGGATTCTCCGACCTCCCGATGTTTCTTCTTTTCTTACAGCCTTCAGAGATTCTCTTTACGAGCGATAACTGTGTATACGAAAGGAATGGGCGTAACTTTAAGCGAATCTTTCTGCTTCGGCAGGAGATTGACCGGAGATGAATAAATCGTTCAACCGTACGATTTATCAATTCCATATATACATATAAGAAATCTCAGATATAAAAAAAATGTGAGTAAAAAAACGTGACGCATTTGTTTAACTGTTCGAAGTAACGATGAAACGTAAAGACTTTGCAGATTAATTATTCAATTTCTTGCGTATTAACCGTCGAATTAATAAAAAGAAGGAGAGCACTGGGAGGGATGCGTCTCTCTACAAAGACTGTAACTCTATCCACTTTCGGGCTCCGCGTGCTAAAACCTGATGACAGCTTAAGAGCCTTTTTCGCGAACGTTCTTATACACGAAACGCACGAAATAGCCTCGTGTTCGCGAGAGTTTCGTTATTATTAAGCTCTTTTCGCGCCTTAAGCCTTTCGTTGCTGTATAGCGGTACATATATTTATCCCACGTAAACTGATTATCCGTGTACTCGATACAAATTGATGTAACAAAGAAAATAATGAAGTAAAAACGTCGTCAATCGTTCCGGGGATTTGGGAGAAATGAAAACGTGGAGCTATCGAATACACGACTAAATGGATTCTTTCGGTGGATTCAGAAGTTGCAAAGTCATCGGAAGCTGCAGACGAAAGTCTATTCCCAAATTTTCGAAGTAAACGAAACAGAACTGGTCGAGGAAAGCAAAGCTATATACACGGAATGCTATGGGATTCGTTTGTATCTGCAGCGAGAGGAGACGCACGGTTTCTCCTCACCGAACTGGAGGACCAGTCGAAAATTCAGTAATCCTCTTTAGTCGGCGAGCTAAGCTCTCTGTTTGACGGCGTCTCTCGTGTGCCCTCCGCTACACCATCGGCTGCTCACCTCTTATTTTACTTCCCCTCGGGCATCGCGAGCTTCGGCATTCTTTCTTTATATCTGTTTTTTCAATTTTTTTTTTTTTTTTTTTTTTCGCTTCGTATGGGAGAAAGCGTGGCGTCCTCCCACGTTCGCCTTTATCTCTCCGCGATATTGGACGTCGATTCACGCATCGCTCGAATCGACAGCTCTATAATTCTTTTTCGCCTTCGAAGGCTTTTATAAAGACGCGGCGTGGATATCTTTGTTTAAAAGAATTAACGAAAAAATTGTCTCTGTGGAGAAAAAGAGGAATAGTTCTCGTGTCGCTGGTGTAGGAAACGGTTCATGAAGAACTTCGATTTCAGCGAAATGACGACAAAAAAAAATGTTTTTCATGGGACTGATATTCCGCTTATATTTAAATTAAATAAATAATAGTGGCGAAACTTACGAATTGCATTTTTGCAGCCATCATTCCGGTACTCAGCCACCTGTAGGAGAAATGGAATGATAGTTGATATTTGATAAAATAGATAAACAAATTTTACACCTATTTATGTCTACAAATTCCCTTAATTTTAAGGCGAAACAAATTGTGAATTTCGCGAATTTTTTTTTTTTGGAATCCTGAAAGATGTCTTTGAAAAAATTACAAACGCTTTTCGGTATTTATCATAATTTACTCGCATTTTTTTATCGACCAGTTACTGTTTTAAAAAACGATTTTAATAAGTCTGCTAAATACCGCAACGTGTATTTTTTTTTCTATAAAACCCGATAAAGAATTAGCATTTTCCGTAATCGCAGAGAGACAAAATATCACATTTTCAAAAATACTAAAAATCGCTATTATTAATATTATTCGTGAAACAATAATTTTTACAAATTTTCCACACAATTCTGCATATTTTTTAAAATTATTTTTCTGACATATCACTGTTTTTTTTTCGCTGATGCCGATCTCAATATTTCCCCCAAAAATTCGCGAAAAATTCGTAAAATTTTTTTTTTTATTTTTCCTTACGATCTTCGAAACTAACTGTTTACGTCATCAGTAGTTAATAAAAAAAATGATATATTGACGTGTATACCGCACAAGTAATGAATAAACCGGCGAAGAGGAACGGAAAGTAGATAGAGTGGAAGATGGTGAAGAAAAAAAAAAAAAACGTAAAATAAGCACCGAGACGCGGGTGAGACAGCAACCGTTAGTCGATGGCTAACGAACCATCAATTAATAAGCCGCGCGCGCGCGAGCTTCAGCCTGAGTGAGAGAGAGACAGAGCCAAGTTTAATCCGTTTAACTCGCAAGGACGAACTTGCGCCATCCGCATCCCCGTGTCCCTCCTCTCCGCCCTGTGTTTCTGCACCTCTCTCTACTATATACTCTCTCCTCTTGCTGCAACACGAAGCCCTCACCTCTACCGATCCCCATCCATGTATCCGTGAGTTACACTACATGTTTCGCACATAGAGGCGCAAAGGTATTAGCCGGCTATTCACGGGGATTCAATGTCTTGATTATAACGCCCGGTGCTTACTAATTATCGGGAACGGGTTAAGGAAAATGGACGGCGTTCTCCGTAGGCGCTTTCACCCTTAATCCCGAGTGGATTCCGTTGCGTCATAGAATTTCAATAAACTCCTTTTCCTCGTTTATTATACTATTCCCACATCTGCCTATTCAACAAATAACTTCGACGGCGAAATATCTTTAAATCGATAAATATCTTATCGCGTGTCCCGCATAACGATAGATCATCGATAAAATTTCAATTTCATCGTTTCTTCGTTAATATATTTGTCGACAAATATATTCACCTTTGTCTACCGCGCGTTTAAGTGGTTCGAAGAGAGAACAAGTGGCAGCCGAGTCGGAGAGCCTTTCACGTCGATACCAAAAGCATTACGAGGATTATGAGGAACTGTCAGTTATCGAACGTGAGAGACGAAAGAAAGAACGAATAAGAAGACGAAAGAAAAAAAAAAAAAAAAAAAAAAAAAAAAAAAAAAACGCTCTCGTCGCTCGCACGACGAATTAAGACGCTCCGGAGTTCTCAGTTCGTGTGTCCGGAGAACCCGAACGCCGATACAAGTTCGAGCGATAGATGCAACGCGGAGCAAAAGATTCCGAGCTGAGATTATGCAACCTGCGTGCGTGCAACCGAGTCGACCCTCTCGTCGGTCTGGTTATTCGATTAACATGAGGGTAAGAAGGCGGGAGTAAGCAGAACATCTCTGCGTTCACTTTAGTTTGTATATCATAAATAAGAAACGACAGCTGAACAAAAAACCTATGAATTAAATTGCCCTGATAAATTTTAATTAATGCTAATTCGATATTACGCTCTAACATATCGAACATTAAACACTTTCGTCGTGTTTATCGTTCTTTCAATTAAAAAAAAAAAAAAAAAAAAAAAAAAAAAAAAAAACATCGAAAAACATCGAGAAACCGCGAATTGATGGCAATGATAACTTTTAATTAACATTAATACGATATTATATACATATTCGAGAATCAATTTGCTTTGATTAGTTCGACAATTTATTGGTACGTTCGAGAGTACCTCTCGTTTTCGCGACTGGCTGCCGTGCAACCGCATGTTAACGAGTATACAAATTGTACGGAGTACGCGGATACGGTTACGTATCGAATTTCACGTGAGGTACACGAGAGTTGATAGAGTACGACCACGCGTTCGGACTTTAACTCGATTAAGTGAGTATAACAGAGAAAATCGACATTCGCACATACAGCTTTCCATGACGCTGTCGGAGAGGGAGAGCCCCGCGGGCTATTCGACGGAATCTATCGTCGGTCTGTCTATCGCTCGATTAGACGTCGTGACGTTAAACTGCGAGAGAACTGATAGTTCAAACACACTGTGGAGATGTATATAACTATACAGTTGATGAAGAGTACGCGTAGTTTATACTATACACCTAATAGTGAGTGACCATTGCCCCGCCGGTTCCTACACACCGGTTTCCCACTGTCCATTACGCTATCTTCTCGTGTCAATCTCTTAAGTAGCTACAACCAACTAGAGACCCCTTTAACATCGGGACTGCCACCGTTGATACGATCGAACACTCCGACTCCTCTTTTTCTCGTTCCCGAACAGACGGAGAGGTTATGCGTCGTTCGGCAACGAAAAAACGAAAAAACGAATGGTAAAAGAAATACGCGATTTTTAGTGATCGTTTAATAAATCATCGATTAATAAATAATCCTATGTATCGAATGAATAAAAAATGGAATAGTTTATTCGAGATTCGTGGAGATACGATTTAGTGACCTTTTGGCGGCGGGACATTCGTATTTATTTCGATAAGGAAGCGGATATACGAAATCAGAAGTACCTACGAAGGTCCGAGTTAAACTTTCGGTTTTCATCCCCTCGGAGTTTCCCGGGGGATTCTCGTAGTTCTCTCCGCCTACGAGATTATTGATTGTAGTTGATAATTAGTCGGTAGAGAGGTGTCAATCAACGACGAAGCCTGAGGTTATTAGGTCGTTCGTTATCCTACGACGAAGCTTAGCTTTGCGACGAGGGTGCACCAGCGAACTCTCGACTTCCCTTCCCCTGTGTCTCTGTGTCGTTCACTCGATATTGTTCTCGAGACAGTCGCGCCACAGGCAACTGCTCTTTTGAAATGCTTTCTCTCCGATATAACGGTTTTTTTTTTTTTTTGTTTTGGCATTCGAATTATGGCTTACAATTGATTTTTACGATTCTGCAGGTGAAAATAGTTACAATTCGCCGGGAAGCGATGAGGAACCCGGCACCGGATGCGGCGATGACTCGACCGGCACAGCAGGCAAGAAAAAACATCGGCGAAATCGAACGACTTTCACCACTTATCAACTTCACGAACTCGAAAGAGCATTCGAAAAATCTCACTATCCGGACGTTTATTCGAGGGAGGAACTCGCCATGAAGGTCAATCTGCCGGAAGTTCGCGTACAGGTGAGTCGGGAGATATTAAATTTTTTCGAAACCTATTTTTTTTTTTTTTTTTTTTTTTTTTTTTTTTTTTTTCGTGAATTAATTGCTTTGCAAATGAGAAGTAACAGTTCTAATAAAGGGGTTTACACAGCTTGGCTGCTATGTAACCGTTTCTTTTTACCGGATCGCGTATTCGCTTGCGATTTATTAAACAAAATTAGATTAATTATGTGCGTGACAACGATAAAGGCACGCAGTCGCGTGCTACCGACTTATCGATTATGACCACCCCTCGGGCACTCTGTCGGCGCTGCCTATCAACAGGGGCCCCTCCAGGCCCCGGCGAGCGGCGAGCTTTATACTCGACGAACACTCGAAACTTTTATTTTATTTAACACAAATTTCAATATCGAAATTCCCAAAATTCGAGTCTTTCAGACCGTTCTGTTTCGATCCGTTCGTTCAAAATGGACCGCTTTATCAATTCAGGGAGTTTTGTTCATAAAATACACACTTTTTCGCTACTTTTGAACCAAAAAATTGACGAAAATATGGGGCAAAATGGACTATAATTAAATTGCATTAAAAAAATGAAAAAATTGAGTTATTAATTATTTACTATATATAAGCGATATATAAAGATTTCCATCAGAAAATATAAATTTTCCCATATCAAAAATAATGGAAGACTTGAAGAAGAATTTCACAAAAATGTTGTTCCTTTTATTTTTATAAGCAGTGATCTGCAGCATAATGTTTCTGAACCTCGATAATCGATTTTTTTTTTTTTTTATTTTTACGAATTTTTAAGTCGGTCCATTTTGCCCCACAGTTCCCACTTTGCCCCGTTGGCCCATATTGCCCCACCATTCCCAGTAATTGTATCACGACGAAAAAAAAATCGTCAACGTAGAGAAGAAACGAGAAAACCGAGTGAAGGGGGATGGGAAGCTCGTGCGTGTACTTCCGGTGTAGGCGTGCGAATTTTAATCGGGGCGCGGGAAGCGAATCGTCGTAAAGTGTAGGAAACTCCGAGGGCCACACGAGGGGTGAGCAATTCACGAACGCGTTGACGACGAAAGCGCGCGCGTGGGAGTCTAACGGGAATAAAATTGTAATTAAAAATTTTAATTGCGTTTTAAACCTGCCGGCTCGGTATACCTTTCTTTTTCTCTTGTCTCCGCGACTCCACCTACTGGTGTTCCATCTCCGTTTCGCATCCTTTTACCCCTTTCTATCTGACCCCATCCGCAATTTTCCACCTCCGGCGGTTCCCTACTCTCAACTCCGGAATGTCCAGACTTTTTCCAATTTTACCGGAGAGTTTAAAACACGTTTGAATCAGTGCCGCAGCCTCGGTATTGATCAGTAAAAAAAAAATCAAAAAATTAAAGAATTGTAGCTTTGTATATCTTCGATTCAATTCCGAAAGCTTCGTAAGCTCATTACACACCGAAGCGTGTAGAACAGACGAACGCGCACGCGCGTGTATTCGACGCAGCGGTTTGCCTTTATCCGCGTTATTGCGGCCCACGAATAAGGGTGAACCGAAGAGAGGCCGCCCCCGCGAATCGTCGACCGGTCACAGACAGTGAGAGAACGAACGCGAGAGGAAAGCTCCAGCCAACGATGGAGGAATGGTAGACGGCTGCTTTGCTCTCTCCGCCGGGTTTCATCATTTTTAATTGACAACGCCCGCGCCAATCTCGTCTGTCGGATTAATCGCGGAGAGAGCGCGCGCACGCGACGAACGAGGGATGGTCGGAAAACAAGCGCAATACACAGAAGAGTTCGAGAGCAACCGGCGGGAGGAGGGGGGAGCGAGGAGAAGAGGGAATGTGGCGCGCCGCAGGCCACATCAACCCTTTCCCATTTTTTTTTCCTTTCCCTTTTCTCCTCGATTAATCAAAGAGCGGTTACGATAAAAAAAAAATTATTCGAGGAAACGAGCGAATTTACTTTTTCTCAAAGGATCGCGATGTCAAGATGTTAATCAGCAGTCGATAATTGTAGAGAACAACAGGTCCGTAGGATAATGTTTGGAATAGACGAACGACGACAGACGACGAAGAGTTAATTCAATGATTGAGATAGCAGTGCGTAAGCAAAGTGAATTAAGCAAACGATTGTTTGCGCTGAACGCAGCTTAATGACCGTTAGTTATCGATGACTCCGGTACGCGCGCAGGCTGCCGGTTACGAGAACTAACGCCGCTACTACCCCCCTAAACAATAGACCACGTCGTCCCCTATGTACGGGTGCCTATCCGGTCTCCCAATCGTGTGTATCACTGCAACTGGAGCCAAACTCCACTAACCCCGAAAACGGCCTGCGTGCCGAGCTAATCTATTCCCTAAACCTCTCATCCGGATCTAATTTCATTCGAGGGCACGACGCTCTCGTGAAATATGTTTTATTTTAACCCCGTCGTCGCTTGTTTAACCTTTTACTATCGACGTACCCAATATACAATTTTAATTAATGACTCCGTAACAACAATATTCACCCTCACCTTTCGAATCTCCTCGACTTACTGTTGTAGACCTTTGAACACATAATAAAAGACGAACACGCGCTTTTATCACGCTATTCACTTTTTTTACTGTCTTCATTGTCTGTTACCGGCCGATCGAATCGCAGCGAGTAACCAAATAAACGTATCACGACAACCTATTTTTCTATCCCTTTACGAACTTTTTTTTTTTTTTTTTTTTTTTTTTTCTTTCGTCTTTTTCGACAAATTTTTTTTTTTTTTTTTTTTTAGCGAAGATTAATGCTGCATTTTTTTTTTATTACCTCTTATTTTCGATATGAGTTAATAGCCTATAGAATTACAGATTGGCTTTTGAATCTCCTTAACGTGAAGAAATATAGAGCTTTAAACACATAATAAAAGACGTTCAACGATCACGTAGTTTTATCACGCCACTCGCGTTTTGTACGCTTTTTATTGTCTCTGCTCGTCGATCGAATCGGAGTGAATAGCGAATAGCGAAATAAACTTGTCACGAGAGACTGTTCTACGGATTTATCGTCTTTTTCAATAATTTTTTTTTTTTTTTAATTAAATTGAAAATTTTTTTACTAATTTTTTTTTTTTTTTTTTTCAAGCAAAAATCTTTCGACTTTCTATATTACCCTATTTGCAATATTAATTAATAGCCTATTTAATTTTTTTTTTTTTCGAATCTCCGTAACGTGAAACTTTGTATAAATTTTTAAACGCATAATAAAAGACGATCAACGATCACGCCATTCGCGTTTTGTACGCTTTTTCATTGTCTCTGCTCGCCGATCGAATCGAAGTGGATAGCGAAACAAACGAACGACGTCCGGCTATTTTGACGCTATTTTACCGAGTGAAATAAACGCCAAGTACCTTATAGGTATATATTTTCACTGTATATCCATACATATGCATTAACTTATTATTATGTATTGGTGTACATGTGTATTTATTATTTGATCGCATACGACGGCGCCGGTGAAGAGAACTCGTGCGAGTCGCCCTGCGCCTTCCTATATACCTATTCGAATGTTCTGCGTCGCTCCCGACTATCCATTATATTATATCCCGGGTACTATTGTCAGGGAGGCATAGGGTGCTCGCGTATTACCTTCCTGTCACGCGATCGCTCGGTTTTTCCCCTCTCATTCTTAACTCGGTGCTCAAACCACCCGAGAAATAAAAGGATAGTGTACGTTGCTAATTCGACGATTTCGTAGCTCTCGCACTACATGTATTAAAATGAACTACATATATATACAGAGCCGCTCGCGATGCATTACATTCGTGTGTACGTTACGAAATCGATACTACCGTCGGCTTTCTAGACTCTTGCGACACGAGAACGCACTTTTGCCATCCGGTCTCTTAACACTGCGGTTAATCCGGTGAGCGAGCTTCGCTCAACCCTTCGAAAAAGTGATTAAAAAAAAAAAAAAAAAAAAAAAAATACAGAAAGCTATTGAAACAATTCGCAAAGTCCAATCTCTCGATGCGATCTTTTTTTTTTTTTTTTTTTTTTTTTTTCGGGGGTTGAAAAATTGAAATCTGAGGTCAAAGCGAAAATAGTTTGCCGAAACTGAAATAAACGAGAAGAAAAAGTGTAGCGGAGTGGAGCGTAGTAAAAATGAAAAGAGTTTTGTCGGTAGGTGAGTTCGGGAGAGTCGAAAGGGTAGGGGTGGTTCTCGCACAGTCGAATATCGCGCACGCGGCAGCGACAAACTACTTCCGCGCTGACCACCGGTTGAAATTGGCAATGACAGATACTGGCGACGAGGCGGACCTCGCCGTCGAAAGAGCGCTCCCTCACTCTCTGCTACGGGACAAAAAACGGAGATTGATTTTTCGCGGTACCCGCAGCTAATTTGAAGTTGAATTGTCGACGCGCTTCCTCTGTACCGTGAATTCACTGCGCGAACATTCTGTATACGTTTTATAACAATAACGGTAGACTTGTCGTTTGTTTCAACCATTTCTCTCTTTCCCTTCGCAATATACGGAAAAGTGGGGCGAAATGAAACGGTTTAGCAATTCGGGGAGTTTTGTCAATATACACAATACTTTTACTTTTGAACCAAAAAAAAGTTTGTCGCACTCCTTTAGAGTGTTGAGATTAAGAAAAAAAAAATGGGGCAAAATGGACAGCGATTCAATGGCATTAAAAAAGAATGTGTATTTCAAATAAGTTACTATCTGTAAACGATATGTAAGTTGTTATCGTTAAAAAATATAAATTTTTCCATTTTAAAAATAACGGAAGACTGTTTTAAATGACGATTATCGAATTATAGTGTATTCATCTGTATTTCTATTTTTTATATCGGTTCTTTTCAGCACTAACAAGTTCCATTTTGCCCTAAAGTTCGAGTTGCGCGACTGTTCCATTTTGTCCCAAAATTCGATTTGCGCGACTCTTCCATTTTGTCTTAAAATCCGATTTGTGCAACAGCTCCATTTTGTCCCAAAATTCGAGTTGCGCAACTGTTCCATTTTGTCCCAAAATTCGAGTTGCGCGACTGTTCCATTTTGTCCCAAAATTCGATTTGCGCGACTGTTCCATTTTGTCTCAAAATTCGAGTTGCGCGTCTATTCTATTTTGTCTCAAAATTCGATTTGCGCAACTGTTCCATTTTGTCTCAAAATTCGAGTTGCGCGTCTATTCTATTTTGTCTCAAAATTCGATTTGCGCAACTGTTCCATTTTGTCTCAAAATTCGAGTTGCGCGTCCATTCCATTTTGTCTCAAAATTCGATTTGCGCAACTGTTCCATTTTGTCCCAAAATTCGAGTTGCGCGTCTATTCCATTTTGTCTCAAAATTCGATTTGCGCGACTGTTCCATTTTGCCCCAAAATTCGAGTTTCGCAACTGTTTCATTTTGTCCCAAAATTCGAGTTGCGCAACTGTTCCATTTTGTCCCAAAATTCGAGTTGCGCAACTGTTCCATTTTGCCCCACATTTCCCGATCGTCGAATTTTTCTTGAAAACACCGGGCCATCGTTATCGCAATGTGATTTTAATTGATCAATTTATCGACGCTATAAAATTGTTGAGATTTAAGTACATACGATATTCGAAGCGTCGCAAGGGGTTTTTACTCGCACCGTCGACTAAGCCGCGTTCACGGATAGCGTTTCATATTATTTACCTGACTCGTTGGCACGGTAACGGAGCGGGAACCCGAAAGGGCAGAAAACGAACACGCTTCCTCGATTCAATACTCATTAATTCCATCGTTTTTCACCACATCGTATAAACCATAACGCTAATGCAGTCACGAAAGATTTTTTTCTATCATTGATAAATATATAAATATACGTAAATACGTAAATATATATAATATATGTATATATAAAAAATATGAATAACACGATATAATCGTATCGGACTTTAAAATCGTAATCTCGCATTTAACCTGTTCGCGATCGAGTCGAATGAGACAAAACGATTATAAAACAGGTGATTCGTGGGTGTCACTGCTTGACTCTCGTGAACAGGCTACTCGATTTCGTGAGACTAGAATTAATGTATATTTCCTACTATATATAGAAGAAGAGTTATCGCCGGGGAGGGTCGGAGGAAATTGGTCACGCAGAGCGCGCAAACGAACGTACAAATTCCACTTTTTTTTTTTTTTTTTTTTTTTTTCACAGTCGACGGACGTAACCATGACAATCTCATAAAAAAAAAAAAAAAAAACCTCCGAATCAGCAAACGATAAATAAAATTGAAAATATATCATTATGCGAACGGTAGATTAATTAATACCACGCGAATTAATTCGCTCGTTTTTCGACACGAGTCCGTGACTATCAGATCGAAAAAAAAAAAAAAAAAAAAAAAAAAAAAAACAGCAAACATAAAAATAAATGCTCCCCATGGGAGTGCGCGAGACGGTGCGGTGGTTCGGAATTGTCCCGGGAATTGGCTGAATCGAGAATAATCCCCTTAGTTTCACGGTGGCTGAGGGTACGCCATGTTTTTTCCCCGCTATCTCTCTCGCGCCTTTCTACCCTCTGGCAAATGATATTTGTCGGATTTATTCCGTTCGATGTTGCGGGATTGAGCGATGCGTGAAATAATTCGGTGCACCATAAGCTCGCGGTCACATCAACGACAATAATGACTCCTCGATAACCCAAAGTGCCCGCAATATATTATTGCGTTGTGTATTATTTCTTTTTTCGTCTATCACACTGGATATACGCGCGATCGACGCGTATCATAAATCCGTTTAGCGTGGAGAAATTGGTGTGAATTCTCGCACTCGGGGACAAGGCGCGCGAAAAACATTTCGAGGACTTTCTGTACGCGGATCGGGGGGATCGGAGTCATTTGCAGGCGAAACTTATAGTCGAGAACTCCACTCGTAGTTCTCTATATATCCGCCGCTTTGGCATCTCTAAACGATATATAAATCAAATTAATGTTCTCAGCGAGTCTGAGACTTACGAATGTATGAAGAAAACGGTTAGCTGCTTTTTCTCGATAGATTGACGTGATAATGGTCCGAAGATTACTGTCGGACTATTAGGATTATTATCCCTAGAAAACCCGACATGGATCATGAAAAACCGACATTTTCATCCGTACGGAACATCGACAATAATCGATATATATTCAAGTTGAATCATCGCCCGTTTTAGCTATTAATCGACGACAAAAAATTGGTAAAAAAAAAATAAGACATTTTTTTTAAACCGTTTCGTAGTCATCATAGACCATTAAAAAAAAAAACCAACTTTTTCATCGCTATGAAATTTCGACGAAAATTAAAATCTTTTTCGATTTAATTGTCGTAAAATCGTAAAAAAAAAAAAAAATAGGAAAATTTTCGTAAAACGGCTCGAGGTCATCTGATTTTTCTTTTTTCCAAAGCTGCGGCTCGTAAAAGTGGAGTCCGGTAAATTGACGAGGAAAATTGTGGGGTGTTTTTTTTTTTTTTTTTTCGAAAAAGGTGTATAAAGAACGGTGTGAAGAAATGTGTAAAAATAAATAGCGAGGAAGCCGTCGTGCGAGGAGCGAAGGCAACGCCGTGCGATTCAACGCCCTTTAGTCCTCGCAGTCGAGGCACAGTTATAGTGGCTGCGCAGACACCTACGCCTTTTTCATACAGCAGAGAGATACAGACAGAGAGAGAAAAGCTTTCACAAACGCCTCGCCTCACCCCGCGCGGTCGCTGGTGTTCGCTCTCGCGCGAGATCGTTTTTCTTCTGCGGTACCGCGATGTTTTCGGGCGGAAAATAAGATAATGGCCGGAGCAAAAGGCGCGAGAGGCCCGCCGGCGTACACGATGTGGAACGGGGGAACGCGAGGGAGAGAGAGCGGGGGTGGGGGAAGGGGAGAGGATACGAGAAATAGCAAAGACCGTGGGACAAGCTACACCTGCTGCCGTTACGTCGAAGGGTGCGAGAACGACGAAACGAGATAAAGATAGAGAGAAGATGAAATAAGATGAAAAAAAAAAAAAAAAAAAAAAAATGAAAAAATGGGACGAATTCGGTGTGATATCCAACGGAGGCGAGGAGGGAGGATTCGGCTGGACTGAGAGCCGCGATAAAATTGAGGAACGAACGACTCAATTGCGAAAGGACCCGCGCGGTAAAATAGGACAAGACTTGCGCCGTGGATTCGAAAAATCTTGCGCGATGGTATATACACAGGAAACTCTTGTCGCCACGGGAAAATTCCGAAGGAAACGAGAAACTGATAATTTAATGAAGCAGTCGAAGGGTGTATTCGACTCCAGAACATATCGCACCGGAAATTAAAAAATTTTTTTTTTTTTTTTTTTTTTCGTTATTTTTCTTTTTAATACCAAAAACTTTGCGATATAATTTCTATCGAATCTTTTTCACGACGAAAAAAAATTTCTTTATGTTTCCTCAAGAAATTACGAGGTCTCAATTAAATTTTTTATTACTTTATAACGTCACGAAAATAATTTTCAAATTTTTTCCAAAATTTACTTTTTCCAAAAAAACAACAAATTTAATAAAAAAAATGAGTTCCTTCGTGACTATATCCGATTTATGTTCCTTTCGTTAATCACGAATAGGCCAATTATCTCACTGCTACTTTAATCGATACGAAATAAAATCGCGTGACTAGCAGCACAAAAAATTGTTTTCAAAGCTTAAATTCCTTGTAACATAATACTATTCCATAACAACAAAGTACTAAACGTATGCAAATAACCGTCCGGCAGTTTACCACTCGATATCGAAACATAATTTCGTGTGGTTTCGTCACTCCGTAAGGCGTAGTTAGCCTCGAGAACTCCGTCCTCGTCATCGTCACTCTCGATATAAATCGATATATTATTATCTCCGAGATGTTTATCCCGCACAGCAACAACAAACCATCGTATATATCGCTTATATTACATACTATATACCCATATAGTAGTACATAACCTAAAAGATCGCACGTGTCCTGACGTTCTTCCCCTCTTACCTCGTCTCAACCTTTCCAACGGGGATTTAACTTTTGCCGAGCGCGCCACGTCTAACGAGTATTATAATTACTGTCGCGTAACTCAATATTGCCCCCTCGATATGCTAAACTCAACGGAATATAGTGTTAATAGGCGTGGAATGGCGAGCGGGACAACACGCGCGCGCGCGCACACACGCATGCGCACATCTTCGATATATCTATGCGATACATCGAGACGTACTCACCGATTCAAAGTATAGACTTTGGTTTATATATATATACGATATATATGTATATATATATAAATTTAGAGAGAGAGAGAGAGAGAGAGAGAAAGCGTACCGCACACCCCGCTCCTATTAATTGCGCTTCACCCTAAATGCAAATTGTTCGAAATTGAAGCGAGGGCTCCCCGAATATTTGGAAACTCCATTACGGACCAGTGTTCGTCCTTTCGTGCAACTAACCACCCCGTTGCTTCGGCTACGGTGTGAGAGTAACGCGAGAGGTTTGCGAGAGGCCAAGTGAGGGAGATATATCGGGGTACGGAGAATGGATGGGTATACGTGTGAGAGGCGGTTACCGGCGTAAGGATGTTAACGCCGTAGCCAGCGGAGCCGCACGAAACTTGCCGCCACTCTCTATATACCCATCGATATACACACTATTCTCCACAGTAACCGGGTTGGTAGAAACTATACAGTGCAAAGCCTTAACTCCGGAGACCCTTTGGATTAACAGACTCGATCATCATCAGCGACGAATATCATCGGAATCTACTGCAATCAATTTCTACCCGAGACATCCTGAGTGTTAATTCCCGATAGGCAAAGATATGCAATAACCTAAAAACTGATATTTTTTTTTTTTTTTTTTTTTTTTTTTTCGATTTCGGTATCCGGAGGTTTATGCATGAATCGTGAAATAGATTTCGAATAAATGTGTTTTGGAGTTTTAAACAACTTTTTTTCAATGCTATGAAAAGCGTAATGGCGATTTTTATATACCCGGAAATTGATAATTGGCAACTATCGTATAGTAATCGAAAATTATAATACGAAGTATTGCAAATTTACGTAAATTTACGAAATATTGTGAACATTGAAAAAAAAATTATATTAAAATTACAAGTTATTCAAAATTACGGATAATTTTAATATAATTTATTTTTTTAATTTTATGGGTTTTTCGTCAGTTTGCCATTATTTTTTACTGTGTTATGTTACATCAAATTTTTTTCAACATCAATTTCTTTATTATTGCATTTAGAAAAAAAATGTAATTGGATCGTCAAAAATTCGATCAAATAGATTCAAATGGAATGTTTACTTCGGTCGACAAATTAATTAGATTTCCAAACATCGATTCGCATTAAACCGCCAAAATATATCGAAGTCAACCAACATTTCTATTGACTCAACCAAACGTTTAGATAAACGTATTCGACGAAACAATTATCAATTTTTTTCTCACAGTCGATATTAGATCCTCAAACGCGAATTTTTGCTATTTTCGTGAATTATCCATCGAACTTTTATTTTTTTATTTTTTTTTGGTAATCTACTAAAACCAATTTAGTAACAAGTCCCTTAACGACGTGCTACGGAACCCAAGAAAACGAAGCAATTTCTTCCGCTTGCGTTTTTTTTTTTTTTTTTTTTCGTCATTTATTCGCAAACGTCCGCCGCCTCGCGAGCCGTCTACAGGCAATGAAGTAAATAGGCAACACTCGAAGGGAATTGCCGTGAAGAGGGTTAAAGGGGAATGTTTGAGAAAACGACGAGAAAAGAAGTTCGCATCTCGAAAGAACGTTCCGGAGAGCAGATACACGCGGGGGTTGTATATTTATATACACGTTGGAAGATTAGCTGTCCGTCGATCTTTTCCCGTGAGGTCTGTGGCTCAATTAAGTACAACGTTTAGTGCGGAGGCGCTTGACTAAAAAGGGTTGCGAGAGTCGTTCGTCGAAGCGGACAGCAGGAGCAGCAGCGGCAGCAGCAGCAGCAGCAGCAGCAGCAGCCCGCCGCAACGCGGAGCTCCGTTTCGGCGGTGTGGGGAACCCTTATTCGGGTTGCGAAGCGAAAGCGTACGAACGGCGGAGAGAGAAAGAGAGCGAGAGACTCGAACCCCTCGAGCATCAATCATGTCGGCAGCAACCCTTTACCGAGGGCGGTTTTACTCTCCATTGAGACGGAGTGTTGTGTTCAAACACAAAAACACTTCATTTGGCAGATTAGCTGTTAAACACCGGGGCGCTGTATACCATATACTACAGCAATACGTAACGCGGTACACGTGTCATTCGGGTGCGTCTGGTAAGAGTACGTGAACGACGCCTTTCGCTTCTTTTACACCACTTGCAAAGTCCTTCGGAATTGCTTTTCGACAACGTAAACGAAGGTTAGTCGAGTAGCGTCAAGAGTTCGTTCGATATAATCGAAAGTATGAGGAATTCGTAAAAAATTTTTTGAAAATTATGGGTTTTCGGACAAAAGGCTTATTTTGGCAATATACTTATTTTTCATAGCGTTTTTCAAGGTATTTCTTGTTTATTCGAATTTACTTCGAAAAAATAATAAAAACGATATTAATTCGCCGCGCGATCTTACGTTGCGCTTCGATTATCTCGATCATTGGACTCAACGGATAAAAATCGTCACGTAGAAACGGTACATCAACGATTCAACTTTTCGATTCACGAATATTGAAGCAAATCTTTGAATGGCGCCTCCTTCTCGATCGGTACCGATACCGCGCATATCCTCGAAGTATATACCGACGAAAAGGATATTTTTCCCACGAAAGGATACGCGTCCAATTCATCGCGAGCGATGATAAAGGTACCGACATAGAAAAATGAATTTTTTTGAAGCGAAAGAACTCGGCGCCGTTCTCTATAATATTCCATATGTACATTTCGTAAAGCGGATTGTGTATAACGTTTATACGAAATATATATTATATTAGGCAGAGAAATAAGGGACGGGGAAGGGCTACTTAAGCTATACGCGGAGATGGAAGGCTACTCTCTTAAGGGAGGCAAACGAATCCAGAAAGAGATCGCGCTTTGTCGGCGAGGCTGGCAATTAACAATTAGCTGGCGGTCCTTGTAATCGAATTACGTGGTCCATTGTCGGTATGAGGTACAAACGTATTCAGTTCCGTTCGGCTCCCTTCTCTCGAGGGGCTCTTGCGCCTTTATTTCTTATTTTCTCATCGTCTTCGTCTTCTTCTGCAACGACATCGACGAAGATATCTTCCCCGTCTTACCAACACCGGTAAAAACGACCGCCCCTTGCGCTTCCTCGACCTAAGATCGAGTTACTTGCCGCGCGCGCGCGCGCGCGCGCGAGAGCCCCTCATTCTAGCGTACTACACTGTACCGTGTATCGTACGTATCTACCCTAACGGCAGTGCGATCCCAACTATACTTGTGTATCCACACGGACATCGCGGAATAAATTCTGTGAAACTGACGAGAGAACAGAGCTTCGGACGAGCAATTCACGGTCAGTATCATCGTGCGACGCAAGCGCATTAGATGCAAAATGCAACCCGAGGGATCTCTTACAAAGGCAGAGAGACCGTCTCACCGGCATCATCTCACTTTTCTTCCACTCTCTTCCTCCCTATATCTGTCGAGAGACTTGTGGATGAATGTCACTCGGTGAAAATATATCCGTTTCACGAAGGTTTCTCGAAGATTTTTCGGGCGGTACCGCGTCTCGGAGTACACAACTACTATATATATATATATCTTTTAACGGAGGTCACCTAATACGTGTAACACGCCGACCGATCCGTGTAACTTGGATCCTTCAGTAGTTTCCCCGCGCTTCACGAACTATCGACGGCTTGTGCATTAAATCGTAGAGATCTTTAGCCGAATCGCAGCGGCTTAGTAACGCTGAGCTATTCTCGTTTCGAGATCTATCCTCGCGATACCCGCTTCCCGCGTATCTTTTCTCAAAAATCGCTGCAGCATCTCTACAAATTTTTTTTTCATAATTTTTTTTTTTCCTTTTTTTTGCCGTTGCAGTCATTTGGTTTTGGCGGAATAGCGAAAAGATATAATGCATTGAGAAAAATCGATATTTCAATGGAAAATTAATTTCTATACCGGTGTTTCAAACTTTTATGCGTAAAACAAATATAATGCAATTTACGATGCGATTTTTTATTTTTAATAAATTTTGAACAAATGTATTTTTGCACTATAGCGACAAATTTGGTGATTTAATTTTTTTTATTTTATTTGAGAGTATTTTGTAAATTTACAGATTAGGATTTTTTTATTTCCGGTTAATATACTATAGTTGTCAATTTTTTATTTTCATGTTCATCAAATTTCCCATTTATTTAAATAGTGAACGACATCTGAATATTTCATTTCTTTTAAAATTTTTTATTTTTTATTTTTTTTCAAAGATTTATCTTTTCGCATGCAGAATAAAATTCTTCACACCAAAAACACTGTAAAATAAAAATTTCAAACGCCAGTTGCGAGTAAAATTCCTACAAAATTTTTAAAGTGCAAAATCTTCGCGAAAGATTCCAATTTTTGTAAATATACAAATAATTAATAACCATAAATATTTAAAAGGGAGCAAAGAATATGAAGATATTTCGAATGAAACGTTGTCAGGAGCAGAAATTAACGCCCACGTGTTTACAAGCGAATGGTGGATACACGATATATTCGTTAGATGTATAGTATTACTGTATATAATAGAGAGACGAAAGGGAGCGGGCAAACGGTGAATATCCGAAGATATTCAACGGGTCCGCAACTATTAATTTGGTTCCCAGGACCAGCGGGAAATCGGCGCAACGGTGCCTCGGGGCCAACAGATTATTGTCGGGTAAGGCTCGCCGTATATACACAGTATATAACCACCCCGTGGACATTGGCGCGTTCTCTTCTATCCTTCAGACTCTCTATTCCTCGCTCGACGGGGCACTCGCCCTGTGAAGTTAATAATCATCAAAAGTCACAGTGTTTGCCGAGGGCGGGCGGGCGGTGTGCCCCTTTGTGAAGCGAGCCGCGCGCGCCACGCGTGCTTCTGACGCTAATATGACTCCACTGGGCTTTATTACGAGTTATTATAGCGACATTGCATCTCCAAGGATTTCACTCGTGACTGACAACACTCGCGCATGAAACACCCGGAAAGCGAGAATTATTTTTTTTCTTTACGCGAAACACTTGTTTCTCGTATTCGGTAACAAAAATAAAAAAAAAACGGTAAAAAAATTTAATGATTTTCTTTTGACGATCTTATTTTTTAAACGAATTTTTATTTACCGTAGTTGAGTCGAGCAGTTTCGCAAAAAATCTATGCTGACGGCAAAATTTGGTTTTTTTTTTTCGCAAGAAATCCATGCTGACGGCAATTTTTGGTTTTTTTTTTTCGCCAAAAACCTATGCTGACGGCAATTTTTGGTTTTTTTTTTTTTTTTCGCAAAAAATCTATGCTGACGGCAATTTTTGGTTTTTTTTTTTTTTTTCACAAAAAATATATGCTGATGACAATTTTTGGTTTTTTTTTTTTTTTTTTTCGCAAAAAATTTATACTGACGGCAATTTTTGGTTTTTTTTTTTTTTTTTTTTTTTCGCAAAAAATCTATGCTGACGGCAATGTTTCGTTTTTTTTTTTCTTTTTTTTTTCGCAAAAAATCTATGCTGACGGCAATTTTTGGTTTTTTTTTTTTTTTTTTTCGCAAAAAAACGCGCGCCCTACTTTACAGCGAACGCTCGACCTTGGCGAGTCATGAAACGAGACGCGAACTAAATCTCAAAGCTTAGGCTATTGTTTAAAACATTCGTGTTGATTTCTCTATTGAGAGAATACATGAAAGCGAGAGAACCCGGTGACCTATGACAACTGTCCAAATCCGGGCGGCTGGGAGCTTCACCCGCGCACCCTTACAGATTTTTCTCTATGTTCTATTTTCTCTCAATTCTATCGCGATGAGAATTAAACGCTCTCCCGCTCTCCCGCTCTTCTGCTCTCTGGTAAGTCACAAACATATTGCCCGCTTGATATACCTGCGCCTCGTATGAACAAAGGGTGCATTCAAAACCCGTGCCGGCGTAAGCATCGAGAACGAAACAGAGATGAGGAAGGATTTTAAACCGCAGGGTTAAAGACAATGAGCGCGAGCGGTGTCAAAATACACCAAGAGAGCCATAAGGCTAATTTAGCGAATTAATCGAGCACCGTTTTTCGCGTATCGTTCTCCGGCATTCATTTGTTCAGAACATTGTAATGCAACGACTTTGGATCGTCAAACTGGAGGTCTTGTCTCGTCTCTTAACTTTTATTTTTGTTTTACTTGTTAGCAATGCAAAGCAAAATTTCGAAGACAAAAATTGAAAAAACTAATTAAATAAAAGTTTAAAGTCATTGGTATGAAATTTATCCGTTCCGAAGCATCAAAAATGATTCGTTGATTTCCAATTTCGTTTTCTTTTTTTTTTTACAATTTCACAGTTCAAACTTTTTTTTTTTTTTTTTTTTTTTTTTTTTTTTAAATGAATGAAAAGAGTGAATGCACGAGTGTGAAATTTATCCGATTCGAAGCATCAAAAATGATTCGTTGATCTCTAAATTCATTTTCTTTTTTTTTACATTTTTACCGTCCAAACCTTTTTTTTTTTTTTTTTTTTTTTTTTTTTTTTTACGAATGAAACGAGTGAATTCAAAGTGTGAGATATATCTCTCCCCGAGAATTGGGAAAGATTCGTTGCTCTCCGAATTTCTGTTAACAGTTTATTCATTTGGTGAATAGTTTCTTCTCTATAGTCTTCGCCACTGCCGACGATGAAGAGCGCATCATTGTAAAAGTGAAATCGCGTCTTGTTTGGTATGTTATTTGTATCACATTAGTATTGTGTCGCGGTACCCGAAAAGAGAGAACGGATAATGGGAGATAGAAACAGAAAGGGAGAGACGCACACACACGAGGCGACAACCAGAGTCGGGGCGTTGGAGTGTTTAAGGGTGATTACACGCAACGACAGGGGTTGCTTTATTGAAGGAGTACCGCAGAGGTTCTCAGTCACAGCTTCGCCTCGATCTCTCTAATACCCGAATTTTATTTTCATAATTTTATAGTCGCGTCTTTCTTCCGATACGCATAGTCCGTCGAGCGACGAGAAGGCGAACGGATTACGCTGCGCTTCGAACTATTAGAGAACCGACGGAGATAAATTCAACTTGGGAAGCAAAATTGTAAGCGATCCTCTCCCGACGAGAGATAAAATCATTTCTCTCGGTTCGCGCTGTATAACTCAATCCGTATATATCTCATTCTTTCGTAATCTCAATAATTCGTTTTCGCCTCATAACCCTAAAAAGATCGCGAAAAAAAAAAGAAAAAAATTGTTTGTTCGTTTTCGTATTAAATCATAAAATATAGCAACGAAAAACGATCACAGCGCTTCATATTAATAATAAATTTCTCACAAAATTTAATTAATAAATTTAATATTGTAAAAAATCTAAATAAACTTAATTCAGAATTTTTACGCTATAAACAAATAATAATAATAATTATAAAAATCATAAAACACACCGTAATATATACTTTTCGCGTATATAAATTCTTTTTAAAGAAATTTTATTCCGAAACCTTAATTAATTCAATCAGTAGCAACGACCATCAAAATTTTTTTTTTTTTTTTCTAATTTTCGTATATTCCGAGAGAAAGCTATTCGGAGCGATAAAATAGGTTTGAGAACGACTGACTAGGATTGAATTTGCTCGACAGTTTGACAGGGTAGGAGTGAGCAGAGAGGGGGAGGGGGTGTATAAAAAGCGCGGTGAATAATAGACTCCAACCCTCTCGAAAACATCGCCCTTCGATCGGTCCTCGCATACCGCACGAGCCTTGGATTCCCTATTTGCCTCAACACATTTCTATTCGTCTCTTTTCGTATCTACTGATTCTCATACAATTCATCCTCTTCGGGTGTAGCTATAGGCTTATTCTACGATATAACCCCTCCGATTACACTGATAGGTCTTTAATGGACAGCGGCGCGCGCGCGCGCGCGCGGCATATCGCACTCCCCGTATAAATCGGTGGTACCGTACCGAAAGTATGTGTGAAGCAGTCAATCGATGCTCCACTGTCATTCATTTGATATGCCGTTGTGTTTACTTGATACATCGCGCCACGTTTCGCCGCGGATCTGAATCACTTCCGAATTCCATCGCAAACGACGCGAACATAAATCTTTTTTTTTTTTTTTTTTTTTCTTTAATCTTTTAAGAATTTATGACTGTAACTCATTGTTTTGTTTGACGCTGACCTCGATTTCGTTACACGAGAGTACTGTAGTAGAAACGGCTATTTTTTATTTTTATTTTCTCGATGAGGAAGTTACGATTTCGTAAAAAAATTGGTTTCGAGAAAAATATATGAATGGGCGGATTTTTTTCGCATTATAAGTAACTGTAAGTAGTGTTGTTAAATATGGTTTCGGATTGAATTTGACGCGATTCCGTTGAAGAGATTGAATTATATGGGATTTTTTGAAGATTATGTGTTTTCGGTCTATAGCTCGCGTAATTTTTACGATATCGGGTTTAAATGTGAATTGCAAGCAGAATGGGGTTAATCATAGTTTAGGATAGAATTTGCCATGAATTCGTCGAGAACTTCAAAATTCGTGGAATATAATTTTTTTTTTTACGTTTTTTTCTGTTTTTTGCAAATTTCAAATTTTGCAAATTTCGAGATATCGAGTTAAAATTTTCTGTAAAAAAAGGTATAATTATTAAAAAAAGGTTGCAAAGCGCACGAAAATTTGACTAAAACGATATACTTTGCAACCTTTTTATATATTTTTTTTTTAGACATAAATCGAAACGATCTATTGATGCGTAGAGTCCTTCGTAATATAGATATAAGGCACTCGTTACAAACTCTTTTCACGAGTAGAGTGGCTCTCGTACAATGCTCTATATAAATCGCTGTTATACATATGTATCTCTGCTATGTATTCACTATATACGCGTTAGCATAGTAGCGTCGAGGGGACAATGGTGGAAAATCTGTTAATACGAAAGGAAACAACAATGTGCTCGTCGCTGCGTGATCGACCCGAATACCTTTTACCGTCGCTAATCCAAATTCAACGTGGTAGGCGATCGTCGAAGCGCATAAAGCGCCCGCGGTCCCCGAGTCTCCTGTCTCGTGGACGTGAGTGCGCGACGTATATAAAAAAAAAAAAAAAAAAAAAAAAAAACGTTGCCGCACGCGAAACGCTTGAACTCCTAACTGCAAACGACGAGATAGATATTCCGCACTCTACGGCGTGTAACAGTTACACGCTGAAGAGTAAACTGATTTTTCTCGCGATAGTATCGAAAACTCGAAGCTTCCATTGTCAAAGTTTTTTATTTTTCGAGTACTTCGTGTTTAATGTCTGTAAACGGGAAGAGTGAATAGTTTGCACCACTCGAAACTCGTATAGTATTCTCCTTTTTTTTTTTACAACGGACACACGAATTATAAAATTCGTATATCTTTATTAACAGCGAAGTTTCGCAGATTGTATCATTTTTAAAAAAAAAAAAAAAAAATGAGATACGAAAAAAAAAAGTTCGATATTCCGACACCTCATTAACGCTATAATATAAATCGAGAAATTCACTTTCCGCGAGATCCCTATTCGTTTTCTTTTGCTTTCCGGTTTCCGACTCTCTCTCTCTCTCTCTCTCTCTCTCTCTCATTTTACATCAATTCTCGCGCAGTTAAAGCCGTCTAAATGAGTTTATCTCGCAATATCATTGCGCGAAGAAGCATCGTTGTCGTCCTGTCGTCTCGTCTTCTTAGAGGAAGAAAGCGTAGCGGAAAGTGAGGCTATAGGCGGGAGGGAGGAAAATACGAGTGGAGGGGGTTGGGAGTACCTTCTCTAATAGATTTACGACCTAAAAAGGTTAAGCCGCGTTAGTCCTGTTCTTTATATTTCCGCGAGGAGGCGAACGACGTTCCACTTTCTTGGGTTCTCTTCGTTTTCCAGAACTCACCCTCCCGGAGGCGCGCGCGCGCGCGCGCGTGCTGCTGCTCTCTCTTGTCCCATCCTCGGGCAATCCTCACCCCGCTGAGGAAGAAAACGTCGCGATACCGTTCTTCCATAACCCCTCTTTTTCCCTCACCGAGGCATGTCTTGTCCCTCAGTACAGATAAGAGGGTGAAGACGAAATTCGCTTATTTTCCCATCATTTCAACGTGGCATCTTGTCTACCCGCGTCCTCCCATCTTCGCTCTTTTCTCATCGCCGGAGGATGAGGGGTTAGGAGTGGAGATGTAGGGGTGACGATGGTGGGCCAACGGATCGCGTCTCGCTGCTAGTCAGCGAAAACAAAACGAACGCGAGAGCGTTAAAGAAAATTGCCTCTCGTCATAAACGGTGTATATCGTCCTGATGAAGCACCGGAATCCTCCGCGTCGTTCCATTATAGTAATAGGATACTTTTCGCCGACATCGACTTCGGGGGATAAACATTCAATTTACCTTTTTTTTTCTCCTTAACAATCTATATATAGACAAAGATATTAATATTAAACTGAGGAAAATTGAATAGACGAAAAAGAAGCAAAAGTCAAATAAGCTAACAGATCCCTCAGAGATCCTCAGAGACAAAATATCGCACTGATTATTGTCGAAAGTATTTGCGTTTTCGAGATTTTATTCTCGAGGCAATTCGAAGCAATAGAATTTCTAAGAATTAACGGAAAAAAATAATTCCACTTCTAGATATCGCGATATTTCTGGGTTCAGATTTTTCGTACATTTCTGTTACTAATACTAACAGTATTGTCGTTTATGGACTCATACGATGCGACAGAGTTTAGCGGGCTGCCAACAGCAGCCATGTTACAATAAAGAAACCAACATGGCCGTCGGCACGGGGCGAGACCCCGAGACGTTTGCCTCTTCTTCTTTCATCTTTCTTTCTTCCTCTTTCCTTCCCAAACTCTATATATATCTTCTCTCTCTTGGTCTTTCGTCCGCTTGCGCTCACTTTCGATTTCGCCCTCAAGCTTGTTACCCTCTTGATGCTGAGGAATAAGGGTGGACCTCCGACAGCCCCCTTTCCTTTCTTACAAGCGAGTTTAGGGGTGAACTGCGCTCCGCCCCTCTAACTTCTCTCTCACACTCTCCTTTCTTATATATACGTTTATATACCGTATATACATCATATATATATAAAGTTCGGAGCTCACTATTCTTATTGCACTTTCTCACCCCTCTTTCAATGTCTCAGAACCCTCTTTACTTTTCTCGCTTCTACTGACAATCGGCTTCTCCTTCTCTCGACGCTGCCGCTTGCGCCACGCAGAAAAGAACTCCATTTACCCACCCCTCGCGATCCCGCGTTCTCAACTATACATGAGAGAGTTGCTGCTACTGCCACCCCTCTGCAGTCACAGTTCAACACCGTTGTTAGTAGCTATACCAACTGTAATTCGTTTGGTACCGACACTTTTCGACATTCCTGTCGATTCGCGCCGCAACCCCTCGAACAGCCGATACGGCGCGTTTTCCGCTATAAATTGCCACAGGGAAACGCAAACTCAGGATTTCTATCGAAAGATAATGATAATCCTTTGAGTCGCAATGTGGAAATATGGAAATTAACTAATGGACTTTTTTTGGATTCGATTCCGATAGATTTTTAAGTTATACCAGTCGAATCGTCTATATCTGTTGGCTGTTTCCATACTGCGATTCATCGTCATCGCGTTTCTTTTTTTACGTGATAAATAAACGCAGAGGAATGGAGAACCGGCGTTTGTATTGGATGAGAAAAATACTCCGAATGACAAAGTGGAAAAACGGAATTTATTTAATGGACGTTTTTCTGGTTACGTTTCGAACGGATTATTACCATTATACCGTCGAAAGAGACGTATCTTTCAGCGGTATTTCGATGTTGAAATGTGTAGCGTCGAGTGATGACCGTACACGGCGAGACTCACGAAGATCCGCGGTAGCAATGGCCCGAAAAGTGGTTTTGAAAACTACTAATTAGAGAACAGCAGGGAGATTGTACGCGAAAGATAAGCCGACCGTAGTGTATTAGGATAATGCGAGGTTCCGAACCGCCACTCCGGCTCTACGCTTAAAGTGGTTGCCGCGTGTTAGCTATTCCCACTGGGAAACTATTACGCCACGCAGTACTCGCCATACTACTTATCCCGTTACGACAAAAGTTTCCTTTGGCAGTTTGTTCATTAAAAAAAAAAAAAAAAAAAAAAAAAAAAAAAAAAAGCTCTCATCGCGTATTGAAACGAATACGTAATTAACGGAATTTCGTTGTTTGTACGTGTTGCAGGTGTGGTTTCAAAATCGGCGAGCCAAGTGGCGTAGACAAGAAAAAATGGAAGCTGCGCGACTCGGTATCACGGAGTATCATCATCCGGCAAGCATGAGGTATGCATAGTTATCATTTTTTCAATAGATCGCGAATATCAATAATCGTTATGTTTGTTTTAAAAAAATGTATCGATTCTTACAGAAACGTTGGAGGTCCTGCGCTCGGGTTGCCCGGTGATCCATGGCTGACACCACCCGGTCTGCTGAGCGCTCTTCCGGGCTTTTTACCGGCTGCGCACACGGGATATCCAAGCTACCTGACCTCTCCGAGGCGGTTGCCCTCGCCGACGAAGCTTGGATCTGTTGGGAACGGAATTCCAGGTGAGAAACATACATAAATGTATGTTTTAAAAAAATCTATCGAAAGCCTAAAGTTTGGTAATTGATTTGAACGATTATCGATTGTATTTTGGCGGCTCCCTTTCCCGTTAAATTAATTTAGCGGTCAGCCAGACAGTGCAATCACTTAGTAATGACAGTCTGTTTCTACGCGCCGTAGGCACGTTGAACGGGGGAATCCCCGTAATGAGTAGCAGCGGTGGACACGTACAGTCTTCGCCAAGTCCACCGGGCCACGATCCACGAACGTCGAGCATTCAAGCGCTGAGAATGAGAGCCAAGGAACACGTCGAAAGCATTACCAAGGGACTGCAGATGGTCTGAAGCTGACAAATTCTCGATCCACGCTGTCGCGTACTTCCGAAACTCTTGGCAATCGCGATGGCAACAGCGAAGGATGCGATTCATCTCGAATCTGTCGAACTCGCGCTCACCGCTCGCAGTGGCACTCCGTTGGAACTCGAAACGCTCGACCACAGAATCGAGGGACGTGTTTAAAGTGCAATGAGGAACGAGATTCGTCGATTTTTTCCGGTGCGGTGAAAAAAATGGTGTCGACGTAAGAAAGTGAAAAAAAAAAAAAAAAAAGAAAAAAAAATCGAGAAAAAAAATTGAAAGCGATTTCATCGTCGTCGTAGCGTTACGATTATACCGATCGAGTATAAATAAATTGGATGAATATAAATAAATATAAATTTGTATGTAGAGAATAGATGAAAAAAAGAGAAAAAAAAAAAAAAATTCGCGATCGACTAGACGACGAGGAGGGAGAGACGGTGTGGTTTACGAGGAAAGAAAAAAAAAAAAAAAATCGCTGCCGACGATCGGACTGATTATTATTAATTTGATCGGTAAAAGCGAAACTTATCTCCTTTTTTTTTTTTTTTTTTTTTTTTTTTTCGTTTCGTATAGATGAATATTAGTCGGATAAAGTTCTACGCACGGCGAAGTACGAATAAATTGACGTAAAAAAAAAAGGATTATCATGCAGTATTAATAAGTTAAGACGACATTGAGGAGTAATGTTCATTGCGATAGACGTGAGAGTCGGTATATTGGCGAAAAGAAAAAAAAAAAAAAAAATTAACAAAAAGCGAACGAGAGAGATATAGTTTAGAAAAAAGAAAAGAAATATTGTTTTGTTCGCGCACACTAATCGTCGTCGTGTATCTCCTAATCGCCAATCGACGATCCGTGTGCTCGTTGAATGAATGAGTTACGAAAGAATAAAAAAAAAAAAAAAGCGCCACGTAACGGAATGATCGGGGAGTCGCAGAGTCATCCCTAAAACACATCTATTTGTATATAATTGATCGTGATGAAATAAAAAAATTTGATGTACATATTCAACGGTATATATGAATTCACTTGGAAAACCCTTCGACGCCGTAACGCCATCGATCGAGCGACCGGAGCGTTTTATTTTTATTTGTTTTTCGTTCGTCATTATGTGGCGACGAGGGATCGAATTTGCAGTAAAAAAAAGAATGAAAAAAAAAAAAAAAAAAAAAAAAAAAAAAAGTACCGACTGTATATCCATAGGAGTCGGCGGCGGCGTGCGCTGTTTGTTAATGAATTACCATCTCAAAGAACCGTTTTAATTAAGTCTTAATCAACGTCGTCTAGCGGGAGAGAGAAGAGGAAGAGAACGGGGGGGTGTAGAATACTTCGTTGAGCCGCTAATTATCGATCTTCTTTCGTTTTAATTAAAATCGCGAGTGCCCCGAGAAAAGCAAAGATCAATGCACATATGTTTACGCAATCACTTTTTTTTCGTCTTTCTCGCCGAGAGCCAAGAAAGTTGTAGATAACAAAAAAAAAAAAAGGGGGGGCATCAAATGTCAATGAACGAAGACACGACGGGGGAGAGTGCGAAAAGTCAAATAACGGAGGATAAAAGAAGAAACAGAAGCGCGAAGAGGGAGTATAAACGATAGATTCGGAATGGTCGCGAGAACGATTAGGTATTCCAATCGTCGCTCGCGTTAGGGATGGCCGTTGAAGTGCCGACGGTAGAGGCGTTGAGAGGCGGGAGAAAAGGATGAAGAGGAATGGGGTAACCGAAGGAAACTACGGTATAGTAGCGAGAAATATATAGGAGAGAACCCGTAGTGCACACGATAGGGGAGGCCGGGGGATGGTGTGAGAACAGAGAATGGAGTGAGAAAATAGAAGGGGGACGTTACTGGCTTAAGAGGCCAGCAGCCAGGGATAGAACTCACCCAATAAAATGGTAATTTCTGTTTGTCGAAGTTAACCATGCGATCGGTAGCCTGGAAATTCAAGTCCATGCGTACTCCTCTCTCTGGCACTTCTAACTCCTAAGACCAATATAAACGACTACGAGACGAGCAAATGTGCGGCGATTATTCCACGATCTCGATCGCTCTATCGCGCTAACCTATATATATCTATGCGAAACGTACGCGAGATTCAAATTCCTAATGTTCCGCGATAAAAAAAAATGTAAAAAAAAAATACCGCGGAATTGTTACGACAAAATTTCTCAAAGGAAACGAAGAAATCGGATTGCGAATTATGTCGTTAATGCGTTATTTCATTTTTTTTTTTTTTTTTTTTTTTTTTTTTTTTCGTCGTTCTGACGCTATTAAAAGAACCAGACGTCCGTAAGAATGTTATTTGTAACGACTAAACGAGAATGAAGAAATAAGGCGGCGGTTGTAACGGGGGACTTGCGGAGAAGATAAGAAGAGAAACGAACATCCGCCTTCAGGGCGTCCGACGATTTAAGGGTTGAAATTGGAGCGGAAATCGTGAGTTTATTAAATTTGTTTAGGAGGGACCCGGGGATAAGAAGAGCGCGCAGCACGACAGGTGCAAGCCGCAAGGCACGACGAGCGTATCTCTTGATTCGTCGTCGAATCCCTTGCGGTCCCTTCGACTGGATTTCGTCGTCACTAATATAGATACGATGCCAACCTCTGCAAGCCATATATATGTCTGAACCTTTATTGCTTCAACAGAGTAAAGAGACCGGAGAGCGGAACGCGAGAGAGGAGCAGAGTTTTCCTCTCTGTCGAAGAAGCTGAGCTTAAGCTACACGAGACAGCGCAGGAGAAGGCGGAGGAGAAGGCGGAGGAGGAGGAGAGGAGGAAAACTGCCGGGACGTACAGCAGTCGCATCGCTTTCGGCCGCAGGACCTCCGAATCCTCGCCCGGGATCGATCGGTCTCCGATCTTCTATACGCGATTCTGCTCGCCAATTTCATGAATCCGCGCCGCCTCGCCTACCGGATATTACAAAAGCTGTGATAAAGGATTGTAAAACTCGTTTCATACGTTACATATGTCGAGAAACCCTTTGTAAAGGGCAAATAAATGAAAGTAAAATCAAAATTCGATGAAAAAAATTAATATTCCCGACGCGAAATAATGTAAATACCTATTAATGTTGGCAATAAAATTTCAATATTGAATTTGTAACTAATTACGAATGTTGAAAAATGATTAAAGAATTAAAAAAAAAAAAAAAAAAAAAAAAAAAAAAAAATCGAACTCCAACGAATAAATTTAATGACGGAAAATATATGTCGTGCATAATTAATTACAATATTAACTGTAACCAATTGAAATCGTATTATATCTATAAATAATTACGAATGGGTAAGCTGCGTTAATTATTGGGAAACCGATGTCATACACGCCGAGGGTGTAAAGTGTATAGAGTTATGAGAGAACTCGAGAGCATCTCGTCGCCCCTCTGTGTATATGACGCCATATATAAAGCAGTATTAGAGGTACGTAACCCGTTGCAATATTAAACGGTAGTTAAATGAAGTGCCTAACTCTGGGAGAGAGCGAAGCGGTGCCAGTGACGAGTCAAGGAGAGGAAAGGAGGGGAATTTCCGAAGTGAAGACAGAGAGTCAAGGGAAGGAACGAGGGAGACGAAGAGAAACGAGAGAACGAGCGAACGAGCGAAGCCATGGCGCCGCAAAGGCTGTTTAGCATTATTAATTAAGACCAAAGACACACTAAGTTGGCGAGTACATAAGCAGAAATAATATTTGCTCGACGTTCATTAGAGGATTCTCCGGGCGAGGAGAGCGGCCGCCAGGTACCGCACAGGGGGTTGCAACGAGAGGCAAAGAGAGCGCGCGGAGGCGCGGGGCGCGGGGTAAAGGGTTGATGCTGACGCGCGATGTGCCGCTGGTAGCGAAAAGCGAGACGTACCTACCGACCGGGTCGGAAAGATGGCGAACGCCTCAAACGAGCCAGATTCTCATTAAAATAACCACGGAGCCTTTCCTTTAGAGCTCATCCCCCGTTCCATTTAAAAACCCCCCTCCCGTTTTCTGTCGGTGCGACCCGACGGAAAAGGTGAATAAAACGGCGAAAATTGAAGGAGAAATCTTCGTTGGACTCTCGTAAGCTTATCTCGTGAGGTTCGTTCCTCAGTGGGGTCACCCGAGGGTGGGGGGGGAGGGGGAGGGTAAAAGTTATACCGCGCTCCCTCGAAGCTTCACTGAAAATCGAGTTAATCGTGAATTTAACTACCGGAGAACCCGGAGCTCCTCTCCGCACATACTACTCAGCTACCACTATTGCTACGTACCTATGGGGGGCTCACCACAGTGGAGGATCCTCATCGAGGTCTTTATCGAATCTTAATTACTTTTTTCATTGAGAATTATACACGCGCGCGATACCGGACGCATATAAAACTCGAAAAGTCTTTGGCGTTTTCTCTTTTCATTTATATAATTTGCACTTCGTCAAAGCCGCCTTTTTTTTACGTTTAATTGCGTCGTAACGAAAGGAAATTGAGAGGAGAATGAGGGCAAAAGGGGTGGTAATCTTACGGTAAAAAAAAATTCGCTTCGACGAATTTTTGCGTATAGAAAAACTACGGATTTTCAACGATTTACCGAGAAGAGGAGATAAAGTCGCGAAATGAACATCGGCGCAAATAGCTGAATACCGGTGGCGCCACAACCCCTCACACCACATTGTTTTAGTCACTAATTGCACACTGATGTTTTTTTTTTTTTTTTTTTTTTTTTTTTTCGGTAGTGTTGCAAGGACTGTATGGCACCGAAACATGAGCCCAAACAGCCGATTTTCACTTCAAAGAGTCAAAAAGTCATGAGATCTGTATGCGATTAGCGATTAAAAAAAAGCGCATTAGACGGGCGATCGATCGTTCATCAGAGTCTAATGACTCAATGAAGAGTATTACATTGTCCACAAGTCGATACGATAATAAATGAATGAAATATCAAGAAAAAAAAAGAAATATCACGAAAAAAAATTACTGAAAAAAAGATAACCGAAGAATCGCATCCGCGATCGATCGTTCGTCAGAGTCTAATGACTCAATGAAGAGTATTGCATTGTCCACAACTCGGTACGATAATAAATTACTGAAATATCAAGAAAAAAAAAAGAAATATCACGAAAAAAATTACTGAAAAAAAGATAACCGAAGAATCGCATCCGCGATCGATCGTTCGTCAGAGTCTAATGACTCAATGAACAGTATTGCATTGTCCACAACTCGGTACGATAATAAATTACTGAAATATCAAGAAAAAAAAAAAGAAATATCACGAAAAAAATTACTGAAAAAAAGATCGCCGAAGAATCGCAATCAGAATTTGAAAAAAAAAACGGATTTACGGAGGTTTGAGGGAACAAATGGCAAAATTTGACGAGCGGGATAACGAGACAGAGATATAGAGACGTTCAGTAACCGGGGGGCCCATCGGAACGATTCACTTCCTGCTTCGGAGTGGCCACCATTTGATTTTATGCAGTACTACGCATTTCGGCATATATATATCGAAGAGCGGTTTCGACGAACGTTAATTATCACTGACCACCTACAGGCCCCATTACGTTCCAATCGACCCCTTAATCAACGCATGATTGGTGTAGTAATTGATTGCTACTCCGTAATTATAACAGTGCACTGTTACGGGAGGGAGGAACGATATCGCGGTGCGGAAAATCAGGAAGCGATCGAATCGAGGTATCGCGTGTACGTAATTGTCGGTGAGCGAGGGAACCCACAATACAATACAAATATAGAGAAATGATAGATAGAGAACGCGATACACTCGGATGTCCATACAGACGAAACCGCATATACGAGTGACGATAAACTGAGCGGAAAATAGAAAAAAAAAAAAAAATAACATATAAAATAAAAACACGTTATAGCGAAGAGAGCGCGTAACTGGAACGAGAGATTGATGCGCAAAGAAAGGGAAAATGGAAAAATGAAAGGTTGGTACGGTTAAAAAAAAAAAAAATATATATAATAAAAAGTGAAAAATCACTAACGAGAGCGACGACAATATAGCGGCATATAGACGCGCATGTGTTCGAACAAACATAGCAGAATTGAAAACGTGTGCGAGTCGAGAACGATGCGACTATCGATAATAATTCTATCCTCTTTATCAACTCCGACGCGCGCGTTTCCATCGTTGTTTTATTTACGCTCTCTTTTTACGTTTCAACCCCTTCATCCCCCGCCTCATACGTCCATCGGAACCTCGCGCTTTTGTCGCCTATATGGACACTATTCGGAACGCTACGTACAACCGGTACGTCCATTCTATCGTAATGCAATTTATGGATCGTTCGTTCGCGTGAATGGCTCGTTGTCGTTTCGAGTTCGCATTTCGTTCGGAGGTTTTGCTAGCGGCGTCGCGGAGAGGGCGAATGTATGTGTGTCGAGGATAAAAAAAATAAACAAAAAAAAAAAAAGAGGGTTTGGGAGAATTATCGACCCCACGGGAAGCTCTCTCGGCACGAGGGAACGAAAAGCGGATGCGATAATGTTTCGAGTCCACTGCAGTTTCGTATCTGCGATGTATCCATCGATACTTTACCGAGGAAACAACGGCGAACCGAAGGCCCTGGAGACACGGGATCGGTGCTGCCTCGCTATGTTTAACCCTCGAAACTTCGAACGAAAAGTACCCCTCCGTCGATAACGATCGGTGGAAGAAATCTGCCGAACGGTAGATAAGAATACTCGCAATTTTACCCCCGAATTCCTGAACTATCCCCGACGAAAAAAAAAAAATAATAATAATAATAATAATAATTTACAAATTTGAATATTAATTTTTTTTTTTTTAAATATACAATATTTCTATTGTTTGCGTATCGTGAATTTTTTTTTTACCGCGATTCTCGAAAAATCGAATAAAATTGTGTCGGTAAGCGAAGATATCTATGCAAAAGTCATAATTCAAATACGGAACGACTATAAATCGATGTTAATGTATAAACTAAAGGAAAAAAAAAAAAAGAAAACGTGGCGCGTGAAAGTCTTTTGTATTCCTTTTTATATTCCTTTTATCCGCAGAAACCGCGATCTCCTCATTAATTATTCCTCGTTTCGTTCGAAATAATATATCTCGAAACTTGTTGCATAATTGTTCGCATAATTGTACAAAAGCTGAACACCTTCGGGGTACACGCGAAATATTCTGTGTACGGAGAGAGGAGAGAGTAGAGAGTAGAGTTCGTCTCGATTATATGCTCTTAATAACGCGTTTCGCGCGCTCAAGCCGTCCGAGAAATTGCGGCGAGTCTCGTGTGTATATAAGCGCACATGGAGGGTTTCACACAGAGATAGAGAAAACTCTTTAATCAAGTATTACGTATGGGAATTGGAGGGTCGAGAGTGAGTTACGCTGTGGAGGATTTTGCTTAAAAGTCAAAGCGCAAAGGTCCGTTATAATCGTAGTGAGGGTTTGATGTTTTCGTCACACCCCTCGCGCGCCGCCCGTTACCACCCTACGGGCAATTCGCTCGTTTTGTTTTCGTCGTGCGTACAACAAACTGGAACAGTTTAGCGAAAACGGCGCATGCGAGCAAAGTATATGCATTTATACGGTTATAATGGTATCCATAGCCAGTTGACCGGTATACCATCGTTTAGCTTTCCGCGACATATACTATATATACAGTATATATCGTTCGAGAAGTGGTGGGAGAAGAAGCAATGCATATTCAAAATTGAGCCGCAGGCACGAGCGAAGAGAGAACGACATCAGCGACAACGATGACGACGAAGTCCCTTGTTTTTGACCTATCAGCCCAAAGCCTCTATCTCTCCGCACACACTCCGATATATATATACATACATAACCGATGCCCGGCGAGTCCGCAAATTCGGTTACTTCATTTGAGAGAGCTTCGCGAACTGGGCGGCAAACCCCTCTCTCCGGCATTCTCTCACTCGACCCCCGCAGCCTTTACCCTCCCAGCATCCCTCGCAGTGTATGTCCGGCGTTATGAATTTTAATAGCTTTACCCGCTCGTCCGACAGAGACGGAACGAGAGAACAGGTTGGGCAAAAGTGAGGGAAACGGAATGGGAGTTGAAAAAAAAAAAAAAAAAAAAAAAAAAAAAAAACAAAAAGGTTGAGTGGAGAAGCAGCAACGCTCATCGGTATACGCAGAGGCCTCGGATGAGAACAAAAATGGCGATGCGTTTTTCGCCCCCGTCAAATTGTCGATAGATTAGTTTAAAGATAAAAAAATATTCATCGCTGACTACATATGTATATATACATAGTATGTATATATATGTATAGATGAACCGATGGAACGAGAACGCGGCGTCGCGGCCCGTTTACCCGACGCGCGCGTCACGCGCTTTTCATACCGTTGTTCGTATTCTCCTATATACCCGCTATCTCTCACTCTACAACGAACTATATAGGATTCTCTGTGCTCTACGAAATGAAAAATCATTTTTTTTATTTTTTTTTTTTAACCCGACGAAACGCTCTTCGATCGTCCGTCCGTTCGCGTTGTCCTCGCGGCTTTCTCTTCGATATTCGGCGAACCCTCTCTCCGCTCGTTGTTTGTTCCTTCGCGCATCTCTCCGCATTACTTTTTTTTTTTTTTTTTTTTTTTACTCTCAATGTATTTTTATTATATTTTTTTTTCACATTTCCCTCTTTTTATTTTTTCGATACATTTTCGATGTGTTTAAGCCGATTTTTTTTTTTTTAAATACATATTTTTGTCAATCTCGACGTTAAAATTGATGTTTATTTTATGCATAAATGCATTTTTTATTCCCTTCAATATTTTCGATTGTAATTTTTGCCTCTCGAAAACACGCGTCTTGATTTCTCCATTGATATTTCATGGTAATGGCGAAAAATCAATGGCTTCCTATGATCAGTGATTATTTATAGTTCGATACAGATTATCGATAATCGTAATGCGAAACGTTTTAAATCGTTATCGGGAATTGTTGGAAATACGGACAAACTGTATCGAGTATAATCGACTCTTTGCGCACATTTCAACCACATAATATACGCGACTAGTATCCCCGAGGATAAACAAACACGACAATGAAATATGAGGCGCACACAGGGCGGCCAGCGAGCGCGTTTGCTCATCAAGCAAAATCATTGTCGCCCACAAAACACTCGCAGATGGTACGAAAGAGCGACGGAGATACACGCTGACAAAGAGAGTACGTTATTTCGTGACTAAATTCGCTCCGTCCCTATTCAACCGAACGATAATTCGCTTACGTTATTTCGTCGCTAAATTTCGTTATCGCGTTATGAAACTCGTTAATACAGCAACATACTGTACGACAATTTTCAACCATTAAACGTTCATCGAATTCACTGTGTGTCTCGCTGTCCGTTCCTCTCCCCCCCTCCCCTTCCCCCGGTCCCACCTCGTGATTGCGTACATATATTTCATTGACGATTCGTCTTTTTTTTTCCCACAGACAAACAGAGAGACAGAGAAACTACCCCCGTGCGCCCATTTTTTTTTTTTTTTTTTTTTTTTTTTTTTATAACGACGAAGGCTCGCAATTACTCAAATATTTCAATAAAATGTGATTGCGCCCGACATGCATGAATATTATATGGAAAAAAAAAAAAAAAAATTAAACAAAATTCGAATGAGAGAATCGCGAACTATTTTTATAATACGATTATATTTTCATCGCATAATTTATCGCTCTTTTATCGTGAAAATTTTAAACGAATTTTGGTTTTTTTTTTTTTTTTTTTTTTTCGTCTTGATATTCGAAAATTTGTTGGATGAATTAGGGAAAGAAGATGGCATCGGGAAACGGCGAATTATTGCGTAAGAATAGTTTGAAAAATGTTCACTTTTGGTTATCCATCGGTTTGTATACTTCGGTGGTACAAGATACCCTCTCGAGTGCACATTGCCGTTGGTGCTAAAGATATATATCCGAGGGAAGCATCAGCACCCATTTATGTAAGTTGTTCTCGTGGGCGCATTCGGGGGATATAGCGGTGATCCTCTTGGAAACGGACAAATGCAACGGCGATGCAGGTATTTCTTAATGAACTACTTCGGTGAGGATTCTCGAGTACCTGGGTGAGAAGAAGCCGTCGCGAAGCTTCGGGATCTGTGTGAGAGGCCGCAACCTCTTTCTCTTGACACTCTCGGCATTGAATGGTGTTAGTTCTAACGCCTGCTAGGCAGGTTCTTCTTCTTCTTCGGGCTCCCGGTACCCTGTCGTGGCTTCCCAACCACCATCCAGCCGCCCCGGGGCCACTAAGACCATTGAGTAGTGTGCATCATCGCGCTCGTTTCTCTCTTTCGCTAGTTTTCTCACTCTTCCTACTGATCGGTTCGCTCTCTCTCTCTCTCACTCTCTCTCTCTCTCTCTCTCTCTCTCTCTCTCTCTCACTCTCTCTCTCTCTCTCTCTCACTCTCTCTCTCTCTCTCTCTTCCTACTGATCGGTTCGCTCTTTCTCTCTCACTCTCTCAGTCTTCCAACTGATCGGTTCGCTCTCTCTCGCTCCCTCTCTCTCTTCTCTCGCACTCACCCCCGCGGAGGATTCCGAGTTTCGCAAATTCGGTTCATTTGCCGCATTGTCAGGGGCTTAAGGAGAAATGAGACCCTCTCGAGAAAAATCGTCGCAAAGACGCTTGAAGTTTCACCGCGTGCTCGCGCGCGACTTGAGCTCCGAGACTCTGTACGAGCGACGAATAGGACGATGGGAAAACGACAAAGAAACCGCGACTATTTTTTTTCATTCTCGTCAACGATACGACTCTTTTTCTCGCCAAACTTCGAGCGATTTTGATGCAATATATTTTATCTTTGGCTGGTTAACCATTTATTAAAATAATGTTTGCTATGCGGTATAGAATACATTTATCCATCATTACCGCGAAGATATCGGAAATTCACAGACTGATACGACTACATATGGAACGTTATCGTCCCCTCAAAATTAATTATCCGTTGAAAAAATCTAATGATTAATTTAATCGATTGAGCAGTAAAATAATTTCGGAAAAAATAAATTAATTAGCGGTACAAAAAAAAATTAAGTGTTAGAAAAATAGTTAGTTGCAACGGCCATTTTCTAAAGAAAAATGTGTTGTAGCAACTGACTATTAATTCTCTCAACTTATTTTTTTTTTTTTTTTCACTTCGCGGTAACATTATCGATAATTTTTATAAGATGAAAAAAAAAAAAAAAAAAAAAAAAAGATCGAGGAAGCAATAGCGAAAGACCTTAATTGTCGGATATCTTCACGGCTTTCGTGACTCAGTCGATGTCACAAGAGGCAAAAACGTTGTGGGTACCTTCAGGCGCGTCAACACCGCGAACGGTCTCTTCTAATAAATAATTCTTGACGCGTGGCACATCGTCGTTTTTCTCTCGAAAATCGAAGGAAAAACGGTCACGAGACACGGTTTCATGGATCCCAAGGGTTAATCGGCAACTTAGTAATTTAATCAACTCTCAGTCCCTGAGGCTTGACAAACAGTGAGAAAAGGGAAACGGATGGAAGGGGAGGGGGTAGGGGGAGGGGGGTGACAAAGCCAATGCGATAGTAGACTACTGAAACTGTATGGTTAAAGGGAGAAATGAAAAGAGAGAAAAGAGAGATATTGCAATACCCAGTGACAGATATATTAGAGACGATTCAATGGAGAGCTGTCTGCATTACATTATTCGGTTGGTAGATCTCTAGTGCAAACACGACATCAACTTTTCTCATGTACCCCTCCCCTTCATTCACTCAATACACCATATCGTCACTGCCTTCAGTTCAGTGGTTCTCAAAATATTCCCATACAATCGTCGATCTATTGCGATATAATGGACCCGACGATCCTTTCGTCTGCACCCTTAAATCTCTCTCTCTCTCTCGCTCCTCGGTCACCCTTATAGACTTACCGATTTCGAACGACGAGTTTCAACCCCTCGTACACGAAAAAGCCGACCATCGCTTTCAATAAACGTTCCAAGCGGCGGCGGGTGGCGCGCGACATTTTTCCCTCTCTACGATTCTCGAATGAACCCTTCGATACTTTTTGCCATTGCGAAAGCCATTGATATCATCTATTTAGAGATTCTACTCGATGGTATCGACGAGTCAAGATTTCTGGATGAAACGCTATCATTGAATTGCCGTTGCGGAAACGTAAATAAAAAAATATAACCGATAGACGAAAAAGTATTTTGATGACGTCGAATCAGAGGATAAAGGAAGGAATGCGGTAAACGCGTGAATACAGGAGAGCAAAGTACCCACGAGGGAGAAAAATAAAAAGAAGAGGGAAACGTAGAAGCGGCAATGAAAATGGGAAGCGCTCAACTGGTACAAACAAGGGTTGCGCATGCAATATTAGGGGCATTAAGTCGCCATAAAGAGCGCATTAGGGGTGCTCTTGCCCTCGAGGGGTAGTTTAGCGTTTAATTGTCCCACCCGATGTATCAAAGGTTTCGATTTCTGCTCCGATACGTTACACTCCCGTATATTCTATATCTCTGTCGCTTTGGCTCTCGATGGCTTAAGCCGCAACTTCGTCGGCGTTCGATCGTTGGACACGTTACAAATTGCGCATTACCAGTAGCTTCGTATGTTTACACGAGATTCTTCATTATTAAAGAGTCATAGAGGATAAATGTGCTGTCCGCGACTATTTTTAATATTATTTGCATCTAATTTTTGGTTTTCAAAAATCGCATGTTGATCCTTCGGCAGTCAACATAAATCCACAAGACGCTTTACTCGATGTTTATTTTTTTTTTTTTTTTTGAGACGCGGTGACGACAATCGGCCCAAAAGTTGCCAAAAACACTGTGTATGCCTTACAGAATTTCTCAAAATAATTAATTTTGTGATTAACTCTTCGGGTCCAATAACATCGATACCTGAATAGTACTGAAACTTTGCCGGAGTACGGCAACGATATTAAACGGCAATTAATCGATGTATGCCATCATTTTCTATGCGTCAAAAGATGCATTCGGTACCTATGCAATATCATCTAATCGCAATTGTCGCGACGCCGCAAATCGTTGAAATCTTCGTAAACAGTAACCGCGCAGTAGACACAGAGGGATGATACGCGGGGGGCAGCGTAAGTTCATCCTCGTCACGCTTCAAGGTAGAATCGACGTTGGTTGGGGGAGGGGGGGGGCAGAAGGCGGAATTGGAGAGGAAGTCGAAGAGGAGAGACACACTCGGCAAATAAACTATCGCCGCAGCAGTTCACCCATGTCGAACGATATTATCAGGAGGCAAGTAAGTTCGTCCCATTTGGTGGTTTGCGGCGATGGTATGCACGACTCAACGGTCTCGGCAATGTCTCTAAGCTTCTATCATCCATCGTGTCCCAATCAGCCTCTGTCTCTTGGCACGAGACTGGCATAGCCACGGCAAGGGGAAGGGTAAGCGAGGATCGTTGACGAAGAAGGATGTCGACGACTGTTAACGGTGCATTCGCGAGAATGCAACGGAGAACGATGCGATGGTCGCGCTATGCTTATACTATGTGCAGATGCAATATACACATTCAGATGAAATATATATATATGTATATACGTATATATAGAACATATAGAATGTACGGACTCCTGCGAACCGGTACCAGAAACGTATAAGAGATAGAATGAACAGGCGAGTACCCAAGTTGCTATTGAACCGATTTTGAGCAAATATCACTCGAAGCAGGTCGGCAGAGTGAGGCAAAGCCGAGGCATAGTCCCGCAGACTCTCCTTCCTCGGTGCTTCGGTTCCACTCAGTTACAGATACGAAAGTCGAAGAGAGACGGAGAGACACACGGCGGAGCGACAGAGTTAGTCGAGGGTAGATAGCTTCACAAGCCCTTCGGCAAATTTCATAACCGAACTTGTCGTATTTGCCGAGATTATTTCAATATATTCGACTCAACCTGGGAGAGAAATCTGTTTGCGATGACGGTGTGTATGCGTGAATGGAACTTTGGCGCTGGTTGTCTGTATAGAATCCCGAATGGGAGAGACGAAACGGCTGAGGGATGACGGGAACCACGCTGCGAGCTCTCGCGCTTCAAACCCAAAGAGTGTCCCATTGCATGGTCAACTAACGAAGAAATCGTATATTTATATGGAAAATGAGTGAAACCTCTAAAGGAATCTGAAGAACTGTTCACATGATGACGTGTTAAAAAATAAAAATTTAAAAATTAAAAATGAAATCGTTATTGGCGATTACTTATGCTGCGGTTGACTTTCGGTAGTATCTGTTATCCGATTTCTGATCAATGCAAGAGGAATAATGATTACTGTATTATTATTTTGATCATTTCGTAACATCTCGAAAAATGGCTCCTGTAACTCCATTGTATAAAGTAAATTCTATTTTTTTTTTAAACTCATGTGAATCCAAGTTTGCCGAAGAAAAGATTGAAAAAAAAAAAAAAAAAGCGAGAAAATGAGATCGGATTGGTGATCCTTCAAAGACTATCTTTCACTCGTCTCGCATTCTTGTGTGCGCGTATGTGCGTCTGCACATGTAGAATCGTCAAAGGACTCGCGCGAGCAGTCAACACGATGTATCAATATGCGAAATCAATCGCTCGCTTTTTTCCCCTCCTACGTAATCGCTCTCGTATGGATTTTAGCGAGACGCTTTATATCTGATATTCCAAAGTGTATACAGTCGCCTATAAAATCTATACGTACGATTTATACCGATATATATATATATTTTTATTCGCGAATTTCTCGAATCTTTCATAAATCCAAACGTTTCATATTGCCATTTCACTGTCTGCAATAAGTAGAGCGATTATCCGACGCACTGGTATACGGAACGATCAGTTATTCTGCGCGATTAAACAAATCGATTGTAACCCCCCGGAGGGCAGTTTCGATACAGTCGGAGTGGCAATTGTCATTCTCATCGTCGAATTAACGGTCTCTTTCGTGGGTCACTCGCTAATTAAATAAAGGGGGCGGTGAGCGAAATTGGTGAAACGCGCCGCGCCACGAAGACGGGACTACGACGAGGCGCGTAAACGTACCTACGATCGGCAGACGGGGGGGATGTGCGAGGCGTGGGGCGCTGCTGCACGCTATGGGATGCACGTGGCGGCACGTGCTAAACGGACCTCACCACTGTGTCTGCTGAACACAGTTAGCTACCAGTAGTAAAAGCAAAAGCAACTGTATTCTGTTCGTAACAGTAGACTATAATTCTACGATACGCGATTTAACGTAATGCGAGAATTATTAGCGCGACCGTTAACGCTTCGTTACATCATTACGTATCGAGGGAACTCCCGACAATGCTTCGTGCCTTCGATTATAATTCGACAACGCGACAATGTACCTCGTTAATTTCACAGAGCAGCTTTCCTTCTCATTCTCATCTTCATTTTGTTCAATTTTTTTTTATCCCCCGTTTATTTAATAATAAAATTATTTAACCCGATAGGATTGTTATTTTATCATCAATTTTATTTTTCTTCTGATTTTATTTTTGAGTTTTCATTTTTTTTTGTATTTTCAATCGCATTGTTAAACGGAGAGTCGGAAGGGGTGAAACTGCACCGGAATCGCCACCAACTACTACCCTTTAGTTTGTTTCTCATTATGTTAACATCAACGATAAGAAATTGAAGATTTAGTTGTTTTAAGTTACCGATTCTTTGTAATGCAATGTTGTTTCGTAGTTTACGAAAGAATTGGAACGCGCAATTTATTTAATTTTTTTCTCATCCCTCCAAATAATCTTTAATATCCTAATTCGTCATAACTAATCTCGCGGTAATGAATCGTCGAGAGGCCATTATCGAGTCGGAATCGGATATGAAACGAAGAAACGCGAGTATTAAAAGTTGTAAACGTACGAATGGAGAAAGTATCCGGGAAGTCTTTCTCGATTTCGATTGGGTACTCCTGTCTGTGTCGAGAAGCTTCCATTGTTTCATTCGATTTACACCCGAAACGGAGTAGTGACCGAGTACACGCCTGCTGTTCGCCAATCGGGATACCACCGGCAGAAGTACGTCACATATACAACGGTTATATGTATGTATACGGGAAACTGAGGGTAGTATACACAGTACAGGCGCACCGCGAACCTGTGCAATTTACAGGAGAATGAAAAGTTAAGCCGGTGCCGAGCTTAGGGGTGGCTGCCAGACAATGGGCTTCGGCTTTACAATCTCCACGGCAAACAAACGCTAGAAATCTCTCGCTCCCCCGTTCGCAACGTTGGTACCGGTGGTACGTCGTTCGGGTCCAACGAGAGACTTCGTCCACCGCCCACCGACGGATCAGAACGTAATTGAGATATCAAGATCTGATTAAGATGAAATCGATAACAGGACTTATTGCGGCAAATAACATTTTTTTTTAAATCCTAAGATTCGTCGTTTTTGACGAAGTCTGCGGAAATTCTTAATCACGATAGATGGAGTGGCTGCATATTTCTGGAAAATTAGTAAAAATTGAGACAACCGATTTTGGAGAATTTGTAGTCGTTGAGTTTAAAGGCGATTTCGTCGAATGTTTACCGACGCATCAGAAGGTAATTGAGATATTAAGGATCTGATTCCGAAGAAATCGATAACGGGACTTATTGCGGCAAATAACTTTTTTTTTTTTTTTTAATCCTAAGATTCGTCGTTTTTGACAAAGTCTGCGGAAATTCTTAATCACGATAGATGGAGTGGCTGTATATTTCCGGAAAATCAGTAAAAACGGGGCAGCATGGGCGCCATCTGTAACCCAACGCCCTGAAATATTAAAAAAAAAAATAAAAAAAAATCAGTAAAAATTGAGACAACGAAATTTAGAGAATTTGTAGTCGTTGAGTTTAAAGAGATTTTGTCGAATGTTTACCGACGGATCAGAAGGTAATTGACATATCAAGGATCTGATTCCGAAGAAATCGATAACGGAACTTATTGCGGCAAATAACTTTTTTTTTAAATCCTAAGATTCGTCGTTTTTGACGAAGTCTGCGGAAATTTTTAATCACGATAGATGGAGTGGCTGCATATTTCCGGAAAATCAGTAAAAATTGAGACAACAGATTTTGGAGAATTTGTAGTCGTTGAGTTTAAAGAGATTTCGTCGAATGTTTACCGACGGATCAGAAGGTAATTCAGATATTAAGGATCTGATTACGAAGAAATCGATAACGGGACTTATTGCGGCGAATAACATTTTTTTTTTAATCCTAAGATTCGTCGTTTTTGACAAAGTCTGCGGAAATTCTTAATCACGATAGATGGAGTGGCTGCATATTTCCGGAAAATCAGTAAAAATTGAGACAACGGAATTTGGAGAATGTGTAATCGTTGAGTTTAAAGAGATTTCGTCGAATGTTTACCGACGGATCAGAAGGTAATTCAGATATCAAGGATCTGATTCCGAAGAAATCGATAACAGGACTTATTGCGGCAAATAACTTTTTTTTTTAATCCTAAGATTCGTCGTTTTTGATGGAGTGGCAATGCATTTTTTCTGAAGAAAAATAGAAAAAATTGATGGTACAATGAAATTTGGGGTATGGATACCGATCGTGGAATCGATTTACAAAGTAGTAACGAGATCTCTATACTGTTCCGACAGAGTAACAATGTGGAAAGCTATTATGTTAGAATCCTCTCGCGCCACTCTTCCGGACAAACGCTACAGGATTTTGGTGGCTATATTATGAACACGAAAAGCGAGTAGCGAGGAAAAAAAAAAAAAAATGAAAGTAAACTGGAGCTCCGTCTCTCGAGAACGCCGCAGGAGTCTCATGGCAAATACATCTGTATAAGCGCGCCGACGACAAGTTTGCTATTCCAAATGTAGAGCGAGCGAAAGCGCGTAGCTATAGATCGTAGAAAAAAAAAAAAAAAAAAACGACGACGAGAGGCCGGCGTGTCCCCTTTCACCTCGTGGTACCCGACTATATTACAATAAAAGATACTTCTGTGGCCAAACACGGGGCGACAGTGTACAATAATATACCGGGTGTCCGCATCTGCCGTCGCGACGGGAGGTCCTCTACCCGACTGGGGGTCGAATGCACAAACGGAATACGAACGCTAAATAGCCTCCGAACCCCCCAAAGAAGAGAAAAAAAAAACTTAGGGGTCTCGAGCTCTCGATCGCTCAAGATATTTAGCCAATATAAATCTGTTGTGTGTTTTTGCGAAGCGATAAAATAAAAATCAATCACAAAGCCATCGCGGCGGACACGTCGAAGTTGCGATGTAATTAATTTTTTTTTTTATTATAATGTCATGAAATCGATATTTGCGTTAGAAATAAATATTGTTACATCCGATTTTCAAAGGGGAGAACATTTTTTTTTTTTTTTTCACATCGGGATGAATTTTTTTATAATTATTCTTAAAAAAAAAAAAAAATTTACACTCACTTTCCATACACCGCGGCTTCGTTATACGAAACTTTGTCTCGTCGTTGTAATTAGTAATTTTCAAAATCAGGTGTTTGTAAAATAAATAAATATTAATACATTTTATTTTTAAAGGGGAGAAATTTTTATTTTTTTTTTACTCTGCTCTGGATGCGGTTTTTTTATGATTTACCCTTCAATTTTTTGTATTTTTATTATTATTTTCCCCTTCCATTTGGCGGGACTTCGTTATACGATAGAATTTATTCGCGGTAGTTAGTCGGTAACTAAACTGGATACCATTAAGGAAGCATTACGGAACGCCCAACGTGTGAGCAAATCTGTCCCCGAAGAGGTCGTTCGGCGCATTGAGGTCCATGGGTAACGGGACTTCCGTTCGCAAGGGCTCCCACGAGGACCATAAGTTTCATAGCGAACGCGACGAGAAAGCAGCGAGAAGGAAAGAAAAAAAAAAAAGTAAAGAATCGAAGAGAGAAAGACGCGACCGGGCGCGAGTAATCGTGTAACCGACCCTCTTTGTTAACTGCGGCTTTCACACCGGACTCAACGCCGCGTCCCGTGTAGCGCCTGCTTTGCCGCGCCCTGTGCAACAACTTTTCGCTCTTTTGCCTTCTCGTTCTATGGCTTCTCTCCGAGTTTACACCACGCGTCTTGCTTCTCTCTCCTATTTTTTTCTTCTTATTTTTCACGTCGCTAACCCTATCCCCCTTTTTACACGATTTTCCGCAACACGTTCCTTTGCGCGCGTAGAATTTGTCGCATCATTTTTATTTTTTTTTGAAAGCTAATACCGTACCTCCTGCGACTATCCTAATTATCCAAGGAAAATCCCGTTAAACGATCATTAGATCGTAATTTTTTTTTCTATACAACATTCACGGTAGAGATGATTATAAGTCGACGGTGCTTTAGCCTCAGAATTTAGTATCGCCGGCATTCTCTCGTAAGTATTTAAACTTTCGTCTCGCAATACACGTTTTTTTTTTTTTTTTTTTTTTTTTTTCTGAAACGTTAAAACGTTTTTTTCCTGATTGTTACACGATGGTTTCCTTCTGCATTTCCTTCTGCATTCGCTATTACAGAAGTGCTCGCCGGAGTATTACGCGATCTTTTTTTTGGCATTTTATTTTTTTTATACCTATCGTTACCGACTTCGCCACTTTCTGCCCTTATTCTTGTTCCAGCGAAAAAAAAAAAAAAAAAAAAAAAAAAAAAAAAAAAAAAAAAAAGCTCGTGGGTACTTCTTTCGAAGTCACCCTCCAAGTGCACTTTGACCATAGCGGCGACGAAAGATTTTTAATGGATTCGCGAGTTCTCCAAGTCCATTCAGCATTGAGCTATTAGACCCTTCAAGATTTGAGAATCACCCAGAATCACCCCCGTGTGCTTACTCGCTACTTTATACCCCCCTTTTCGCGTCCCCAGTTGATAAAAACCACCCGGGTATAGCACTGACACGAGTAAAATCCGATTTAGCCAGAGGCCGCAGCGAAGAAAAAAAAAAATAAAAAAAATAACGGTACGGCGGGTGAGAAAGGGGAAAGAAATGATTTTAATAAAGCGTGGGAGTCTCGAAGCTGTTTCCACGCAAGCATCGATAAACCCACCGACCACATTAGATTACAGTTAGTTCTCATTATCTCGGTCTATTATCTCCATACACACCGTTAATAGTAACATGTGTATAAACGGGTTGATATATCGCGTGGTTCGGTCGGATGTACATCACGCACTTTTATACCCTCTGTTTTGTTAGCCTTATACACGTCGCGATCGCTACTCCTCCTTTCATATTATACATATTTTGACGGTGAAAAAAAAAAAAAAAAAAAAAAAAAAAAAAAATTAATTTTTTACGATAAGAATAAAAAAGAAAAGGAAAGACGCAACAGGGCGGTTTTGGGTCTTCGAACGCGAGACGTCTATGTTTAAGGGGCTTTTGCGAACTTTTTATTATTAATCATTGACGAGGTGAGAGACAGGGATGTTGCGGAGAGGGAGTGATCCCGTGAATAAGATGTATTTTGAGGTTTATTATTGGCTCTCGGTGAGGACATTGGTCGCCGCGAGAACGGAGGAGAATTGATGTAAGTCGAGAGTATGTATGTACCTCGGGGTGAAACACCCCCCGCGGTGATGTGCGGACTTCTAGTTTTTGGCTCCCCATCGAAATAATCCACCGGCTGCCTCTCTCGGTTCTCTCCACGCGCACGCATGCCTTGACGCACCTTTTATCACCCGTTAAACGCCGGCCATTCGCTCGAATCGATCGAGCGAAAAAGGTCGCCCTTATATTTTCTCTGTAATACTCTACCGCCACCGGATACTAACGCGGTACCATCGCTATTATATGTTCCATATATGTTGTACGCACTTCGCTATAGGTATTTGTTGGAAGAACGAATTCCCGAAGCGACTCTTTGCTACACAACCGGATGCTTTTGATCTTTTTCAATTGAGATATGAACGCCGTGCGTGCCGCACGAGGCGATCGTTACAGCGAGTCGTAAACGTATGCGACAATATTTTAATATCGAACGATATTGTCAGAATATATATAGGAGGATATATTCAAAGAATATAAGAGTCGTGAAATAAAAAAAAAAAAAAAAAAAAAAAAAAAAAAAAAAAAAAAGTTTGCCAATCGCTAAATTAGAGGGGATGAAATCGTACGATTTTCTCAATTTAAAAAATTTAACTAAATTTGTTTCGATTACGTAACGTTGCAAATAATATATAAATAACGAAGAATTTTTACAATGTAACTCGGAAAATATCTACAGTCTTCACGGTGGGAAAAAGTGGGGCATAATGGACCAACAGAGCAGAAACGAGACGGTGGCGGAACTCGAATTTTGGGGCAAAATGGAACACCCCTAAAGTTCATAAAAATAAAAAATAATTCGACTTTTAAGTTTCGAGGCCATTACTCGTGCTGTTGATCATTGCTTACAAAAAAAAAAGATCGGGAACGACGTTTAATATGCTGCAATGCACCGATACGAAAAATCGGAATGCAGATAAATAAAACTATAATTCGATACTTTACTTTTAAAAATATCTTCCAATTTTTTGATATGGAAAAATTAACATTTTCTGACGAAAATCGTTTACATATCGCTTACAGGTAGTAAATTATGTAAAATTAAAATTTTCCTTTTTTTTTATTGCAATCGAAAAACGGTCCATTTTTGCACCTTTTTTTCGTCGTAATAATATAAGTGTTGTGACAAATCTTCTTTTTGGTTCAAAAGTGGAAAAATATATCGTCGAAATTGCTTAAATTTTTAAAGCGGTCCATTTTGCCCCATTTTCCCTTGTATCATTTTTTAAATTAAAAAAAAGTTCGGACATTTTTATTATATTTATCGGAAGAACATTTTTTTTATCAAATAAAAATTTACAGAGTGAAATGGGCAAATAAACAAAATTCAATCGATTTAAATGAATATTTTCTACGGGTTTACGAGAGACCAAGTGATTGACCTTCGTGTCCCTTAATCGTTCGAGTTCACTTAGCTATATCAATTCCCAAGGGAATCCGAGATGCAATGGAGTTACAGCGGCAGGGATTTCAAGGGTGATGTGCGTCGCACCTATCGGTCCCCCACCCGATCGGTGCCATTGTTGCCCCCCCTGCAGAACGCGAGTCATAATGCCCAAATGATTTCTAATGGTCTTAATGAAGTGTGTACACCCAACGGCCCGTTATTGCGAAGCAATATCGCTACCGTTCGCCAACTACTATAATGACACTAATTGTTAAGCATAACTGTACACTCAGCTTAACAACGTGCGAACTCTTCGAAAATTCGTAAAGATCTCTCGTACAGCATAACTGGCATTCTTCATTCGTCAATTCGCCAATTCATTCCCGCGGTCCGTACGGATCCCACGAGAGTGAAACGATTCTTTTTCTCTGCGTCGCGACGCATACGCGAGATGCAGACGCTTTCCAAAACGACGTTAACCACAAGAAGAATCCGTTCCGCGGATTACAAAGCTTTTTTCACTTATGAGAAACAAGAAGAAACGCGTAAAAGCGTAATGCTTCGTTGAATAAGGTAACAGAAAAGGGGAGGGAAGGGAGTACTTAGGTAGAGAAAAAAAAGTGAAGTAAAGAAAAACTCGAGTGTGTTGCCGGGATTGGCGATGCTGGCAATAATCCTTTCGACGGGCGTTCGCGAATGGACTAATTGATGTCATTCAGAGACCGGGTGTCGTTAGCGTTGAGCTTCAGAGATACATACATGATGAGCCCTGCAAGCGCATACGCGAACCTCCCCATCCCTCCCTCTCTATACGCGCGGACGCGTCGCCGGGGAATGATGAATTCGCGAGATGCAATCTTCAAGCGGAGAAATCTTTTCAGGCCGCTTGCGGCCACTTGGAAGTTTTTCTGCGCTGTTTTTTTTTTTTTTTTTTTTTTTTTTTTTTACGCGAATAGAATACCGCCGCGAGTTTATAACGTGTACACATACGTATACACATTATATTTACATGTAAAAATCGCGACGAGAAGCGGGAGGAGCAAAAGAGGAAAGAGAAGGGGGCGGCTATGATCCAGAAAGCCGAAAGAGCTCCGTGAGAAACGATGGAAAGGGATGAAAAAGAAAAAAAAAAAAAAAAGAAGAAGAAGGGAAGAGAACGTGAACGTTGGCAAGTATGAAGTGAGCATATTACTATTGAGAATAAGTACCTCGAGCCTTCGAGATGGGAGCTGCTCTCGGCTACGAAGCTACTGTGTGACTCTCTTCCTCTTTCTCTCTGGCGAGGTACAGTTACAAAGTTCGCGAGTTGCATCGACGGGAAAGCGAAACGTATAGACGGGGGTGAAAACGGGGGTACAAATGGGGTGGTACAATGGGCACTAATGGATCTCAAGCCGCCGCGAGAGGCGCTGCTTTTAATCTAATTGTCCTTCTCGTCGTATAGAAGCCTCACACTCCTCTCCTACTCCCAACTTCCCGCCCCCCGTTCATCCACGGCACATCGACGTTCGCAGGACGTCGAACGTGCGACGAGCGCGACGACGGTTCTCATTCTAAATTCAACTATTTTCGGGTCTCCAATGGGCGTCCTGATGGGTCAATCGTGTTTCGTGATAAAAAAAAAAAAAAAAAAAAAAAAAAAAACAGGGAAATCAAAATTTTATGAAACAAAAAAGATCGTAACGATAACTATCGTTTTTATACCAAATCTGTAACAACACCTTTTTGATTAATTAATGGCACTTTTTTTTATTATTTAATGCGATTCGAGGTGTTTAAAAATTTATAAATTTCTCGGCTTTCTTCCTTTCTTTCTCGCTGATGAAAAATACTACACGATTTTCGGGATTTTCATTGCTTTTAAAATCTTTTTTTATGGGTTAATAAAGAATTCTGGAAAGGAAAATAAGATGATATAATAACTGTTTCGCGATGGGAAAGTTTTGATTCCAAATTTATAGGAACCTTTTGATTAATAAATGGCATATCTCATTCATTATTCATGGTGCCGCGAGCACTTTAACGATTCGCAAATTTACTTCCACCCGCGAGGTTTCCACCCTCACGTCGACTTTCTTTCTCCTACCGATCTGCACGATCTCGACACGTATTTTCGGTGTTCCTATGTTTCGCCGTTTCTTTTTTTTCTTTTCGTTTATTCCCTTCGTACGATCGTAGATTATAGAACGATTATATGTGAGAGGCGCCCCGGGATGGTCGCGACATTGTTCGTTATGGAATATAAATTCGTTGGCTATCGTGCAAACGCAGGTGCCAGTCGTGGTAATTGCTGGCAAAGGGGGGGAGTGGTACTGGCCGTCCCGGCGTTCAGTAATGACGACTTCCGATCGCCGAAACGCCTCGGGGTAGAGCCGCTCAAACCATCCCTCCTATCCCTCTCCGGCGGTTTCAACCGGCCGCACCGACGAGTAACACTCCCTCCGGGGAACGATATAGACCGCGATAGCGTAAATAAATTGGTACGATTGTAATTGCCGTTGTGCGTGTCACCGTAGGCGTAAGCGCGATGATTCGTACTCTCGCATGTCGATCAAATTCTATACACTGTGCATTAACGTATGAAAATATAATGTCATTCCGTTTCGTATATAACGTAGAATAATAAATTGTCGAACGAATTGATCGTTCACGAGAGACATTCGTATTTCGTTGGATTAACCGAATCCTGAAACACAATGCAGAAGGGAGCAAAGTAGGAGAAGGAAACTATGTTTACGAAGGATATTCGCCGCTCGTGGGAAAATCCGTCCCGAGTTCGACTGGCGCTTTTCGTTGGGCGATGGAAAAATTCGGAAGAAAATCAGAATTTTTCTTCCAACAAAAATGAGTCAATAGGACAACAAACAAATTTCACTTCACTTTCGTATATATATATATATATTTCGTTTTTTGTTTGTTTTTTTTTTTTTTTTTTTTTTTTCATTGACTCTTATCATATTTATGATAAATGACGATGACAATGGTAGTAATAATGACAATAATGTTATTAATAGATAATAATCTTTTAACTACATATTTACATAAACTTAAAATTAAAATTGTTTATCGTACATTGTATAATACAGATTCGGAATAAATTCATATCTATTTTGTTTCATTTTTTTTTTTTTTTTTTTTTTTTTTTTTTAATTCGTAGAACAAATTTGAGATGTGGAGTTTTTTTTTTTTTTTTTTCTTTCTTTTTTTTAGTCGGATCACGAGCCCTCAAGTGAAATTATCGCGGAGAAGTGAAAACAGATTTTTTTTTTTTTTTTTTTTTTTTTTTTTTTTTTTAACGCGTGGGTGAGAGAAGAGAGGCTGAGGAGAGATAGTTTACAATTCATAGACGCGTATCGAACACGATAACGGATGCGCGACCGCATTTGTAGCGTCATAGACGCCACCGACAAATTTCACGATTGAAACACCTGTCGATGATCGAAGCGCCCCCCCACCGACTCTCCCGAACGTAACGCGCCCCCCGTATCTCTCGTGCCGCATGCCGAATCGGCAGACACCAAGGAATTAATAATAATTGACTTCAGGGGGAGAAAATCGGGGGGGAGATTGCCGATTCTCCGTATCGCTGGAAATAGTTTTGCGAAGAGAGAGAGAGAGAGAGAGAGAGAGGAATTCTGAGAGGGTGAGAGTAGAGACTCGAGTTGAAACGGCGAAATTGCTACTATGTATGTACGTTGAAACTAACGGAGTTCCGGTAACTACGAGTGTCATCCCGACGTTCACGTGTTGCACTCGACCGTCAGCGTCTCTCAACCATTTTACCCGATGCATCCGAAACCTCCGTTGGAATTGGCATTGACACGACCGCCTGCGGTCTACGATTGGATACAGAGACGTACAAAAAAATTACCGTATTTTTTTTTTTTTTTTTTTTTTTTTTCTCTAAAACAACAGTGTCGCTCTCCCGTTATAAATAATATTTCGAACGAAGCACTTTTCAATCGGATGAGAGAATTATTATTTACAATTATCGAAAGTTTTACTTCGTCAGATTCTCGAATCGCACACCCCAAGGATTGTCGTATATCCGATTATTATCGTTCCTCTTTCGCTTTTTTTCTTTTTTTTTTTTTTTTGCACTCACGCCGATCGATATCTCGTTCCCGAAATTTCTACTATCGTTATTATTATATATACAAAAATCACGTTGCGTCATTGATGATGTAATAAATTGTATCATTGAATCTATTAATTTTCAGCTTTGCGGAGAACTTCCTGCGCTTTGACTCTTAGAACTTCGGCGCTTTGTCGTCTGATACCGTCGTCGGAACCGGAACCCGAATCCTCCGAGTCACGCGACTCGTGATACTTGGAACTCAAATTTTGCGGTAAATTTTGAATCCCAAGATTAAGCGGATGCGCGTGTTGTTGCTGTTGTTGCTGCTGCTGTTGCTGTTGCTGTTGCGGTAATTGATTCGTTCCAAGATGATGATGCGCTCCGAGACCCAATCTGTGACGCAAATCGGCCGCCGGATTAAATCCAACGCCGGGTAAAATCGAACTCAACGCAAGATTTTCGGGAAACGGAAGTCCGCCGATGTATTGGGACATCAAAGCGTGAAACGGTGATACTTTTTGGGCGCTTGCTGTCCACGGCGATGCGAATACCGTTGGCATGAACCACGGAAATCCTCCGGCCGATGGGGCACCGGGCAAATCTCCGGCCGGTATACAGATCGATAAATCGTTTCCACCTGCGTGACAAAAACAATACAAACACTGCAATTTATTAAAAGTTTATTAATAATAAAAAAAAAAAAAAGGAACTATAATGCGCGAAGGATTTTGCGAGATCGACGGGACGATATAATAGAACATTTGAAGACGCATATGGCGGCCTCGTTGATCTTACGTCCTTTTGGCTTCTCAATAATGCATTCAATGTTTGTTCTCCCTATCGAGGAACCGAGAGAACTCTCTCTCTCTCTCTCTCTCTCTGTCGCTCGCCGCTGTTGCTCGATCGATTGACTCGACGGCTTGATTTCGACGGACGAACAAACGGAGACTGAGGAACATAAAGCGGCGAGGGAGAGAAAGAGAGTTGGAGGATAAATAAAAAAAAAAAAAAGAAAAAGAAGACGAGAAGGTTGGCTTTGAATGAGAATCGTTTAAATATCGAGGAGTAGTTGTACTCTCGGAGTAAACAGTATATATGAGGGAGAAACCCTTATTTCAGGGTGGCGAACCCTCTGTCTTTTTATTTTCATGCATTGCCGTTGAAGTGACTATAAAAAATCTCGTGTGTTTCTATTGTTTTCATATTAATTCATTTCAGCTCTTCTTTATTAAAAATCAATCGACGAAAGCATTTTATACGATTTTTTTTTTTTTTTTTTTTTTTTTTAATAAAGAAGAGTTAAAACTAATTTAAAAATAAAAGCAATGGAAAGCAACGGCGAAGGGATAGTTATTATGGAACGCGGTACAGTGTATTAAACGTTCGTGGGTCAGATAGTCGTGACGATCGTAATAAGCGATGGTCAGTGGAAATGGACGCGATTACTCCGTTCACCCCTCACGTAATTTTCCATCTATACTATATTGTTCCCTGACGTGTATGAATACGTTCATTATACTACTATGTACCCCCGGTATAGCCACAAACTACACTATATTACGATCAACGAGGCCGCGGTCTCTCACCGCCCGCCGAGGCGATTCTCAGCGTTGTACAGGTGTGTAGCCTCGTCGCTTCGATTCGTGACACTTTCTAATTATCTATAGCTATGATTAATGACTACCACACCAGCGTGTTGCGATATACTAGCGCACGAAATAAACAAACGGTGAGATTAATAGATAGTAGCAATGTGTGGATACGAATTAAAGACTGACCTCCTTGTTCCACGTGCATGAAACTCGTCGTGTCGCGACCCAATGCTTTTTCCTTCTTGCGCCATTTCGCTCGACGATTTTGAAACCAAACCTGAAAATAGAATACAATAAAAAAAATGTCACGGTTATCACTGTGTTCTGCACATTGTCGTAATATTTATTTTCATTTTTTTAAATCGAACCGGAAATTAAATAAAAAATGTTTCTTGTATCGCGGAAATTCCTGAAATCCTGACTTTCGGCGAAAATTACGGTATTTAACGATATTTCGTAAGGGACTTTGATTTGATGAAAAAAAAATTGTAGTGACCCTTTATTAGGGTTTTTGCACAATTTTCATCAGACTTTGATAATAAACAAGAAAAATTGCGATATTTCCAACTACCGCCCGTAGAAATTTCCCGAAAGCCCTCAATAAGCTGTTGTTTCCTCTTAATTTCTTTCGTAATTCTTATTATCGGATGAGAAGGTCTCATAAAAAAAAAAATGTATTCGTCGCTTGGAGGATACATCCGAATGATTTTCTTTCGCTAATCTCGAATAAACGAATCATTCACCTCCAAGATATTTCACATCGAAAGCCGCGTGTAAAACAACGAAGAACTCTTATCTTTGGCTCTTTCGCTTATTAAATCGCGCGACGCGTTAATGCCGCTAATATGTTCAGAAACATCGTATGATACTTAAAAGAGAGCATAGAATTTATGGATAAAGGAAAATATGCATAAGCGTTGTTATTAAAAGATTCATTCCGGGATAATGCATTAAGATTGAGAATCAAAAAAGTGCAGTACCGTGTAGCTGCGGATAGCTTTGGAGTCACGTAATCTACGAAGTAAATTGCTGTTACCATCGTTTTCTATAGAGTTTCAAACTGGACGAAGGGTTGCCGCAGGCTGTACGAAGGGACGAGGGGAGTGAGGGGTGGATGACAACGATACCCGCAACACGCGGAGCATGAGAACTCTGACGATGCGCGTATTAGCAGCCGGCAGTTGTTCACTACTACAACGAATGGTGGATCGTCGTTTCAACAAAAGCTTAAACTCTCACTCACTCGAGGCTGATTAAGCTAATTGTTAACAATTATCCCGATTTCCTCGGGGGCTCTCCGAGTGCGACGCGGCGCAACCCCTGTTCTCCCCATTCCTTCCTTCCTTCGCTCCGCCGAACCCCCGCTATATCGTAATACGCGTGCGTTCGCGAAGCTATTCTATTCCGTTGTAGTCGTAGTAACAGCGGTGTTAGCTGCGTAACTGGAAAGCCCCCCTCACCTTTCTTCCGTAACTACTGCTGGTCCCCAAAAATTGCTTCGACCAAATCAATTTTCGCTTTCCACTCGAATTGCTACGATTTTTTTTTTCAGCTCACCTTCGTCGCTCCTTTCATGTTCCGCTCGTCGTTTCGTCCGCTCAGTTTACATACATTTCTGGGAACGAAGTCCTCAAAATTTTGCGACTGCCAAGTGAAGGTACTTTCTTTTTTTTTTTTTTCCTTCCCTTCCGAGACATTCGGCAAAGTAGCGAGAGGAAAACAGGGTGAGAAGGCATAAGCTACGCCTCGCCGTAGCGGCAACGAAGCCAAGTTAAACTTGTTCGCTGCTCCACGTTCCGGCAACTCAGTTGCCGTAATTGCTGTTAATTATTTAATTGCTCCGGAATAGCCGACTAACGCCTAAGTGGTCCGCGGTGGTTGGGGAAAGAGAGACGAAGTAAAACGTCCGGGCGGTACGTCGTTCCAAGCCGCCGCGGCGCCCCCTCTCTCCCCAAATAGCTGCGTCGATCTCATAATCGGATAAAGTTTGTTTCTCATTCGCTCCATTATAATTCAAGAGTATATGATAAATTCTGCGATCCCTTGTTAAAGGATAAAATACAGAAAATCAACCCCTATTCTCGAATAATGAACAAAGAGAGTTCCAATAAAAAAACAAATCGAAAAAAAAAAAAAAAAAAAAAGGTACAATTTCTCGTGCGGATGAACGATGATGAAATCGGTCTCGCGGTAGAGTCAGTCGTATTAGACGAAAGCCACACATACATAAATTTATATACACTATATATATATATATATATATGTGTCGTATATATCGTATATAGTATTCGAATCGAAAAGGGATGCTGCCCGAGATTGAAATAAAGTGGCCGTAGCGCCACTGCGACGGCGGATCATTTAGCGGTTTTGTCGAGCGACGGCCAATTGCCGGCATTGTCGCTTCGCTGTACCACAATGGGCCAATCGGAATGCTCTCTGTCTCTTTTCGCAACGAATGCGAGTGAGTGAGTTAGATATATACGCTACTACCCTCCCGCGTTTCTCTATCCGACCCGCGAAACCTCTGCGTTCACCTATATATATATATATGTGTACTAATAGTGCCGTTATATAGGTCTATATATAGATATCACGAGACTCGCATGAACCGCGTGATTCTCGCGGCAAAAGCTCACCAGTGACACGCCACGCGGTCCGCGTGTTGCAAGGGGATGGATTGCCGTTGCTCTTCTACCCTTCGTCGCTTCGACTCTATCTCGCTGCACATTCCGCACTCGCGCGACCCTCTCTCCCTCCATCCCTCCCTCCCTCCCTCCCTCCACCCTCCCTGCGCTCGCGGAACTGCCGCCGTTACGAGGGTGTCGGATAGTTACGCTAATCGAGTAACCAATTTTGCAGCAATAGAAAAGTAATTCCACTGGTTCTGTGAAGCCCCCTGAATTGCGAGAACTCATACTACTTCACTCTCTCGTCCATCGTTTCGTTCGATGTGCATATACTACATTGGGGTATAGATATCTCTCGTGTGTACGTGACGACGAATTCAACTACCGGCTCGCATTCAATCGTTTATCAAACGATAAAGATGAATAGTGACATTCAAAAAATCAACGATTTTACATTTCGCGTTCAATATTCCCGAACTATTTTTACCGATTTATGGAGAACGAAATGACAATTTTGCAGACCGTAAAGTCGTTGTAGCGACTGATTTCTTTGCGTTTTTTTTTTTTTTTTTTATTTTTTATTGTGTAATGATCGCTAAAAACTTTATTAATCTCTAGTGAAAAGATCGTCGCGAGGGGGGTGGAGGGGAATTTACAGTTTCCGTTGGGTTGGCCTCACAGCGAGAGCGGTAAAAGTGCGGAATTAAATGAACGTTCGCGGGAGCGAAGTAAGGACGCTCAACCAGATTTCGAAGAACAATGCCCGGTAATTAGTTGAGTGGCTCCAGCGCGGAGGGGCGGGAGGGAGGGAGGAGAAGGGAGCAGAGATTCAGTCGGTGGTGAGCGAGAACCCTCATCGAGGGGCACTTATCATCCACCGACGCGACTAGGAGAGAACGCCTTTCTCGAGGATCGAAAAGGCCCTCTCGACGCACGCTTGCATAAGAATGACGTTAATAACGAAAAGGTACTCTAAGTCACATTTTATTTATTTTTTTTTCAACTATCTCGCGCGGAAGATTAAATGATTTCGCGATGAAAGGGTTGAATAAACGAATGGTACTCGATAAACGAAGGACTCAATGAAAATACGATTATTAAGACGATATCCACAGGAAAGAGAATGAAAACAGATAATAGTATATTACGGCACGAGGGAGAAAAAACTTTTTCGCACGAGTGCGATTTTGCAGCACGAGCCGAAGACGAGTGCTGCACTCACACGAGCTGATAAAACACGTTTTTCGGCAGAGTATCGTATACGATTTTACTTCACTGCGGTGTGGAAAGTGAGGCTTTCCACGCGTCTCACGCGCGGAAAAAGGTTTTACTTCACTGCGGTGTGGAAAGTGAGGTTTTCCGCGCCTCTCACGCGCGGAAAAATCTTTTACTTCACTACGGTGTGGAAAGTGAAGCTTTCCGCGCCTCTCACGCGCGGAAAAAGCTTTTACTTCACTGCAGTGTGGAAAGTGAAGCTTTCCGCACCTCTCACGCGCGGAAAAAGCTTTTACTTCACTGCAGTGTGGAAAGTGAAGCTTTCCGCGCCTCTCACGCGCGGAAAAAGCTTTTACTTCACTGCGGAAAACTCCCTTTCCACACCGCAGTGAAGTAAAAGCTTTTTTCGTAAGGACCTCCATGTTAAAGAATTTGAAAAAAGTATATTTTTTTTTTACTAACCTGTACACGAGCCTCGGAAAGTGATAATCGTAAAGCCAACGCCTCCCGATAACAAACGTCAGGATACTGAGTCTTCTCGAAGGCTCTCTCGAGCTCATGAAGCTGTTGAGTTGTGAATGTCGTTCGGGATCTTCGAACTTTTCTGGGTCTATCCGATTCGCCGAGATCCAAGGGATCGTTCATTTGATGATCAGGCATTATAATACCAGTTTCACCGATACCGCCGATATCTTCCGAAGGTCTTGCGTGATCTGTAAATTCCACTCATTTAGTCCGCAATAATCTCCGCAATAATTAATGGAAGAGAAATGTGTGTTTTCTTTTCTTCCGTACGACACAGCCGCAGAACGTCTAAAGAGTCAAATACCAATATATTCGATATGCATCGTTTATCCATGTCGTTAAATCCGAAAAAAAAAAAGAAAAATAAAGAATCGCACGATTGTTATATCGTCGATATTATACGTAGGCAGGAATTTTTATTTTTAAGCCCCTGCGCTTAAAAATAAAATCGTCCGGTGTTACGCGATCGTTGTTGTCCCGAGCTATGCACTCACCGATACGCGCAACAGAGTATATACAGTGATACAGCTTGAACGCTGTACGGGGGGCTATCGGGAACGAGATCCATGCATCGATGACGTCTGACCGACGGATTTGCCAATTTTTAATCCTCGCGAACATTTTATTTTCATTTTTTTTTTTTTTTCTCTCTCTCTTCCAACCCCTTTTGTGTTTGTGTGCTAAAATATGGGTGTATATATGTTCGCGATACTACGGAACGATGGCTGTTGAAGCCGCCCTCGGCATGATATTTACCCGTTACGTGGGCGCATACAAAACGACATCAATATGCGTGTAGGTAAGCGCTCCGACGCGTCATATGTACACTTGTGTATATCGTTTTGTCAGGATATATTTTCGCATCGTATCGAATTGAAACAGAACCCGTTCGCAAAAACACACCGGGGGTTCCGGGGGCTCTTAGTGATTAGCAAATATCGGGACATCGCCCGGCACAGGAAAAACTACCCTCGCCATTCCTTGTACAAGAAACAGAGCGGAAGAATATATAAAACAAAAGCTCTTCTGCGTATAGTATTAAACTGACTCCAGTTGCGTTACCAACCCCCTGACGAATATCTATCTTTCTGTAGTTATGATTCTACGCGTATACATACATAACCCCCGCCCCCATCCTCCTCAGGAAAAAAATGAAGTATATATCGCGATATATACAAGATATCGAACTTTTTGCTATAATATATATAATTTTTCTACAATTTTTTTCGCATTTATGTCCTATAATAATAATAATAATAATTGTTTATTATTATATTTTATAATTTTTTTTTCATATATATATTCCGTATATTAGGAATACATCGTTCGAGATATATCAACCGGATATATATAAGTTACATATGCGATATAGAACTTTTTTTTTTGTTATTAAATTTCATTTACTTTCCGCGAAAATATTTTTTTTTCCCGACTACGCTGAAATTACCATATTTCCTGCTGGAAAGCCGTGTGGAAAGCTGCTGATTCATGACCAGTGGGAAGAAAAGTGCTGCAGTTGAGAAAAAGTACAGCAGCGGGAAGAAAAGTGCTTCAGCGTGAAGAAAAATAGCCGACAAGCCGTTATGCCATTCCAGACATAAAAATATCGTTAATTTTAGCATAATCGGGAAAAAAATAGCGTATGCTACTCGGAAGGGAGCGTATTTTTCGCCTCGTGTGATTATTGCCCTCACTTCGCTCGGACAGCAAACTTCACACTCGGCGAAAATCACGCACTTCCTTCTCCTGTAGCATAATATACTATTTCTCGACAACTCTAAAATTACCATATTCCATGTCTGCAACGCGGGTGGAAAGTTGCCGATTCTTGACCAGCGGGAAGAAACGTGCTGCAGCGGGAAAAAATGTACAGCAGCGGGAAGAAAAATGCTGCAGCGGGAAGAAAAGTACAGCAGCGGGAAGAAAAGTACTGCAGCGCGAAGAAAAATTCCGCAACGGGAAGAAAAATTCCGCAACGGGAAGAAAAATTCCGCAACGGAAAGAAAAATTCCGCAACGGGAAGAAAAATTCCGCAGCGCGAAGAAAAGTATCCATCAAGCCGTTGCGCCATTGCAGGCATAAAAATATGGTAAATTTTAGCATAGTCGGGAAAAAAAATAGCGTATGCAACTCAGGAAGGAGCGTAACTTAAAAAAAAAAAAAAAAGTCCCGTACTTCTCTCCCTCGTAGCATAATAGCATAATATACTATAAATAAAAAAAAAAGTGCGATGAATTTTTAGACCTTCCGGGCAATTCAGAATAATCCAATTAGGCCGTCTCTCGTTAAAAATGATGACTATAAAAAAATCAATAAAGAAAAATTCGTCTGATGATATTGATACTTCGTACTATTGGTTCACACGCGCGATTTATCGATACACAATATATATCAAGTGGCTGATTGGCTGGCAAAAGGTAAAGCATGAAAGCGGCTTTAGCCCAAGTAGATTTTACATCGCGTCGCGAATTAATTGCGAGCAAACGTTGCGGTGTCCGATGATCGTGTTACCAGACTGAGTAACAAATTAGCCATCGGTACGGGGCAAAGCGATTTTCATGGACGCTCTCGCAAATACGTAATCTTCAGGCTCGTCGGATGAGAACCACACACAGGGGTTTCAACTAATTAGCCTGTCGTTTATATTATCCGCGTAGTTAATAACGTTAATCCTACTCTCTAAGCTCCGTATATCAACGGGAAGCTCATTCGTTCTCGCTTCGCTCAGCAGTTGTGATAGCTTATAGCTTGTTCGCTCGTTGTAGGGGTAGTTTAGCGGAGGAGGGATTGTACAGGGAGCAGAAGAGCGCGGAAGGGGGATGGAGATCGAGCCGTAACGCGCGAGCACCCGACAAACTCTTCTCTCGTGGTGGGTACCAACCGAGAGAAAGGAAAGCGAGCCAACAGGCGATCGACGAGCGGAACCCGCCACACCGAGTATTAAACGTGCAGACGCGGTACACGCTTTCGCATCAAGTAATCGCACTAACACCGACAGACAACCCGCCCCGTTGCTCCGGTCACGGACGCAACGAAACGAGCGATAGACTACGCGGCTAATCCATCCTGAATGAAGAGATTTTAATGTTTTTATGCGCCGGGGCACACAATTGGGTACCCACTTGATGCCAACCTCCCCGCATTGCTTTTTATTAAATCTATGAGGACCAACTCGCGAATTGTTGGAGGGGGTAAATGGGGAGAGCAGGGAAGGGGGGGGGGGGGGGGGCACTCGGACGACGAGCAATTGACGCTATAGGGATTCGCGGCTGGAGAACACGAGGGTTGAGACGCTTATTGTAATGATGAAATATAAAAGAATAGGAGATATGAATTTTTTTTTTTTTTTTTTTTTTTTTTTTTTTTCGAAAACTTGACCGCACGATAACTCGACGAATACAATGGCTTTGCAATTTCATAGGAATGCGCTATAGTACTTTTTTCAATTTTCTATAGCTATATGTATTGTTTTTTTAGACTTTTACCTATGAAAATCGGTTTATTTGGTGATTTTGATATTTTATAAGATCGTTCTATAATTTTTTTTTTTTTTTTGCGCGCGAAGGTTAATTTGATGATTTTGATATTTTATAAAAAAGTTCGATAATTTTTTATCTTTTTTTCGCGCGAAGGATATAACACGGAAATTATTTATATGATCTCAAAATTAATGGGCAATGGATTTGTTTTATTCGATTTTTCAATTACTATTCACTAATTTTAGCGATAAGCTTTCACGGATTTGTCCTCTCAATTTTCCCATCGATTCTATCTATCGGATTATATACTCTGTCGCTACAGAGAAACGTATAACGAATCTCGAATCTCAAGAGGCTCATCAATTAGCAATGACGATGAAACGTTGACGGTGAAAGGCGCGCGAAACCAGACGTATTAGTTTAATCTGACCGCGTGTACCATATACCATTTCCCAGAGCTTTGATGATGTATTCTATGAAACTCTACTCAACGAAAGGTAAACCAAATGCTTACACCTATAAGAATTCGTACCGATTTTCTTTAAATTCTAAATAACGTTATATAAATAAATTTCTACAACAAATATTCCCCATAATTTTGAGTTTATCTTCGAAACAAGTAAATGACTCTTTAGCGTTGCGTGTGGCGTGAAAAATATTTAAAAAAAAATATCTATATCATTAACAATAAATATATTATCAAACATACCGTCATCCTTGGCGTTTCCCAATATTTGATCGATGCTGTAAGCGTTCCTTTTTCGATTGCACGTCTGAGTCATCTTCGTTCACCAACAGTCGATATTCTTCGATCTTTTTTTTCCTTTTTTTTTTTTTTTTTTTTTTCAGTACATTAAACGATGATAACAAACTCCGAATAAAAATTCACTGTCTTCTTATGTCGTTATTGTTTTTTTTTTTTTTTTTTTTTGTAACACCGAAAAAAAAATTCACGGAAATGAAGAAACGAACGTAAATGAAAAAAATTTGTCGCACGTTTGGTGATAAAAACGATTCCTCGCTGGTCACAGTCTCGTCGGAATGTTTTTTTTTTTTTTTTTTTTTTTTATTACGATATATAACGTTTGAACACCGAGACCGTTGTCGTGCGCGTCTCTGCGTTCCTCGTCGTCGTTTGAATGGATGAAACGACGGCGCAACACGAACTACCCACAGTTTCAGTCGGGACAGCCCTTAATATCGCGTACAGTCGCCCCACCTTGCAACCCCCAACACCGCCATATTAGCCACTCGGCCAATCCAGCAGAGGCGGCTCAACGCAAGCCTCCCCACTTGTCGGGGGTTGAATGATGCCTGGGCGGGGAATATTTTACTCTTCCGCGTAAATCTGCCTTTTTTTTCGACTCTTCCCACCCGCATCTCCGGGTCTCTATCTCTCACTCGCTTTAACTACTCTCCACAGATATCGTTTACTCATCCATACGAAATCTCTCACTTATAAACAGCCGACAGTGGGGTAATGCGGATCATCTAACGGAAAATTCATATATATTTGCCGACGCATAATAAAAATATAATTCTTCTCGTATATACGATGATTGTGTCTTTGCATCGATATATATCGATCGATTATTCGATAAATAGGTTTCTTTTAATGATTTAATTATTATATGATAATCGAACGAATAATAGCGTTTTTTTCGACTCTTTCGTTTGCCGACGCATATACGATGATTGTGTCTTTGCATCGATATTTATCGATCGATTATTCGATAAATAGGTTTCTTTGAATAATTTCATTATTATATGATAATTGAATGGATAATAGTGATTTTTTCGACTTTTCCCACTCGCTGCTCCGGGTCTCTATCTCTCAGTCGCTTTAACTACTCTTCAGAGGTATCGCTTACTCATCGACACGAAATTTCTCACTTTTAAACAGCGGAGAGTGGGGTAATGCGGATCATCTAACGGAAAATTTGTAAAAAAGGCATTGATGCGTTTGCCGACGTATAAAAATATATTACGTATTGCATATACGATGATTGTGTCTTTGCGTCGATATTTATCGATCGATTATTCGATAAATATGTTTCTTTGAATAATTAAATTATTAATTGATAATCGAATGAATAATAGCGATGAGACGGAGTTTGATTGGCGGGGAATTGATAATTGTGGCGAAAGTTTTAATTTTTATCCAACTTGCGGGTCGTTTTTACGAGGATTCGCCGCTATTGCTCTCGTCACGCGTTATTTTCGTGCTTTATAAACGGTTTTTCTATCACTCACCTCTGTCCGTATCTCAACAACGATTAGTATCCAAATCTCTGGACTCCGTTTCGTTTTCACTATTTCTCTCCGACTTCCTTTCGTTCCCTCATTCTCTCCTGTCGACCCTTCAGCCGGAGTCTCTATTACGACCGCGTCGGGCAATTCTCTTCTTTTTTTCATTCCTCCGCTTCGTCACATCCGCAATCACCGAGATCCTTCAACACCGGTAGCGGCATGGAAAATTCACGAAATCCTCGACCGTTTACCGCCTTGAATATGATATTCCGGATATTCCAGCTTCATAAAGATCACGCCGATGGTGAAACGAGACGGATGAAAAATTATTACGGTTCATCATCTTCAGCTTTTACATCTGTAATTAGCGTAACGGAGACGATTAATTACACAAAAAAAAATTGCAATTTATCTTTGTGAATCTTTGTATATATGGTGTTGTAACCAAAATCAAAAATAGTATTATTTCTATTGAAATAGTCGACTTAAGAAATATCTATAAATTGCGTTTTACAATATGCAAAACTTCAATTTTTACAATTTCATCTGTTCGGTCTATTGGACGCTACAATTAGAATTAAAAGATCCAAAAATGTGTATCGAAATATCCGTAAACAACTGATAATCGTTAACGAGTTGCAACCAAAATCAAAAAATTGCATTATTTCTATTGAAATAGTCGACTTAAGAAATATCTATAAATTCCATTTTACAATATGCAAAACTTCAATTTTTACAATTTCATCTATTCGGTCTATTGGACGCTACAATTAGAATCAAAAAATCCAAAAATCGGTATCGAAATATCCGTAAACAACTGATAATCCTTAACGTGTTGCAACCAAAATCAAAAAATTGCATTATTTCTATTAAAATAGCCGACTTAAGAAATATCTATAAATTCCATTTTACAATATGCAAAACTTCAATTTTTACAATTTCATCTGTTCGGTCCATTGGACGCTACAATTAGAATCAAAAGATCCAAAAATCTGTATCGAAATATCCGTAAACAACTGATAATCGTTAACGTGTTGCAACCAAAATCAAAAATTCCATTATTTCTATTGAAATAGTCGACTTAAGAAATATCTATAAATTCCATTTTACAATATGCAAAACTTTAATTTTTACAATTTCATCTATTCGGTCTATTGGACGCTACAATTAGAATCAAAAGATCCAAAAATCGGTATCGAAATATCCGTAAACAACTGATAATCGTTAACGAGTTGCAACCAAAATCAAAAAATTGCATTATTTCTATTGAAATAGTCGACTTAAGAAATATCTATAAATTCCATTTTACGATATGCAAAACTTCAATTTTTACAATTTCATCTATTCGGTCCATTGGACGCTACAATTAGAATCAAAAGATCCAAAAATCGGTATCGAAATATCCGTAAACAACTGATAATCGTTAACGAGTTGCAACCAAAATCAAAAAATTACATTATTTCTATGAAAATAGCCGACTTAAGAAATATCTATAAATTCCATTTTACAATATGCAAAACTTCAATTTTTACAATTTCATCTATTCGGTCCATTGGACGCTACAATTAGAATCAAAAGATCCAAAAATCGGTATCGAAATATCCGTAAACAACTGATAATCGTTAACGCAGTGTTGAAATAAAGTTTCGGACACTCTTAACGAAGTGTTCCGCACATATTTCAAGGGTTTCCTAAAAATTCGATCGCCGAGTATCCGCGACAATGCCGCGAGACGATTATAAAGAGAATAAACGTAACCAGGTGTCTCAGGATCAACCGATCGGTTGTACTAATTCGTCCAATGTGCTGCAAACTCATTGAGAAATATGCGATGAGTCGGTGATCCTCTGTGGATAATCATCGGGTCCCGCAAATTCGCAGGTAGACTAGAAAATTTCCGGGAACCCCTCCGCCGAACCCCTTAATAGCTTTCGAGATAATTGCGACAAACGAGGGCGAGTAATCTGCGTAGGAAAGGAGAGGCGAAACGCGAGCATCGGGTGGTATAACGCACCACCGTCAAACTCTGCAGCTCTACATCAGCTACCGGATCTAGAAAATCCGTAGTCCACAAAGATCGCTCTTATAGAAAAGTACGGAAATTCGCTTACCCCCGCTTATCCTCTATACTTATTCTAAGACAACGCCTTTGCGATGAGCTCCTTTGCTTCCTCTTGTGCTTCGCAGACTTCCAATCCGTCCGACAGATTTCATAGGGGAAGAGAGGGGTGAAAACATCGAGCAGCAACATCCTCATAGCTTAAGCGGCAATTTTTCAATGGGGTTCTACTCTATTCTCGCGACAGTATGGAATCATTCGGTAGAAAAAGACCTCTTCGCTGTTGCGGAACTCCGATATTGTTCGTCGCATCGAGAGCGATGGAAAAAAATGTTTTTCTTTTTTTTACCCCCTTAATTTTTCGGTGGAAAGTCCACAATCGGGTCTTAAGTAGGTTCGGGTCTCGTCGATTATCGTCGCTAATGATAATCCACTTAACTCGACAAGAGAACGTTGGAAATACCTCGAGGGGCGTTGAGGACAAAATTCAGAGACGCCGGTACGGCAAACCCGCGCGATAATTTATGGCTACCGGAGGGCTCTCCTCTGGTATCGCACGAATTTGTCAATTGTTCGACTATATGGAACCCCTACTTTCGCTGCTGGTATACACTCGCGCAGCACGCGTTTCCTCCAACAGAGTTTTCCTCTAATGAACAATTTCGTTCGGATACCTCGATGGCGCCGCTGTCCGAACGTCGATCGATTCTTCGATTAATACCCGGAACAGCTTCGTGTCACGCGACCCAACGACAGAGATTTGAAAGCGAAAAAAAAAAAAAAAAGAAGAAACCCGTTTGAGGGATGAAAAAGGTTATCCGTACCGCTTTTCTATGCTTTGATTCCGTCGACAAAAATGTAGATATGTATATTTCTTCGTATACAACTTGAGTTGAAAAAAAATAAAAAAAATTTAAAAAAGATATATATATATATATATATGCAATATTTATCAGAACTCAAAGCTTAAAAATGATTCCAATACAGACGAAATATATATTTCACACATAGGTACTGCAATGATCGGCTTTCGGCCTTTTGAAAATCGTCATCGCATTCAAACCGGAAACGATGAAATTCTATAAGCTTTTTGCCAACCGACTCCCTCCCCCTCAACGAATATCCATATTATGTACGAACGTAAATGGACTGTACACAACCACATCCGTTCGGGAATATTTGCGAATGTGTCGTATATGAATACCCGGGGAAAAGGCGTGAGCGATGAAAATTATAATAGACTTCGTACGTGAAACGATTTCGGCAGACATTTAATCCACGCGCGGTACGCATTATACGATATATTGTATAGTAAAATAATCACCGTTAAATGACGATCTCTACATAACTATCACGACAACATTATTCACGCATATGTTTCACCTGTTATTATTATTATCATTATTATTACGCACAATATCGTTTTATCGAGTTTGCTATTTTAATGATAAATAATGGATTAAATGTCTCGGTAATGTGTTGAAACGAACAGAGTAAACACCGTATCGAGAGGAATCAAACATTATTCGGCGCTTTGCGAGATTAAAAAAAATTTTGAAAACTGATAATAACCCAAAAATATTTTCATTTAATTCGGACGCGAATTTTCGTTTTAAATATTAAACTAATTGAATAAAAAAAAAAATTAAAAAAAATTCATTGCTCCTTAAATTTCTAAAGAGAATAAAAGAAATTCCGAGATTTATTTGTCTTTTCTGTTAATTATTTTTTTTTTTTTTTTTTTTTTTTTTTATGTCGGAGAAAAAAGTCTAAAACTTGTTGACAATAAATCCAAAGAGAGAAAGTTTCATAATATACTTAATTAGAAGCGTCTTTACTTACGGACCGTTTTCTCGAGTACTCCGTGCAAAATTACTAAAGCAATTCCCCCATTGGAAACGTTTACTGATTCAGGTAAAGCAAAAGGCCGCAAAATACGTTTGAAATTTAAGTTTCGATTGTTCGTAATTCCTTATTCGACTGTCTCGTCTCATATAGGGTTTCTAAATACTGATTATAGGCTCATCCGCCTCGGAAATATCGGATAGAACCGGCATTCGAATTTCCGGAAGTCTCGTAGTTTCAAGGTGCGCGCGCGAGACTGGGAAATCCCAGCAGTATTAACGATTCCATTTCGGGGTTTGTTTTCAATATCTACCGATGAAATATACTTCATTCTACGTGGCGAAAACTTATCGTGTGGCAACGAAGCGTTCGCCGGAGCTTCGCGATGTTCGTAGAAAAAAAAAAAAAAAAAAAAAAAAAAAAAAAAAAATACTCGAGCGGCGGATTGAAATGTAAGAGAAAAGAAAGCTTTTGGAGAACAAACGCTAATTAAAATTTAACCGGACATCGATGTAAACTGCACGAATCAAAAGATAAATAAAAAGTTATCATTATACGATTGGTATTCGCGACTTGTGGGATTTAAAATAAAATATCATTTCCGACGTGTTTCATTCAACTCCGCGGTCATTGGTAAAAAAAATTATTGAAAAAAAAAAAAAAAAAAAAAAAAAAAAAAAAAAAATAGTCGAGAAATGTATTAATAATAGAAAAAGATTTTAACACGTTCGGGACGATGCTGACGCAGGCGACGAAAGTTGTATCGCATCGCGTACAGTCGCGGATACGAAGGATATCCCCAGAGAATAGCATCAGAGCGACGAAGCGTACGAATTGGTCTGCGCGTTCGCTTCGTCGGTATTGAAAATGAAGAACATTAAATCTCGAAAAGAATGTAAGACGTGCGCATCGAAAGAGCAACCGAGACAGTGGCATAGAATCGGCGAGCGCCCCGTAGCCGATAAATGAAAGGAGTAGTAGGATAGAGTCTCGAGAGTGGAAGAAGAATAAGAAGAGAAAGACGAGGAGGAGAAGGAGGAGGAGGAAGAAGAAGAAGAAGAAGCGGTACGGAGACAAGTAGATAAATGGCGAGAGGGAGATAGGTAGAGATAAAGTGAATCGTACGAAGGGTGAAGAGGCGTAAGGGAAGCAGATACAATTGACAATGGATTCGTCGAACCGATAGGAAGATCAAACGACTTTGCAACTGCCTTCTGCTGGCGCTATCGTCAGCCGATTCGTCGTCTTTCGCCTCTTTCCCTCTCCATCATGAAACGTTGACGAGGCGCGTCAATTGTCACAAGTTGACTATAAGGGATATATGTTCCTAGACGCGTGTGCATTATATATCGCATTACAGTAACAGGAGAAAAAGGGCGACAAGAACTTAGCGCCTCTGTATAGAAGGCAATAAACTCGTCACTCATGATATCCACTAGCAGCAAAGCCGGCAAATTAAGAAATATTTTTCTCATTGAATACAATAACGATAAAAAAAAAAGAAATTCATTCATCGCTTTGCTCTATCCATCGGTCTATCATCGCTAAATAGATACCCTGAATCACAAATGTGTGTCAAAGAATGAACGATCGACGGTATCAACTAACGATTAGATTTCTCGCGACATTCGAATTAAAAAAAAAAAAAAAAAAAAAAAAAAAAAAAAAGGATTGACTTTCTACAACGAATGTGCATCGAGAGAACGGATCGCGAAGAATATTCAGCACGCGCTCGCGGGATAAAGGGGAGGATGGGACAGCGCGGAAATTCGACATCGACGCGACGAGGTCGCGATGACTGAAGAGGTGAAGAGCGGGGCGTCGTCGTTATTGGCCCCCGAGGCCACGCCATTGTTGTGTCTGCGTGCAAGAGAGGCTTGCGCTCTTCTTCTATGTAGGATAAAGCGAATCGAAAGAGCGAAAGGTACCGTACGAAAAAGCAAACGAGTCCGAGTGGGATAACTGTATACCAAAAAAGGGGATAAAGAGAAAGAGAAAAGTAACCATTCTGCCCCTTTCGCTGCTAAACGAGAAGAACCGCGCTGACTTTTATGGGATAAACGGGTCGCTAAAGACTGAACGAACGAACGGAGTAAACGCGAGAGGGACAGATATATTAGAACAATATATATAGATAGATATCTATATATATATATATATATATAAAACAAATGAACGTGAAAGAGTACAAATGAAACGGGAATGAACGAGAGGTGGCTACGCCTCTGCTAAATAAACTATCCCCCGGCGGTGTTGGTAGATGCGCAAAAGAGAGAAAGATAAAACCGTCGGTCGACTGTATCGCGGCTGCTGGCTGTCGGGATTTTATTAACTTCTGTACAACCGAAGCGCCGGGCGGACCATAGCCAGTTGCCTTCATCCTAACTCTCCGCGCGCAACCCTGTCCTCCAATTTTCTATCCTCTCTTTATCTTCTCTATTCTTCGCTCGTGTTTTGTTCTGGTGCGGGGGACAAGCGCCAGCGTCCGGTGCTGGTTACTCTACTCGGGCAGATAGACCCCCAACCGGTCGGCTAAAACTACCGGCAAAAACCACCCCTCCCTTCCCCCGGCGTCGACGCGGCAACGACTGCAGCATCCACGACGAGAGGAAAAAGGATGACTCGTTGGTATCCGACAAACACGCCAAATAAAGGGATAGTAATTATTGTGTTTGTAGCTCCGTTCATTTCTTTTCTAGCGACAGAGAGAAACGAGAGGAAAGAAGGGAGAGGGAGGCGCGGGAATGATTGTAGCGATTCCCAAAGGCCGGGAGGGTGATGGACTGAGAAAGACACTGCGACGCGCGACTTCCGGTACCAATCGCTAAGCGAGAAGCGAACTCGATCTCCCGGGATGCGAACTCTTCTGTAGAAATCGTTCGATCTCATTCGCTCGTTTGAACTCTTTTTTTTTTTTTTTTTTTTTTTTTAAGCGATCTATTTTTTCTCCTTAATTTTCTCTTTAGATACGAAATTTTACGATAAAATCTATTGTCGCTTCCAATACCTGTTCCCGATGTTCGTTATGCAGTTATTTTGATATAAGATTGGATACCCCAATGACGATGCTGAGGGACAATATTGGTTTTCTTGCTTTATCCGCTTCGGAACTGTCGATCCCTCGTTTACGACCGCTACTAATTTCCGGTCGTTGTGGCACTTCCTTTATCTATTCCTTCGCCTCATCTTGTTCCCAAAATTGTTTCAAGTTTAATATTCTCATTCGTAGTCTTCCTATACGCAATTCCCGGTCATCTATCGCGTTCGACGTTTTTTTTTTTTTTTTTTTTTACTTCTAATAACAAACTCGTTAATTTGTTTTTATAAAAACGTCGCGTGTCTATAATACGATATTTTTCGACATTAATTATTTCAATTGACAATACTTTATTTTGATCAATTAAAAATACGAAACATGTGAAAAAAAAAATGATTTTGCTTTTTTTTTCTCATTTCCGTAAAGTGACTAATTTTTTCCGATTAATAAAAAAAATTTCGTGAAATTTTTTTTTTCCTTGACTCCCCGCTGATTTTTTGGATTTTCCTGACCAGTGGTTGAAATTGCATGATTCGATGGACAGAATTTTTTATCATTACCTCCTCTTTTCGATGTACTCTTTCGGACATTTGCCACGACAAATCGCGTGAAAAAAAAAAAAAATGGCGGCGTGCCAAGCAGAAGGATAAAGTATACTAGCGATTTATCTGTGCGCACAGCGATTCAGAGAAAGGGGTGGCAAGAGGCAGTGCTTGGTAGAGGGTACAGAAGGAAGGAATGAGGAAAAGAGGATATATGGAAGGGCGCGTTTCGGCTTTGATCCCGACGCGTATCAAGTCTACTAGTAGCGTAACATTCGCATACGTGTATTACGCATCGATACACATCTCTCTATCTAACGGATATAGAGAGAGAAAGACAGGGAGTCAGAATCGCGCGGAGTAGTTGAATGCGATGGGAGTCGATTGCTCCAAAATCCCCATTCCCTTTCCCCTGATAACCCCTCCGTACCGCGAAACGAGAGAATCTCAAATGATCGCGAAATAACCGCTCACTTATATCAATTCAACGACGCGGTCGCACTCTTTATGATGGCGCATTCACGCGTGCCGTCGCGATCCCTCGAGCATCAAAAACCCACAGCACAGTGTAGCCGCCGATACTACATCAGGGGGATGAAGCGAGAGAAGAGGGCGATACAGAGGGCTAAAGAGAGAGTCAGAGTTGAAGAGCGAAACGGACCGGGGTGACTTTTCGTTTCTGGCGCCCCTTTCATCGGGTCCCGTACGCGACCAGCCGAAGCGAGAAGCGAGAAGCGCACCCCTATCCACCCTCTCCTCCTCCCTCTTCCGACGCTTCGGTCGCTAAAAATTTTAACCACCTACCCAATCTCTCCGGAATCAAGGATTCCGTGTATTCGTTTTCGCAAATCTGTTACGTCATATTCATCATAAGTTACGACTTCAATATCTATTTTGCAGCGTATATTGCTGACTACATATGTGGCGCTAATTTCGCGACTCGCGATATTTCCAACTGTAATGCGGTATTAGAATATTTGTATAGCGCCCGCGTATCCACGATGGTAACATAAACGACCGCGTCGAGAAACTAATAAACTCCACTCATTACCTCGTCTGTGTCGATATATTACATTTTCGAAAGGGGAGGGAAGACAGACAAAACGCATATACATTACTGACGGAAACTCGTCGAGAAAATAACGAGCAAAGCTTAACGTGTGAACTTTTGATCTCTTCTACTTCACGTATTTTCAACCGGACGTTACGCGGAATTTAGAAATCCTGCAACAGTCCACGCGGATCTAATCAACGCGAATTAAAAAAAAAAAAAAAAAATTGCTTTTTTTTTTACTTTGTTGATTTAGTTTCGTTTAAAAAAGGCGTTTTATCATATTTTCGGTATCAACAACTCAATGGAGACAATGGATTAGTTGAACCAATTTCCGTTCTTTTGATTTTACAGCAACAAAAATTAAGAAAATTCATTTTTTTTTAAATACTCAACGCGTTTGGTAATAACGAGAAAACATCGATTTTCCGTTCTTTTGATTTCACTGCAATAAAAATTAAGAATTTTTTTTTTTTTTCTTAAAAACTCAACGCTTTTGATAATAACGAAAAAACATCGATTTTCCGTTCTTTTGATTTCACTGCAATAAAAATTACGAAATTTTTTTTTTTTTCTTAAAAACTCAACGCTTTTGGTAATAACGAGAAAACATCGATTTTCCGTTCTTTTGATTTCACAGCAATAAAAATTAAGAAAATTCATTTTTTTTTCCTAAGAACTCAACGCTTTTGATAATAACGAGAAAACATCGATTTTCCGTTCATTCGATTTCACTGCAATAAAAATTAAGAAAATTCATTTTTTTTTCTCTTAAAAACTCAAAGCTTTTGATAATAACGAGAAAACATCGATTTTCGAATCGCCATAAAATCGATCGTAGAAACCATATTTCTCTTCTCATACATCGAACGATTACGCAGTTTGTTCCCCGAAAAAAAAAAAAATAATAATAATAATAATAAGTGCCCAATGAATCGACGTGAAGAGCCGTCGAATCGTAATCGTCAATTCATTCTTTCAATTGGCCAGTATTCCCCGTCTAGTCGTTTGATTTCGCTTCTCGAGAGCGATCGCGAGAGAAAAAAAAATGGCAGAGTGATGAAATTAACCGGGCATTACGACGAGTGGAATCCGCGGAAGGAGGGGAAGAAGAAGAAGAAGAAGACTGCAGTAGAATCCGAAGGGAAAGCGGGTAGCAGAGGGGTAGAAAAAGAGAGAGAGAGAGGAAAAGATAGATAGAGAGAAGGATAGAGTCGAATCCGAGACCGCGAACGATTATCGGCTGAACGGTTGGAAAATCTGCGCATCGCCGTGAGAGATCGAGGAGTCGGAAGGGTATATACGCGGAAAAGAACGCGACGAATGATCCCCGCGTGTCGTCGACGGGAGAAGGACGAGTAAAAGAAGACGAGACGCACGGAAAGCCTAAGAGCGATAAAGATATCCATCGGGGAGGCATCAGGTCGGTAGAGAAGTCGGGAGACAATATGCTGAATATTATATATCTGCTCCGCGCAGTATACGATAGAAAATTCGTTCGAGAAACGGATGAAAGGAAAGGAAAGTATAATTGAGCGATTTAAGAACGATGAAGTGATCGAGGATAAAGGAAAGATGAGTAGACGAGTGGAAGAGAAGCCCCTTCGGCTATCCACCGCGATAAAGTATAATTATTTTTCGATAGAGTGGAAATTATTCGTGAAGGAACGGTCCCCGCGCGTCGTCGTCGACTTATTGGCGATATTCGTACCTTTTATTAAATATTCCCTCATTCCACCGCGATGTGGAAATCCTGAGGATCCTTATTTCTTTATTTTTCTTCGTTTCTTTTTCACACTTATCACGGATACTTTGTACAACTATAACAAAGTATAAGGTATCGTATAACCCTTTTATCGTATCGAATGTATATTCGTATTTAATTATTTATCAAATTCATTATTCCTGTTGGAAAATAACAATCGTCAAACGGCACAAATTGTTCGCGAACTCATTTAGATTTTGTTTACTGCATATACGCGAAAGTTCACCAAAGAGGCTGATGATCCTTGCGTACGACAATGCGACGAGAGCTTTTCTCAACGGTGAAAAGCAACTCTCATCCCTTCTATATCACCGTATCCGTCGTTCTCTTTTGGATGTTTCTGCGTTGCGATTGGTGCCAACGACGCGTTGATAATGATACGGAAAAGCTACAACATGCGAAGCTATATCATCGTAACATCGTTAACTTTGCGATGAAAACGCGCAGATAGAAAGGATCGCTAGGTATGGAACGGATGAAAACGAAAACGTCGCACACCCCCCGACTATACATAGATATACTGTATTGTGTATAACACAACCGTAGCGACCTTAGCAGGGATGATAATAGGTTGGCATCTGCACACAGCACTCCCCTTGACAAGTCTTTTTACTCGCAACGAAATTAATATTCCTAATTACCAACCGCTCGGCTGCACGAACGGACAATAATACAACGATAGTCGAATATCTTGAAACAGAGACGGCAACGATTCAACGGAATAATCATTGCTTTCGCTAACGAGATAAGATCCCGAAGGTTAATTGTGTTTCTCGTCGATTCATGGAAATTAAAAAAAAAAAAAAAATCAAATAAGAGAAACAACTTTGTCGAAAATGTTTTTAAAATGAGAGGAAACTACGAGCGACGAGATGGAGGTAATCGGGGAATGAAAAAAAAAAAAAAAAAAAAAAATTATAGTGCGATACGAATCGGTCGATAGGCCGGAGGCTACGGTAATGAACGATAACAGGAGGAGAATCAATTTGCGGGTTTGAGGTATTCCTTCGTTCATCGCCGCAACTATAACGGGAACCCCCTACTAAAAACTGTCAGATTCAGATAAACCCCGCGGTACCACCCGCCGCGCATCCTAATTGCAATCGAAGAAAACAAGTATCGATAGCAGCTGCTAAAAACTCCGTAAACACCTCGTAGTACCGTCTAAAAATCATCGTTTATCAAATGATTTTATTTTCATTAAAAAATGTAAAAAAAAAAAAAAAAAACAAATATCGATAACATCTGTTAAAAAATCGATATACACGTATTTACTGTTTAAAAAACTATCGTATAAAAAATAATTTTTTTTTCATCTAAAAATGAAGAAAAACAAAAAAAAAACAGATAAACAAGTATCGATAGCAGGTGTTAAAGACACAATTAGCATTGAAACGCGAAAAATCAACTATACGAAACTTTTTTTTTTTTTTTTTTTTTTTTTTTTTTTTTTTAAGATGCAGATAAACGAAAACGGAGTCTGCGACGATTAGCGACATATTCTTGTGGAGCATATAAGTACGAAATGAAAAAAAAAAAAAAAAAAAAAAAAAGAACCAAAAAAGTATCGATAGCAGGTGTTAAAGACCCAATTAGCATTGAAACGCGAAAAATCAACTATACGAAACAAATCTTTTTTTTTTTTTGTTAAAGATACAGGAAAACGAAAACGGAGTCTGCGACGATTAGCGACATATTCTTGTGGAGCATATAAGTACCAAACGAATTATCGAAGCGAATCGCGCGAAGTAGAGGAGTCATAGTGTAGCTGAGATAGAGAGGGGAGAGGAATAAGAAGGATTGCGATAGACTGAGATTTCGGTGGAGATATTATCGGTAATGGGCCAATTATGATAATAGCGGGTAATTCTGCACAAAATTTGCAAGGGATAAAGGAGATAGAGAGAGAGTGAGCGCAGCGAACTGAGACTGCTAATGAAGGAAACAGTTAGTTTCAAACGGCCTCCAATAATTATGCTGTCGACGGTAGAGAAGAAGAAGCAAAGGGGTGGGAAGAAGGGAGGGAGGGAGGGAGGGAAGGCATGGAAAACGTTGCATAGCCATCGCGATATTACCGGAGCCCTTCTCCGCACCCCGCAACACAATGCGCGAAATTGTTCACACTTCCCTTGACATTAACGTATACGTGCGACGCTCCGTAGTTCCTGTTCTCCTGCACCGTGGAACGGGGCGGGTGGAGCTTACGGAGTACCTTTCGCAAATCACGCGTTTCTACTCGTATACAATATGTATCCTCGATGCCACATTCGTACATAGCATATGTATGTATATATGAGAGATAAAGGAACGATATGTACAGTAACGCGAACTTTGCTCCGAACTTTCGATGGATTCTCGAGCCTTCAGCGACGTCGTTCTATTAATTACCGATACTCCTTTAATTGTTGATATTGCTACTTGTTTCCTTCTTTTTTTTTTTTTTTTTCAATTTTACGCACAGTGGCGACTAAAAATAAAGAACAAAATTCCCTGATTTTTTCATAAGGTAATTGTGAGTTTTTTCTTAATAACTAATTAATGAATTTTTCAACTGATCGATATTCAAAAATTTTTATTTATTTTTTTTTCATATTGTGACTCATTTTCTATGATCGATAAAAAAAAAATAACTTTTTTTTTATTCTCCGAATTTTTTTCCGAATTTTTCTGACATTTTTTGTTTTCTTACTTTTCCCTGATTTTCAGGATTTCTCTGACCACTGGTCACCATGAATTATCGTTACCATATACCCCACCGAAGGCAGACTAATCGATAATTTTTTTTTTTTTTTTTTTTTTCGGTAAAGTTTCATATACCAGTAATTATATTCAGCTTATCATTATCGAAATGAAAACGCGACAGAGTTCTCTCGATTCTCAAGCGAACATGCTGATGGCAAAACTATCAGAAACAAACTTGCGGAGCTTAGCGTTCGTGAACCCTTTGGGAAATAATCAAAATGTTGAACGGTCCCGTCGAACGTCGAAAATGACGAGAACCTGTGTACACCTCGACGTTCCCGAGAACAGTTTCTATACGAACACATCGATCGGAGTTTCGTATACGTATATCAAACTCATGGATACACGGGAGGGATTCTGTTATGTTGCATGTTGTATTCAGAAGCCTCGAAGCCATCGGGAGCAACCGACAGTCAGCCAGGAAACGGGGTGCTTCGACGTCAATGTGTTAATATTGGTATAGCTAATTTGATAGTTTAATCAATTTCCCGTAAACTGCTACGACAGTTTAATAGTGATGTCATCATTTTCCAACGTTACCCACAATGGGGTTAATCTCGCTCGACGAGCTAATATTCCGAGAATTAACAGAGTTTCAAATGCAGCCGAAGCGGCGCGAGTGGTGGACGCGTCACTGTTACTTCGTCGCTCCTACAGTACCGTCTATAATTGCTCCTTCTGTATTTACCTGCGCATAAATGAACAACGATAATAAAAAAAAAAAAAAACAACAACAAAAAAAAAATCCCTTAGAAACAGTAAACGAGATAATCCCTCTACAGTTTCATTATTAAATTAAAAAAAATGTTCTTTTCAATATAAAATCGAAACAACAAAATAATCCTAATTACCTAAAATTCTCCGTAATTTTGCGCTCTCGAATACCTCGCGAATTCTAAATATTCCGTAATAACCTGAATTGTGCATAAATAATGAATTTGGCGTATAGATTAATGGGAATTTCAGGAGAAATATGAGAGAAGGAGGAGAGAAAAAAAAAAAAGGGAAAGATATCAGAGCGAGAAAAGGATTAGCGTGAATGGATGGAAAATCTCGGTGAACTCGAGAACCACAGAATAGCCGCGGAGCATTGAGAAGAGTCATTATGAAAGTACAGCTGTGTGTCGGGATGAGCTCCCGTGTGGGTGAGAGTTACTCCTCTACTCCTCTAACCGTACTGGGGACCCGTAAAGGGAGGATTCTGGGTGGGAGAGGGAGGCGTTGTGTGCCTACCACGAGCCTCGTTCGCCGCCGTGAATTAAAGATTCGAGGGACCGTGTTCGCAGTTTTCGTTCCAACGGCCCTGTATGCAGAATCCTCCGCTGGGGGGCGCGGGGGGGCATATTAGGTGGAGGTACGCAGTTAGGCAATAACCGCTGTCAATAGAAACCCCGGCTTCGCTTCCTCCTCACTCGTAGAATCCCTCACTCTAACCAACCGGGTTTGGAGTGGTCCCCACTCGAAAATCCTACTCGCTAAATTAGGTAGGTTATATGGCTTCGTTTCATTTGCGAGCAAACTTTAATAAACGCTAAAATTGCGTAAAAGCGCAAGGTTTTCAGACGGGCTAAGGGGTGAGTAGAGGGATGTGGGAAGGGAGAGAAAAATCACCGAGGCTCAGCGATGAGTTTATACATTCGTAAGTTCCGATTATTGCCACTGCAGATATAGCGAAATTTATTGAACTTATCGGAATCATCGATCGTATTGGTCAGTATAATTGGCAAATGGTAATTTAAAGAAATTCATTAAGGCAGAGGTATGTGTGGGTTTGTGTATTTACTCGTCGATCTTTGTAAATTATATAGATGTAATTTTATATTGATGTTAAACAGAATTTTCCGTGCAACTGCCTGATTATATGGCTTCGTTTCATTTGCGAGAAAATAACTTTAATAAACGCTAAAATTGCGTAAAAGCGCAAGGTTTTTAGACGGGCTAAGGGGTGAGTAGAGGGATGAGGGAAGGGAGAGAAAAATCACCGAGGCTCAGCGATGAGTTTATACATTCGTAAGTTCCGATTATTGCCACTGCAGATATAGCGAAATTTATTGAACTTATCGGAATCATCGATCGTATTTCATTGGTCACTATAATTCCCGAAAGGTAATTTTATTCGTCGATAGTTGTAATTTTATATTGATGTAATTTAATTTATGGATGTTATAATGTTTAAACAGAATTTTCCGTGCAACTGCCTGATTATATGGCTTCGTTTCATTTGCGAGAAAATAACTTTAATAAACGCTAAAATTGCGTAAAAGCGCAAGGTTTTCAGACGGGCTAAGGGGTGAGTAGAGGGATGAGGGAAGGGAGAGAAAAATCACCGAGGCTCAGCGATGAGTTTATACATTCGTAACTTCCGATTATTGCCACTGCAGATATAGCGAAATTTATTGAACTTATCGGAATCATCGATCGTATTTCATTGGTCACTATAATTGCCGAAAGGTAATTTAAAATAAAAATGTTGGTTTGTGTATTTATTCGTCGATCTTTGTAATTTTATAATGTTTAAACAGAATTTTCCGTGCAACTGCCTGATTATATGGCTTCGTTTCATTTGCGAGAAAATAACTTTAATAAACGCTAAAATTGCGTAAAAGCGCAAGGTTTTCAGACGGGCTAAGGGGTGAGTAGAGGGATGAGGGAAGGGAGAGAAAATTCATCGAGGCAGAGCGATGAGTTTATACATTCGTAACTTCCGATTATTGCCACTGCAGATATAGCGAAATCTATTGAACTTATCGGAATCATCGATCGTATTTCATTGATCAGTATAATTGGCAAAAGGTAATTTAAAGAGATTAATTAAGTGGGAGGTATATGTCGCTTTGCGTATTTTCTCGTCGATCGTTGTAATTTTATATTGATGTAATTTAATGTATCGACGTGATAATGTTTAAACAGAATTTTCCGTGCAACTGCCTGATTAAATATTATTTCGAATACAATATTGCAACAGTCCCGTCGCCAACGGCACGTTAGTTAGCGACCGAGCGAAATAACGATAATCATACGGAAGTGTTTTATCGCTTGTCGATTCAGTGGATTTTAATTAACGAGATATTTATTTAATTTTAATAGTTGCGGGGAATTTGTAGATTTGTTATTGAAGGTATCGAGTGTTGTCGATAGATTTTAAATTTGTTTATGTAATTACCAAAGACGATAGTTATGAATCTTTATCGCTATTTGTTTGTCGATAAAAATGTTTTCTGACGATTTACTGATTTTTCTGAGTTTTTTTTTTTATTTACTGACTTTTCTCTGATTTTTCAGGATTTCCCTGACCAGTGGCCACTATGATTGCAATGTTTTATTCCTTTAAGGTGATGTTAAACATCTTCCCTGTGCCCAGTTGGTAACTAAAACTGTAATGAATTCCATTGCGAAACCATAAATCATTTAAAAAAAAAAGTAACTTATCTTTCTCCGCGTCTGTCTATTCCGCAGGGAAACACAATTTGATTTTTTTCCAATGTTTATGATTTCGGAATGGTATTCATTACAGTTTTCGTTACCGACTGAGTCTTGTCGCATCACCTTAATTAGGTAAATTAAACAATTTCCATGTTGACATCGATAATTATGGTGAAATAATTATAATCGTACGGAAATATTGTAAATGAAACAATTGGTAAATTGAATATCGCTGCGCTCTATGGTATCGTGTGTAGGTACAGCAGATTTTTATAAAAGTAATGAAAATTGAGAGATTTTATACTCACAAAATTTTCTCTACCGACCGAAGCGCGCGATGTTCCTACGGCTACGCAGTCCGCTGGCGCCGACGGCACCGTTTGGCTGCTTCACAAAAATCCATTGGGTTTCTCTTTCCACAGATCTTTCCGTCACATCTAAACTCCCCGCGTTGTTGCTCGCTGTTTGGACATCAAAACACAAACAAATAAGTTACATTGGCAAAGTAATTTGTAAAACAATAATAAATCATCGAACGAACAAAAATATTCGACCAAAAGAACGAATTTCGTCCGAAAATCGCCGAAAATGAGTCTCGTAGCTTACGGAAGCAGCGACGAGAGTAGCGACGAGGAGGTTAATTCCGACGAAACGCAACAAAACGTTACGAATAAAACTGCGAGTTTAGCGATAAATAAACCGGAAACTCCAGTCCCGCATTCCAAAAGCCACTTAAGTTTACCGGTACCGAAGTACGCGGAGAACTCCGAAAAAATCGTGGAAAACGAAAAAACGAACGGCGAGGAGGAAAAAAAATCTAAACTCGAATTTGGAGTTCTGCCGAAACCTAAGAGCAGTTTGCTTTCCTCCGACGACATCGTCGAGGACGACGATATTACATCGAAGAGCAGTGCGAATTCTTTCGAAAACATCGTCGAGGACGACGACGATATTCCGCTCTTTAAACCGAAACCATTTGTTGCCGAAAAAATTGTTAAACCTATCAAAGCACCAGCGAGAATATCAGTGCCTTCATTGTCCGATGTAAGATCGATAAATTACAATTTTTCCGAAAAATCAAAGATATTTTTGCAAAAATCTAAAAATTCTTTTGCGCTTTTTTTTTTTTCAGTTCAAAGACGTTGACGAGGATTTAGAGAAAAGCAAAAATCGACGTCAACCATCCAAAGTAAGATTACAATTTTTTTTTCCGAAAAATTATAATAATCCCATTAAAACATCGAGAAAAATTTAATTTTTTTTTTTTAGCGAGGAATCGGTCTATTCGCGATTTTACCTCAACCACAAGCCGAAATTTCGACGAAAAAGAACAATTTTGTACCTCACGTTCTCACGAAAACTGCTGTTAATCCGGCGCCCAAAAAACCCGCTACAGTAGCGAAAAAAGTAATCGAAAAAATAACGAAGGAAGTTAAAAATCCATTGACGATACTGGACTACGATTCGAATTCCGATGACGACGATGATGGTGACGAAAAAGTTGATTTTTTCGCGTTATCGAAACCCGTGACGCTACCAGAGCCCGCGATTTCCACGGAATTAAAATTCTTTTCAATACCGGAAGACGAGAAAAATCCGCAAAAACACGAAATTTCTGGAAACGCTAATGAAGAAGAAACTGTGGCAACGAATCGAGCGAATTACGCGGATTACTCGGGAGGCGTTGAGTCTCAATTATCCGACGCGACACTCGTCAGTACGGTGATGAATATGCCGCGCGAGGAGATAATATTGAAAAACAAAGCGGAAGTCGGTCCAAAATTACCGGTACCGGAACAAGAATACAACGTCGACTCGGCCGGTAATGTCGCGATCGACGACAAAGCTATCGAATATCTTCACGGTAAACGGGGCGTAAAAAGGAAAAATAAGATGATTGACGAGGTGAATATAACGGAAATAAACGGCGACGACATTAAACCCGACGAGAGAGAATGGCTCGTCAAAGCAATGACCGAGGAACCTGTGCAGAGGCCTATATCGATGCAAGGCGCCGGACCGAGCAGCCAATCGAAGAAAAAACATCAGATAACTTATCTCGCGCATCAAGCGAAAGCGATGGAAGTTGAACTCAAGAATACTTGGTCGCAAAATCGTATGACGAGAAAACAAACTCAATCGAAATACGGATTCTAATATTTACGTTTCGAGACTCAAACGCGATGTTACAGAACAAAAATAATATATTTAGTTGATTTTCGAAGAAAACTATATCCGTGACGAATTGTATTTTTTTTTTATCGGCAACGGATACGGCAACAATGTTTCATTTTCTTTTGCGATGGTTACGAACCGAGTCTCATTATTCTTGATATTATTATTATTCTGGCATAAGTAGAATTTGAAGCCGCGAAAAAAAAAATTTTTCTTTTTAATTTTCTCGCGATGGAATTATAGGTTTCGAGGCTCCAAACGCGATGTTACAAAACGAAAAATGATATATATTTCGTTGATTATCGAAGATAGCTGTATCCGTGACGATTAGTATTTTTTTTTTAACTGCAACGGATACAGCGACAATATTTTATTTTCTTTTTCAATTTTCACGAAACGAGTCTTATTATTCTTATTATTATTATTATTCTGCTATAAGTAAAATTTGAAGACTCGAATTTTTTTTTTTTTTTTTTTTATTTCCTAGCATCGTTTGTAGGAATAAACGCAACATTTCTTTCTCGGACTCTCAAACTTTCATTGCCAACTTTAATTCAAATATGTACGGTTGATAATTTTCATTATTATTATTATTATTATTTTTATCATAAAAAATGTATAAAATTGTGATTTTTTCATTTCCTTAAACCTGTACATAGCGAATAAAGATATTTTTTGAGATTCAAATAGGAACGAGTGCACTGCACATTTTTCTTTGCCTCTGAAAATACAACGATTTTAATCCTAATAAAAAAAATCGTAAAAAAAAAAAGAAAACTTATTTTTGCAAAAAGAAAAAAACTTTAGCGAATAAAGATATTTTTTGAGACATAAATAGAAAAAAAGGAATGGAATGGATAGGAATGCGTGCGCAGCACATTTTCATTTGTTTCCATGAGAATGAAACGATTTTAATTATAGTTAATAAATTGAAAAAAAAAAAAAAAAAAAAATTATTTTCGCTGCTTTTAAGTACCCATAGATCTGAGACTATTTCATTTTTTCGTACAGTGCGTGATTCAAATTTTCCAAGTATCGTTCTTTCTCTTCAACCATAATTCTCGCCTCTGCCAAATTTGGCGGTAACTCTCCATACTTACTTATCGACTCTTCTACCGCCTTTAATTCTTCCATAACTTCCAGATAAGTTTTATACTTGTCGAGTATTTTATCCGGATAGTGTTCCTCTCTGACGCCCATCTGTTTCAACGTTTCCGTGATTTCGTCACTCGTTTTTCTATAGTCGTTCAGCTTTGTCGCCATAAATACACGATCGGCAAAATCTTCCTTACTGGTGCTCTCCGCCGTCTCGACAATTTCTTGCAGCGACGAAACATTGTTTTGAAGGATATTTCGCGTTGCAAGTACTGCGGAGTGATCGTCGCAGAGTTTATTGTATTTTAACTTGAGTTTTCTTTCCTCTCGCGTTTTTTTCATTGTCTCTATTTTTTTGCGTTGCATATGCAAAATCAGAGACGTTTCGTCGATCTCCGAGAGTCCCTCGGCTCGAAGTATCGCCGAAACTTTCGCGAACGAGTCTTGAATATCTTTGGGCATAGATTTCGTATCGAGATCGAGAATATTGAAAAGTTCGGCAAATTCTTTGGCGCGTGCATTGTTCTCCGCGATTGTTTCGTTCGTCGCTTCGATGATCAACGACAATTTTGCCGTATCGATGTCGGCAGCGATGTTTTTTTCGCTCCTGGGCTCGTTAATTTGCGACATCGTCGAGTTCGCGATCGACGTTGCGTCGATAACTTTGATCGAAGGCACGATCGCCTGAATAAAACAATATTTCAATGCGACACGTGCGGATCGCTGCGATGCTTAGTTGTGTTGTAACAACGCGTTTCAACGATACTTACATCTCTCGTAGTCTTCATTCTTTCGTTGGAGATTTACGAGTCAACGGTTCTTCGCTCGAGCCCTTTGTCTCTCACGTGTTGCCGGAAAAGTTTGAAAATCCGAATGCATAACGGTTTATTCAAGCAGTGGGGAGAATTGTAAAAAATAAAATATCTCTAGAGAGTTCCCTAGGACGAGCGAGAAACACAAATAACGACGAAATGACACAATGCGGCGTTGTAACAATCGATTATCGACATGCCGATTGTCAGCTGCTGCCTGCTGCTGCCCCCTCCAACGTTTATTCTCTCCTGCCTGCTTCGACATGTTTTGAGAGAGGCCTCGCGTCGCGGCAGTAATCCCCAATTCGTTATCGAGTCGAGTCTAATTACCCGATAAACGAAAAGCACCGTAGAAAACGGTAACATTTATAAATTAAATCGCTACTACGAATTAAACAAAACTCGTAGCATTCGAGGTCGCATCGATAGTTTCGAACTGCTAGATGTTCGAAAATAATTTTGAATCGTTCGGAAGGTGACTGGGCGCGAGAGAGAGATTTCACCGGTCGCGAACGCGAATTTTCTTTTCAGTGTATTCTCAACCGTTGGGGCAACCAGTTTCGCGATACGTGCTCGAACGTGCAAACATGAGCGACGAACAAACAAACGAACCTACGCAAACGGTAGAGGTATATATAAAGTATATATAAAACATTCGCAATGTGCCTTCGATTTATTAGCCAGCTTTCTCTTCGTTTATTATGATTATCAACGTGTATTATTGATCATTGTTCATTTTTTCTTTCGTGGCCTTCCCGATTATACCGGTTTGGCATTGTTTGTCCCGAAATATAGGTTATTCAGGGCCGTATTAATGCAAAAACATTCCCGAGCGTTAAAAAAACACCGATTCACACGGACACTCGCCGTTTTAATGATAAGTTCACCCCTCGGATGATTAATCAATTTCGTTTTTTCTCCTCAGTTGTCTCACAATGACATCGAAAAGGCGGAAGAAGCCAAATTGAAAGCGAAATTTCCAAATGCCGGCGTTCGACCGATCAGCGGACACTCTACTTTCCTGCAGAAGAGGTTAGCCAAAGGGGTGAGTCGTTATATTAACTTGTATAGTGATATTTCGGTAAAAAAAAAAAAAAAAATTCAGTGTTGCAATTGTAGACTACGCAATCATTTAAAAATGCGACGCGGAAATAATTTTCGTTGATAATTAGTTGAATAATATTTTAATTCTAAATCGAAAATTTACAAAAATTTTAAAGGACTTTAAAAAACTGGGAATTTCATTTTAAATATTTTTACCGGATAAATGAAAAATCTTGAAATTTCACGTCAAGAAGACGATAAAAAACGTTTGTCGTTAAAAGCAATTGTTTGACAATTAATGACTAATTAATCCTCACAGATATTTAGTTTTTGATGAATCGAGAATTTTTTTTGTCTAACGGCAAAAATAACGCAGTTAAAGGTGAACAATGTTGTCGCATCTTAACGAAAAAAAATTGCGATTTTCTAGCAAAAATATTTTGACTCTGGAGATTATCAAATGGCAAAGCAAAAGTCAGCGGCAAAGCCAAAGCCCACCGGAGTTCTGCCAACCGGCGACGCTATTCCTACTCCTGAATCGGTGCCGCAGCGAAAGACTTCGATAATCCAACAAAAGTTCAATACGTCAAGTAGTTCATAAGATCATCGAGGTCTGTAACAAACATTGTGGCGGAGAGAAGTTTTCGATTGATCATTGTTCGCTGTTAAGAATGATTAGACACTTAAGCACGTCGGGGGTACGATAGCTCCACAACTATAGATTTTTTGTTTTTTTTTTTTGTTTTTTTTTTTTTTTTTTTTTCATAGAAATTTTGTTAGTATTAAGTTTGTTGAGCGTTGACGAGAAACGCCCGGACGTCATCTGCAGGTAGAAACGTCGATAATATAGTTGTTTTTTTTTTTATTTTTTTTTTTTTCGTAAGCTTTAGCGCCGGCATCGTTTTGTTTCGCTACTTTCGTCGCTCAGTTTGAATCTTCATTGTAGTATCGTATTTTTAGCGTCTCCCGCGCCCCCCCGCCGATGAATTTTTGCAGTCAGCAAAGATGCAGCAGAGAACGCGCTCGTCGTATTCTCAAATTGTGAAACTTATTATATATATATATATACAGATCTTACTATAGGTAAAACAACAAAAAAAAATGATACACGGAAGTTCAGAGGGGTTGTATTTTCACGATCACCGCAAGCGTCGATATATAGGCCGATAAACTTCCGATTGTTCGGATTATCTTTTTTTTTTTTTTTTTTTCAAAAGCACTCGAAACCTCATTACAAACAGTTGAAAGCGATATATTCATATATATATATCGATCAAATGATAAATCGGCTAGTGATTGTAACGGCATAAATAATTTGCAGCCCGCATGGTAAATATGCAAACGATAAAATAAAAATCAGATAATAAGATAGAGTTTTGAATAGATCTGCATTTTTTAAAAGTCGCTGTGATGTGCTTAGTACGACTATTTTCTTATAAGATTGCCACCGATCGTCACGAAACAAACGAAATTCGTATCCGTCTAATCTCGAGATGCATGTAAAAAAAAAAAAAATAAAAAATAAAAAAACACACGATACTCAAATCATAGCCAAACGGTAACAGAATACTATAAGCTCTATGAAACTTATTAAACTAATAATATATTTCAGTTTCGAACTCGTCAAACGAAAAGAAAGAAAGAAAAAAAAAAAAAAAAAAAAAAAAAAAAACAACATCCATCCTTCCTCCGTTTTATTCTTCTTCACAGTAGCCTTGCTAAATGAAAAATTCGATCTTATTTTTGTATTCGTTTTGAATAATGGAAGATGGAGTAATGTAATGAAAAATAAAGAGTATAATTATCGAGTAAACGAATCCTCAACGGTATGTTTGCAGATTTTCATTCTTTGAATTACAATATTCGATTGAAACATATATGTTACTTTAGCGATAAGAGGGAAAAGATGAATTTTAATTACAATTAGAAGGTAAGAAGGCTGATACTCATCGAGGATAGCGTTATTGTAATTTTTTTTTCTTAAGTACGCGAGTGATAGGATATTGATGATTCGGAGGACAAGCAATATGCATAATAAGAATATTAATTCGAAGCTTAGTTCGGAATTCAACGGCAGAATTCGCGATTATTTAACTCTTTTCTCCGGTATTCGAGACTAATAACTAATCGTTCGATTAATTTTGGTGTAAAATTATTAGTTTGGAAGCGGATTACGGAAATAATATGAAAACTTCATCGCCGATATTTGTAATTAATATTGTGCGATAATCGGAAGGGATTATTATAGAATTTTCATTATTTGTACATTTCGTCGATAAGATCTTTATACTTATTCGCGACAATGCTTCGTCTCAACTTGAGCGTTGGTCCCAATTCGCCGGTTGGTACGGAAAAGTCATTTGGCAGTATGCGGAATTTTTGTAATTTTTGTGCGTTACTCGTCGCGTGAGAATTCGTTCTCTTGATGGCATTTTCGATCTGCTGGTATATCTAATAATAACAAAAGAGATCATTATTATATACTAAAATTTTCCCGGGGTTTGCGCGCTCGCATTCCTTTTATCGACATAAGTTCGAGAAAAATGAGAGAAAATTGCAAATACTTCTCGATATATAAAAATCTGAAAAAATTCATGCATATCGAAGGTACTGAAAAGATTAATTTTGCGTAATAATAATTTCAAAATGTTATTAACAAATTGATGAAAAAATAAATTGGTCAACAAATTTCCCGGAAAACCAACTTTTTTTTTTATAAAAATGATTCGTTCATTTTTCAATTCGCAATACAATTCGCTTTGAATTTTTTTTTTTACATGCAAAAAACGTGTGAAAAAACACAAAATTCAAAGCAAATTGAAAAATCTGAAAAAATTCATAAGTATTCAGAAAAATAAACGAATCATTTTCATTAAAAAAAAAAATTGGGTTTCCGAGAAATTTGTTGACCAATTTATTTTTTCATCAATTTGTTAATAACATTTTGAAATTGTTATTATTCAAAATTAATCTCTTTAGTACCTTTAATATGTATGCAGTTTTTCAGATTTTTATACCATCGAGAAAGTCCCCTCTAAAGGGACTTAGAATATTTCAGCGTCTCCTCCCGCAATTCTTGAAGACGGCGGCGGCGGCGAGATATTTTTATAAAATAGGGAAATTAGTAATGTTACGCCGAATACTCACAGCAGGATCACGATTATTGAGAACTTCCGTAACAGTCGTCGCCGTCGATCCGACGGATTTAGCCCATGTCTTCGTCGACTCCGTCAATGTATCGAGAGGAGCTCCGGTATCCGGATCTACGACGGTCTTTGAAAAAAAATTTTTTGCGAAAAATGATAATCATTTTTTTTGGAAATTTAATAACTATTACTTTAATATAAGTCTATTAAAATTAAACTAAAAGCTATTAATTTTATATAATACAAAATTAATAATTATTAATATTAATAATTAATAATTAATAATTATATAATATAAAATTGATAGTTGTTAATTTATCGATAGTCTATTAAAATTAAACTAATAACTATTAATTTTCTGTTGCCCTTCAACGATTTTTTTTTTATATAATAACATACGTTAGTCTCTTACCTTCAGTGTGACTAATATCGTTAGATATTTTCTCGTATCGCCGATGAGCATCGCGTTGCTAAGTGCCGGTAATTCGGCTAATAACGTTTGTTCTATCGGCACTGGCGGCACATTCTCGCCGCCGGCTGTTATCACAAGTTCCTTTATCCGACCTTTGGGCAAAAAAAAAATCGTAAAAATCGTTAAAAAAAATAAGATACGTTAATCAATATTTAATATAATTGCTTAGAATTCAGAAAATCTACCTGTTAGATGAATGAATCCACTTTCGTCTATTTTTCCTAAATCACCGCTGTGCAACCATCCATTTTCGTCTTTAGCTTCCTTAGTCTTTTCCGGATCGTTTAAATATCCCATAAATATGTGACGTCCCCTCATACAAATTTCTCCGACTCCAGTCGCATCAGCGTTGTCCAATCGCGTTAAAAAACCCGGCATAGCGGGTCCCATACTTCCCAATCTTTCGATCAAAATCAGAACATTAATCAATTATCATTAACATTAAAAAAAAAAATTGTTTTCGTAATTTCCATGTCAGGGGACTTAATTAATATCGTCGGGATATATCATATATCGGATTAAAATTTGAACCAAAAATACTCTACTTAAATATGATTTAGTATCGCATTCGCCGTGAATTCGTCGAAAATTGCACTTTTTTTGAAAATCTTTGTTTCTTTTTAAAAATTTTCAAATTTCAATAATGCGATACCATTTTCTATACAAATAGATTTATAATCATAAAGAAAGTTTCAAAGAAGAATCTTGTAGATTGCTTCCTCATTTTTTTTTCCTCTTCACGACGCTTCCTCTACGAGGAAAATTGATTACCAGACTTTCTCACAGAGGGCGCTTTGCGAAGGTTAAAAAAAATGAGGAAGCAATGCGCAAACTTCTACTTCTACTTAGCAAAATTCGTCGAAAATTGCAATTTTTTTTTTGACATCTTTGTTTCTGTTTCAAATTTTTCAAATTTCGATAATGCGATACCATTTTCTATATACAAATAGATATAATCATAAAGAAGGTTTCAAAGAAGAATCTTGTAGATTGCTTCCTCATTTTTTTTCTTTTTCGCAACGTTTCCCCTGCGAAATTGATTGATTGAGGAAAATTGATTACCAGACTTTCTCACAGAGGGCGCTTTGCGAAGGTTAAAAAAAATGAGGAAGCAATGCGCAAACTTCTGCTTCTACTTAGCAAATTTCGTCGAAAATTGCAATTTTTTTTTTAAATCTTTGCTTCTGTTTCAAATTTTTCAAATTTCTATAATGCGATACCATTTTCTATATACAAATAGATATAATCATAAAGAAGGTTTCAAAGAAGAATCTTGCAGATTGCTTCCTCATTTTATTTTTTTTTTTACGACGCTTCCTCTACGAGGAAAATTGATTACCAGACTTTCTCACAGAGGGCGCTTTGCGAAGGTTGAAAAATGACGAGGAAGCAATGCGCAAACACATCTACTTAGCAATCTATTCACCTGTAATTATTATTGCTGCTCATCGTATGCGCTCCGCTGCACTCAGACATTCCGTAAGCCTCCATTAGCGGCATATCGAGACTCATGAAATATTTTTTAATATCCAAATTCAGAGGTGCCGCAGCCGTGAAGAAGGTTTTGCATCTTTCGAGTCCGAGATTAGCTTTTACCTTACTGAACACTAACCACTTCGCTATCAAATATCCCCAATGTTTGTAATCAGTTCCATTCATTTTGTTCATATTGTACTGAAGTCCTTGTGCCTTTGCCCACGTGGCTATCCACGTCTTAAACGATCCATTGGCCCGCGCCACGGACATCATCTTCTCGTATATCTTCTCCCAAACGCGCGGCACACCGAGAAGTTGCGTTGGCTTTGCGGTAAGAAGAGTCTCAATCAGCGTACCCTTCAACGCGTTATTGTCAGCAAAGTACACCGTTGCGCCGACTACCATAGCCGTGAAAATGTCGACGACCTACGAAAATACGAAAAAAAAAAAAAAAAAAAAAAATTATTTTTTTTTTTATTGATTTTTAATTAACAATGTCGAAAATTGCTATATTTGCGTTCCGAGACAATATATTACCTGCGCGGCGACGTGAGATAACGGCAGATAGCTGATAGTGGTTTCTTCTCTTTCTACGAATTGGCAAACTTCGCTGATTGCCTGACAATCGCGTACCAAATTATCGTGACTCAACATCACGGCTTTTGGTTTTCCGACTGTTCCCGACTGGAATATAATTTCATTTTTTTTTTTTTTTTTTTTTTTTTTTTTTTTTTTTTTTCAGTTAACGAAATTGACGATTTTTTAGATTTTTTTACGGTATTTGCGTATTGACTTACCGTATAAACTAACGTGCAGCATTCGTTGATTGCGATAGTTTTTAGTATTCCGTCGAGTTTTTCGTCGGATTCGGCTTTTCCGATTTCTAGTATATCTTCCCACTGCAACGTTCGATCATTAATACGTTTTCAATAGCCGATCTATCGATGGGAATCTTTGCAAAGAGATTTAACTTACGCTGTAAACATTTTCTTCTTTCGGCGATCCATCGTATTGAATTATTGCCTTCAAATGCGGAAGTTTATGTTTGATTGACAATATCTTTGACAATTGCTTGACATCCTCGACTACCAATATATTCGCTCTGCTGCTCTCGGCACAGTAGTAACAAGCTTCCGGGGAATTGGTAGTGTAAATTCCGGCAGCGAAACCGCTGTTCATTAATAAAAATAAAAAAAATAAAAAAAATAAAAAAAATAAGCAAAAGGTAATTTTAAAAAATTCTGTATTATACAACATTTTTAGAATTCCACCATCTCGATCTCAGGTACTACAGGGTACGACAGGGAATAAAAAAAAAATTCAAGAAAATTCGGAAATTGCCATAGGAAAAATGAGACACAATACGAAACGAAAAAAAAAAGTTTTTTTTTTTCACATTTTCGGCATTCTAAATTAATAAAAATAAAGTGTCGCCAATTTTACGTCGATTTTCCGAAATTATAAACAGATATTGGCGATCGATAAATTGCATTATTCTCGGAATATTAACATCGCGGATCTTAGTTCTTAATTTTTTTATGGCTCTCCGAGAGTCCCATAGCCTCAATCATTATTAATTTATAGTTTCGTAAATAACGAAAAAAAAAAAAAAAAAAAAAAATCTTCGAATTTATATTAAAATTTAGTAAAAATATTTTCATACCCGGCATATATAGCAGCTATATCGGCGATGAACCATTGAGGGCTGTTGAATCCAATAATACCGACGCTGTGATAACGCTCGAGTCCCAATTTCAAAAAAGCTTTCGCTACGGTCCTCACCTCCGCCTCGTATTCTCTGGAATTGTACGATTTTTTCGTGAATTTTCGATGCAAATTTGTAAAAAAAAAAAAAAAAAAAAACCGCACGAATATTGATACAAACATATAAGTCCACGTCTTCCGTGTTCCGTCTGTTCCTGGAGAAGCTACGAGAGCATTTTTATCACCGTGTTTTTTCACGGTTCTCCCGAGAAGCCCGGGTACCGATATGATCTCTCGATGCGTATCGTTATCTTCATACCTAATTCGGACCCTTCCACTCGCCTCTGTCGTTACGTCGCTCTCCGCTGGTAAAACTTGGTCCGGACCTGTGGAATCATCAATTAGTTATTTATAACAAAAATTATAATAATTAATAATAACAGATATAAATACAATTCAATTTAAATTTAACGTTCGGCGCTATCGGAATTTTTTTTTTTTTTCTTTCACGAGTTTACGATATATGTTTTATTTTTTTTTTTTTTCAATAAATGAATTTCATATTTTATTACGAATTTCTCATTATCATCAAATAGTTATTTATAACAAACATTATAATAATTAATAACAACAGATATAAATACAATTCAATTTAAATTTAACGTTCGGCGCTATCGAAATTTTTTTTTTTTATTTCTTTCACGACTTTACGATATATTTTTTTCTCAACAAATGGATTTTTTATAATTTTCATACTTTATTACGAACTTCTCATCATCATCAAATAGTTATTTATAACAAAAATTATAATAATTAATAATAACAGATATAAATACAATTCAATTTAAATTTAATGTTCAGCGCGATCGGACTTTTTTTTTTCACGAATTTACGATATATTTTTTATTTTTTTCTCAAAAAATGAATTTCTTATAATTTTCATATTTTATCACGAATTTCTGTGAAAATAATGCCGTTCTGTTGCGTCAAGAATCAGGTGATCGAAGAGGTTGTTGTACATGCAAATTCTAAACACGTGTGACAAATGATTAATCGCACAAAACCATTCCATTCAAAGCATAAGGAATACGCGTAATACATTCAATAAGAACGTCCGCGTAGTTCCAGTGAGTTAACGCAACGCGTGCCGTTGATTATGTAGCGCAATTGCACTTACCGTCGAGGGCCGTCTTATTCGGAGTCATTTGTGTCATTGAATCGTTAGATGTGGCCATCTGAAGACGACGAAAAAACATCAATCCCCGTAATTCGCATAGAACTCGCCGCCGACACTTGTCATATTTACGAAAACGAAAAAAAAAAAAAAAAAAAAAAAAAAAAAAAACACTGAAATTCGATACTTACTGCTATGATTATTAAACGTTAATATTATTATTATTATCGTTGCGTAATAATTAATAAAATTTTAATAACTGATATTTAATATTTCCCATACGACAATTTCGATTTATTATATCGTTACATTTTAGTTAATCGGTTAGTTAATTTTTCGGCACTTCGAAGAGAACAAACGAGATATAGCGTCGTAACAACAGCGCGGTTGAGACAAGTTGCCGTTATAGTACATTCAGAAGACTGACCTTAGCCGCTCGAGCGAATGCGCTTAAAGAGTCCGTTCGACGTATGAGATTGTACCCGTGTGGCCTCACTATCTGCAAGTGGGAGAACCGGTACGGAAACGTAAAGAACGATAAAAAAAAAAAATTAAAAATAAAGATACAAAAATTGCGTACTATATATTCTTCGAAATATATCGGTATTTGGTTTCACGAAAAAAAAAAAAAAAAAAAAAAAACTGATTGATAAGATTAGAAGAAGTCGAAGGACCATGGAAAATAAAATAGATTCGACGCGTAACTCTCATCTAAAACACCTTTCACTGCGATGCACGACATATAGCGGTCGCATGTAATAACAAACGCGATGTTGCGTGCATAAATTCATAAAGTGTAATTGTCGATTGGACTATGAGACTCGACGGTACGGCGGCATTATTCCCTCGTAACGCGCGTAATTCCGCGAGCAATTTTATTTTTATTCTTTTCATATTCTCAGCATCGTTATCGCGTCGTTATGATTCAATGATGATGATCCGAATGTTCGGTAATAATAAGAACAGCAAAAAAATAAGCTGATAAAGAGGCGAAAATAATCCGAGAATAATGATTCTTCGTTATCGAAGAATGAAGATTACGGATGAACCGGTGGCCTCTCCGCGGCACTTATGGCGGCAAACTTATTCTTCAAGTTCAATCTTTTCATACCGATTTTTATCTCTTCTTCTGTTCAAAGTATCTTTAGTGCCGCGCGTACGAGTCTCGAACAACGGAGGAACGAATATCACGTACCGCGCATAATGATCCATGCGCCGGGCGCGTGTACAATAATTATCGTCGATGCCAATTATTATATGTCTTTCACGGCGAACAGCGGGTGTGTTTAAGGATTAAAAGAAGATAAGCGATACTTCGAAACTATATTACGACATAACGTTCACGTTAATCTCTGCCAATTCAAAATTTCGGTAATTTGCCGCTCTATATTGACGCGCTGTATCGTTATACGATTACTTCTCATCAGGTAATCATGTAACTCTGTAAAAAAAAAAAAAAAAAAAAAAAAAATAGAAAAAAAAAATACTCTCAACAAATCCGCGACAAGTTGAATAAAAAAAGTGTAATTGACTCATTACATTTTTGTAAAGTCACAGGCACTGATGAGATGCAATATTTATGCATTTGCTGGTTAAAGTTCAGTTGCGGAAGATCTATCGCGAGTCTCGTAAAGAAATACGTTTACATCAGTCGATTAATTGTCGATTATTTACTTTTTTTTTTATCAACACCGTTTGGATACTTAATGAACTGAATTTATAGTTTTCAATGTTCAACGAAATAATGTAGCGATGTGATTTTTTTTTTAATTATTTTTCGAATTAATGTCGATTGCAGTTTTTTTTTAAAAGCGAATCGCGAAAAACGTTTCCCACGAATGCAGCAAAGATAAGCAATTAATACCGTTTGGATATTTAATTAACTGAATTTATAGTTTTCAATATTCGACGAAATAATGTAGTGATGTGATTTTTTTTTTAATTATTTTTCGAATTAATTTCGTTTGCATTTTTTTTAAATGCAAATCGCGTACAACGTTAGCCGCGAATGCAGCAAAGATAAGCAATTAACATCGTTTGGATAATTAACGAGTTAAATTTACAGTTTTCAATATTCAACGAAATAATGTAGCGATGTGATTTTTTTTTAAATTATTTTTCGAATTAATATCGATTGCATTTTTTTTTAATGCAAATCGCGTACAACGTTAGCCGCGAATGCAGCAAAAATATGCAATTAATTGCGTATTTTTAACATTGCATTTTTTGCCGCGCAACGCGCAACGCGCAACGTTAGCCGCGAATGCAGCAAAAATACGCAATTAAATGCGTATTTTTAACATTGCATTTTTTTTGCGTTTTTTTTTTTTGCGTTAACGCCGTTTGGATAATTAACGAGTTAAATTTACAGTTTTCAATATTTAATGAAATAATGTAATGATGTGATTGTTTTTTTTTTATTGTTTCTTGCTTAACGATTATATTCCTTACACATTGCCCGCAAATAGCACTCTTGTCGTTATTTTTTTTTTTTTTTTTTTTTTTTTTTTTTTTTTTTTTTTTTTTTTCCTCTGTTACCTTCGACGTATCCATATAATTACAATATATTCTGCGATGCGATTATACGAAATGATACAAACATAAGCTCAACGTAGCACTCAGATATCAATGACAAGTATTCGTTTAATGTATGTATAGTATATATTTATAGTATTATTTTACTTTTACTATACACGCGACTTTAGTGTTTTAACTTTTCACTTACTTACGTAAATATCTTTGAGTAATCCTAGTGATCGAATTAGCCGGCTAATAACAATTTTTTTCTTATTTTTTTTTTATTTATTAGCTCATCTCACAATCTCTTTTTTTCAATCATCAAAAAGGCACTTTCTTAGGATTATCGGATTAAGTACTCTCTTTCTAACAAATCATTCGACATTATATAAAAAACGTTCTTACAACGGGCGCGCGACCCGTTAGGCTGGCGTAACAACTATTCGCTTCTTTTATCAAATACAGCGAAATGGGACGCTTTTTTCTTTTTTTTTTTGTTTCGTTATTCTTTTACCCATAGAAATTATGTACATTTTTTTTTTTTTTTTGTTTCTTTATCCCGGCATAGTAAACTTTAATATACCGCGTATATCATATATGTTACATTACGTATTAAAAGTGCATCAGCCATACGCTTTGCGATTTGATCGATTGAACTATTATTTACGCACTTATATCGAAAACAATTCAATTGCAAATCATTGCCGTAACGCGCGAAACTCACTCTCGTAGATCTTCGATATTATGCTGATTTTAATAATCTAATATAACTATATAACTATAATAATTGATACTCAATAGAGCATTTTTCTTTTTTTTTTTTTTCAATGGCTAGATATTGACTAACCGTGTGAGTGTCATGTAATAATTTCGCTTTTTTTTTTTTTTTTTTTTCATTTTTTATATCGGGGTATAATGGTATTAACTCTTTTTTTGCAATCGAAATAAAAATTATTGATAAAAAAAAATGCCGTTTGATTTTACAATCGTTGAAAATAATTAACGATTATTTTCAGTTTTTTTTTTTTTTTTTTTTTTCTTTTTGTATATTAACAATATACGCGTGACGCGTTAAAAAAAAAGAAAAAAAAATTTTTTTCATATTAATATCACAAATAATTCTTCGTAATTCAATCACCCGCTCTCCCGACACGTGACAATCGAATTGATCCGTGTCGTTTATTATAGCCAGTCTTGCAGCAGGTACACCAGGAATATGGACACTTCACCGGCCGATATTATCGATCACTCGTGTGTTTTTTTCAGTACCTATCTATTTATCGCGCGTAAACGCGATCTTTTTTTTTTTTTTTTCTTTTTTTTTTTTCTTTTTCTACATCATAATTCGTTTCACTTGCGCGAAAATACGCTTGAAAAAAGAACCGCACTGAACTTTGATTACTTGTACATCTCCTCGATGAGATCCTTGTACTTCTTCGCAATAATCGTTCTTTTAATCTTCAGCGTCGGACCCAATTCGCCGGTTGGTAGCGAAAAATCGTGTGGCAGGATTTGGAATTTTTGTAACTTTTGGGCGTTACTCGTCGCTTTTTCGTTCGTTCTTTGGAGCGCCGCTTCGATCTCCTTGTATATCTGAAAAAAATTAAATCCAAACGATCAATATACAGCGCAAAAATGTGTTCTTAAATTATTCGCAGTATTTTTATAATCACAAATCTTCGAAAGATATAATTTTTTTCCCGATTTTCTCCGATTTATTTTGTCAAATATTAAAATGCAATTAATTACGAGAAAAAATGCACAATTTTTTTTTTTCTTTTTTTTTTTCAATTTTCCGAACAATTTTTTTTTCATAAAAAGAAAAATTTGCAAAAAATATTTTTAGCATGAATCCGGCAATAATTTTCCCTAAAATCGAACGGTACTTTCATTATAACAGAATAAACCTTTTTTTTCGATTTTAGATAAGATATTAAAAAAAAAAAAACTAAAATTTCTATTGCGGACATTAGTCTCGTAAACGTGAACTCACAGCTGGATCGCGAGTATTCAAGACTTCCGTAACGGTTGTTGCTTTAGATCCGATAGATTTGGCCCACGATCTCGTCGCCGGTGTCAGATCGTCGAGGGGTTCGCCAGTATCCGGATCCATTTCCGCCTTTCGAAGGGAAAAACAGCAGCGATTATAGTATAATCGTTCAATGACTTTCCGGACACTTTGTAAAGCGTAAAAATTACTTTTTTTTTTTACCTTAAGTGTGACTAGTATCGTAAGGAATTTCCTCATATCGCCGATCAGCATCGCGTTGCTGAGTGCCGGTAATTCGGACAACAAATTCTCTTCGATCGGAACCGGTGGAATATTCTCACCGCCAGCGGTAATCACGAGTTCCTTTATTCGCCCTTTGTACGAAAAAATAAAAAAACATTAATTGCAAAATCGTATTATCAAAAAAAACCAATAAAATCGAAGTATCGATGAAGAAATATATATCGCTTACCCGTTACATAGAGAAAACCATTGCCGTCGATTCTTCCGAGATCGCCGCTGTGCAACCATCCGTTCTCGTCTTTGGCTTCTTTCGTTTTTTCCAACGCGTTGAGATATCCCATAAAAACGTGTCGACCTCCCATACAAATTTCTCCCTCACCGGTGCCGTCGGGATTATCCAATTTCGTTTGAAAACCTCGTAAAATTGGACCGACGCTTCCTAATCTATATTTCTCATTAACGCTCAGCGTATGCGCACCAGCGCTTTCCGACATTCCGTACGCTTCCATAAGCGGCATATCGAGACTCATGAAATATCTCTTGATATCGTTACTCAATGGCGCCGCAGCGGTTACGAAAATTTTACATCTATTGAGGCCGAGAGCGGCTTTGATTTTGTTGAAGACGAGCCATTTGGCTATCAGATATCCCCAATGTTTGTAATCGTAGCCGTTCATCTTATTCATATTGTACATAAGTCCCTGAGTTTTCGCCCACGTGGCGATCCAAGTTTTTATCGGACCGTTGCTTCTCGCTACCGCCATCATTTTCTCGTATATTTTTTCCCAAACGCGCGGTACTCCCAAAAAAGCTGTAGGCCTCGCGGCAACAAGTGTATCCACCAGACTTCCCTTAAGAGCGTTTTTGTCGGCAAAGTATACCGTCGCGCCGGCTGACATAGATGAGTAAATATCGACTACCTGCGAAAATAAAAAAAATTTAATAAATTTGTTTAAATACAATAAAAATTTCTTATCCTTTTTTTTATATATTTTTTTTTCACTGATAGAAATTCTTTACTTCTTTCGAATTCATTGAGAAAAGAAGTTATTTTTAGTTAACAAATGTATGTGGCGAAATAAATATTAATATTTATATAAATAAAATAAATATTATTATTATTATTTTAATTATTTTAATTATATAATTAATATTAAATATTGTTAGCAAATATCCATTGAAGAAAAGTTTGGTAAAAAAATATTTATTTCGCCGTATTTTACTATATTTTTGTGAACTAAAATTAAAATCTTTTTTCAGCGTTGTAAGTGCTTCTCGCAGAGCCCATCGTTAAAATTTAACAGTCCGAGAGGCACGGAAAATTAATAAAATCTATTATAATAGAAGAAATACAATATAAGAATAATGTATTGTCTCCGTAATTTATTAAATGAGATTCCATGAGACGAATTACCTGCGCCGCTACGTGAGACAGCGGCAGGAAACTGACGATTATTTCCTGCCTTTCGATAAACTTAACGGCTTCGCATATCGCAGTCGCGTCGTGTATCAAATTATCGTGACTAAGCATCACGGCTTTCGGCTTTCCCACGGTACCCGACTGCAAAGCAATAAAAATAAATAAAAAGAAATAAAAATAAATAAAAAAATTTTAGATTCGTTACTGTCGATTCGATAATTCAATTGATAGAAATGTATCGCATCCGTACCGTGTAGACTAACGTGCAGCATTCGTTGGCAGCGATTTGCTTCAATACCGCGTCGAGTTTGTCGTCGGATTCGGCTTTGCCGATCGCCAGTACATCGTCCCACTATAGCGAAACGTTAAAAAATTAATATAACGAACAAAAAGTTTGTTATCGCATCGATCGCTCTCGCGACCTTTGAAACAATCAAAGAAAACTTACGCTATAAACATTTTTCTCTTTGACTATTCCTTCGTATTGAATAATCGCCTTCAACTCCGGCAGTGTGTGTCTTATCTCCAATATTTTTTCCAATTGTTTCGCGTCCTCGACTACCAATATATTAGCGCGACTACTCTCCGCACAGTATTGACACGCCTCGACGGAATTGGTAGTGTAGATTCCAGCAGCAAAACCACTGTAAATCAACATTTTCGATAATTATAATATAATAATAATATTAATATTAATATAATAATAATAATATTAATATTAATATAATAATAATATTAATATTAATATAATAATAATATTAATATTAATATAATAATAATATTAATATTAATATAATAATAATATTAATATTAATATAATAATAATATTAACATTAATATAATGTTATAATGTTATTAATGTTAATATTGTTTTCGATAATTATAATTATTTCGATAATTAACAGAAAGAACAGAAAAGTTTTCCATTTTTTTTTTTTTTTTTTTTTTTTTAATATTATCTGATTACCCGGCGTATATCGCTGCGATATCGGCGATGAACCATTGAGGAGTGTTGAAGCCGAGAATACCAACGCTGCTGTAGCGCTCGAGACCCAATTTCAAAAAAGCTCTCGCAACGGTCCGCACTTCTGCTTCGTATTCCCTGAATAATAAGAATTTGTCGATTAGATTTCCATAAGATTTGTGTTAAAAAAAAAAAATTCAAAAAATTAATTAATTACTAGTAATGCGATAGTTACTTGTAAGTCCATGTCTTTCGGCTTCCGTCGACGCCGGGTCTCGATATTAGCGCCACTTGATCGGGATGTTTTTTCGCCATTCTCATCAAGAGTCCGGGTACCGATATGATTTCCTGATTGGCATCGTTTTTTCCATATCTTATTCTTACCCTTCCGTTCGCCTCGGTAGTTATGTCGGCGTCGGTCGGTAATATCTGATCCGGACCTGTGGTATCAAAATCAAATTAGCTATTAATTAATGATAATTATGAATAATATTAATTAATAATAATAATAAAAATTATTATTATTAGCATTATTATTAGAAGTCTATATTATAATATATTATAATTATAATAATAAAATAATAATAATAATATTGTAATTATATATTATTATTATTATTATTATTATTTGAAGCATTTATCTACAGTTTCCTTAAATTGTAATGTATCTTTTTAATTAGCTCCGTGAATCGTTATATTTTTATAACGATCTCAGAGCATCGATACGCCTATCGGCATCGCAAAAAAGGTACAAAAATTTCTCATTCACGCGATTCTACCAAAATTTTGCAAAAAAAAAAATCGTAACTTTTTTTAAGAAATATTTTTGAAAAAATTGAAATAAAAAATTTTTTCGTCGATTGTGTCGATAAAAAAGTTTGTTGAAAGTACAAAGCATTTGAGAATTTTTTCAATTTTTTTTCGTCTTTTTTTTTTACTCCAAAGATACTGCAAATTTTGCATTTTTTATAAAAAAAAAATGTAATTATTATTATTATTATTATTAATATTTAATTTCGCAGGTGAAAGTACAAACCGTTTGAGAATTTTTTCAATTTTTTTTCCTCTTTTTTTTAACTCGAAAGATACTGCAAATTTTGCATTTTTTATAATAAAAAAAAACTGTAATTATTATTATTATTATTAATATTTAATATCGCAGACGAAGCCTTCGAAATCTAAAAGCAGATAATCCATATACCAGTGAGACTTTTTATATGTGGATTATTTATATACGCGGAATGCATTAATAAGCTAACAGTCGCTTCGTTTCGTTTAATTCACGAAGAAAAAGACTTCAGCCCCATTGTTCAGTGAACTGGAGAGCTGCGTGGCAGTGATTACTTATTAAGTAGAATTATGCTTACCGTCGAGACCCGTTTCGCTCGGCGTACCATATCTCGGTAAAACGTCGGACGGCGCAACCTAAAAGCACAAGAGTACAAAGTTACAGTATTCGTTGTGTATAAATTACCGCGTATCGAAGTTCTTTAACAACAGTAATTTTTAATTTCTTTATAACACATTTTAACGAAACCTACTGACCTTATCCTCCCGAGGAAATCCATTTAATAGTCCGTTCGACAAATGCGACTGCACTCCGGACATATTATCTAAAATAAAATAAATTCCGAAGCGTCAAGCGACAATGTTTATACGAACGTTTAATATTTATGAATTTACGACAATCATTCGTCAATGATGACGGAATAAAAAAAAATAATGAAATGGACGAATACATATTGTAAAAGAGAAGCAAACGAAGAGACGTCACATACTGCGTGTATAAATAATGAAGAAAAATAATTAACATACGACGAAATTTAAAACTATTCTATTATCACTATCCATCTATTTCACGACAATCCGTTTTACGCGCTTCCTGATTCGCGAGATATATCGTCGAGACTAAAGTTCGTTTTATAAATTTACTATTAACTGTAGTTGAAGGAAAAAAAAAAAAAAAAAAAAAAAAAAAAATTCCGCTTGGACTATGAGATGTGCAATAGCGCGATGTTTTTCCGCGTGCAAAGTATGATATTATACAATCGTCTCGGTGCGAAACTACGCAAAGACTGTCACGACAGGCTGTAAGACACGTTTTATATCCTCCGATAGTTTCGACTGATAGGAAACACGAGGCGATAAAGTAAAAAAAAATAAAAAAAATGTGTGAAAATTCATACAAAGTTATTTGATATCAAAGTTCAACCGATTCTCCGGCATAAAACGAGTTTTTTAAACGATCGAAGATTATTCATAATTCATTTATATTGCGTATTATTATGTGACGAAAAAAATATCATAATAATGCATACGAGATAAAAATCGATGTTTCGGGTTTTCTCGAGATAAGCGATTGAGATAAAAATTAAATAGATTTGTTTTTAAATTCATAGATAATACTGCAACTTATTATTTTTTTTTTTTTCGACGATCGGCAATCGTTGATGACGCAACGATCGATAAGGAATACTACTTATGAATATTCGATGCTTTTTATCGCGTATGCAATCACTGATGGAAATCAAGCGAAATAAATAGATTTGTTTTCAATGTCATGAATGCAACTTCTTATTACGAAACTATCTTAATATACATTCATAATTTATCGATTTATTATCGAATAATTTATGGATATTCGGTGCGCGAATGAGCGGCGCGTAACAAGTTGCGGCGCGAACGCAACTTGTTACTCCGAAACATTCTTCAATCGTTATACGAAACAATGTTGCGAACAGCTGTTTTAAATAAAATCGCAGTTTCCTCTATATATATCGCGTTAATTTTGCAGAGGCGCCAAATTATTTGTGTCATTATCGGCGACGCGGTTAATGACTGATTACATGTGAACAATAATAGTAACTTACTTCGAGTTTTTTTTTTTTTTTTTTTTTTACGCGAGATAATATTATCGGTAAACCGTAAATCCGCCGCTTAAGGAGAGAATATCTTTACATTCGCAGCGAAAAGTAGGATTTCGAGAGAATTTCGAATAATTTCTTCTCAATGGGATAATAATCCGAAAAAAATCAACTATATTGAAGGTGCGAAAAATAATAATTTTGCATAATAATAATATCAAAAATTATCAACAAAATTGACAAAAAAAATCGTTTAACTAATGTTCCGGCAACCAAACTTTTTTTTCGCAAAAATTGATCCATTAATTTTTTTTAATACAAATAAAAAATTTTCGATTTTTTTCTAATTTTCCAAATTTTTTTTGTTACCGATGAAAAGTCCCAAAGTTTGATTATGTTTTCGCAAAAACACGTTTAAAATTTTTTCGAAAAACGAAATTTTGAAAAATTATTTTGAAAACCTAAAAAAATTCATATGTATTTACAAAAATTAACGAATCAATTTCCGCGAAAAAGAATTATTATTATTATGGAAAATCGGTGTTCTTAGCATCTTTTATATGATTAAAATTTTTCCGATTTCCATCCCATATGGGAAATATTAAATTTTTTCTCCGAATCTCACTTTTCGTCGGGAATGTAATGATACATTATCCTTAATGGAACGGACTTATGTACTTTTTTTTATGCTCGATTATCGTTCATACCCTCGTTAGCATATCAATTACGCTTTGATTTGTACGAAACTGATTAACCGGTATAATGAGATCACAATTAAGCGTATCGAGGTACTTATTTCAGTCCGAACTTAAGGCACGAAAAACCACTCTTTTCGTTTCAATGAACTTTTTTAATGACCTTTTATCGATTTAAGTATTGACCGCGAGCTCTTTTTTTTTTTTTTTTTTTTTTTTTATCATAAAAGCTTTTCTTTCTTATCGATGCGTAAAGCGTATTCGTGAGTCAATGAGATCAGACGAACGTTGTATTTAAAAGCTCGATAACGATAAGAAGCGAAGTCACCCGATCCAGCGGTTCAAAGGTCAGTTTGACTAGATACACACGCAATCGTCGTTGCAAGGCAATTAAATTGCGTCGATCGAATAGATGACGATTGCTTTTTGAAACACTCGCGCTTTAGTTAGGTTACATTTATGTTCGGTAATTTCATGAAAACGGCGTTACAGTATTAAAAAAAAAAAAAAAAAAAAAAAAAAAAAAATTCAACTGCATAAGATTTCTCGATCGTGTCGTCGATTTTATTAAAATGATTCATCATTTACGTTTCTCCTCGTGTTTCTCCTCTTTCCGCGGATCTGCGATAGGAGTTCGTTTCGGCGCCACTTCGGTCGGCACAATACGCGATGATTTTCGAACGAAAAATTTCGAAAACCGATTGGTGGTTTTCCCGGGTTCGTCGGAAACTCGAACGGTGAGCACAGAAGTACCCGCTTCGCCGTACATTGTCGCTTTTTCGATTTAACCCGAAGTCAATGTTTAATTAATTTTATTTGTCGGAAAAAAATAACACGTTTCCACGATCGCAAAACCTTCTATGATAATTGAACGCGTCGTGTGCTTTTCGGGACGCGCGTCGGATATTCGTAATTTCTAAGTCGTAGGCACGTGCGCCGTTGCAACGTCCAGTGACGACTGCGCTATGGCATATAAGTAAAGAGACTTTCGCGGCCGATCGCCCGATTCCCCGTGTTTAACATCGCAGATATGATATACCGGGATATATTCGATTAAAGTGCGGAAAGAATACGAATAACCGTGGATAGCATACCTTTTCTACGTATGTTAACAGTTCAAACGACGATTCTTGTATTTTTTTTTTTTTTTTTTTTTTTTTTTTTTTTTTTCAAAACACATTACGCGTTACTCTCATTATTCCTTCCGTTATGAAATTGAAGAGACGAGTGATACTCGATCAAAGGATGTATCGTCGTTCGCAAACTTCGTTAAGACACTGTTACGGAATATAAAAAAAAAAAAATTTCAACGCGAATCTTATCGATCGAGGATCGCGATACCAATCGATTGAATTGGTTACGACGCATAATTCAATCACACAATTTGAATATTAACGAAAGATGCTAAGAAAAATGTTGAAAACAAATTTACCGAAGAATTTCAAAGGGTTTTTTTTTTTTTTTTTTTTTTTTTTTCGGATGGTAACAAAATATTTTTTTTCCGAAGATACGTGTGATTTTTGTAGGTAAAAAAAAAAATTCGCTCGACACGGAAGTCATCCTTCCATCGAGAATTAATCGCGACCGGTAATTAACAATATTTATAAAAAACATTAAAACATAAAAAAAAAAATACTTGTTGCCGGCAAGAAATTAACAATGTTTATTAAAAAAACAATAAAAAACATTAAACAATTAAAAACTATTTTTTTTTTTTTTTTTTTTTTTTTACGATCGTATAATCAGTTAGACTTTGTATAATATGAGAGACAATAATCTCGCGAAGTACAGAAACTCGATGTCATGTTTTCGTTTATCGTTTTAATCGAAATGAAAAAATAAAATTATAGAAAAACACGCAATCATAGGTCTCGACGGCGGTCGTAGGGTTTCGTTGCAGTCGAAGGGGGTGTAAGACGAAAATATTTCGCGAATGATATTGCGGACGATAATATATTTAATATTTCTCGATTATGGTGATAAATTAATAATCACAATATCACCGATTCACTGAGCTAATTAAAGGAACTTTTGTTGTTACCTTTGTACACCAGGATCACCATTGCAAACTTTCGTTCTCGCGTAACAAATTTAATCGCGTGTTCGCAATATACACACTCACCGCGTACTCGGGATGCAGTCAAGTTAGCCGGGAAAAATCAATAAAGTCTCTCCGCGCGAGTATCGCACCCCGCAAGTGTCGTGGCGGCAAATTTGAGCCGAAAATTTAACTACAAATGTTTGGAAAGCCGCTTTGCAACGAATACCAGAAATTAAATAAAATCCTTGACGACTTTTTATTCGATTATTCAGCCGAATATATTAAAAAAAAAAAAAAAAAAAAAAAAAAAAAAAAATTTCTCGCGAATGTTTGTAAAGCCGCTTTGCACCGAATACCAGAAATTAAATAAAATCCTTGACTACTTTTTATTCGATTATTCAGCCGAAAATATTTGAAAAAAAAAAAAAAAAAAAAAAAAAAAAAAAATCGTCGATCGCACGTTAGTTTCGGTACACTTACCTCGATGTTATTTTTTCTCGTGGAAAACTTTGATATGTACTTTCGGCACGTGTCTGAGTGCCCCGTGGCGATCTGACGAACGATTGAGAAAATAATAAAAATGCCGAAACAAAGTTTTCCGTGTCGCGAATATTTGACAATGAAAAAGACGATAACCACAATACGATAAAAGAACATCGTGTAACAGTCGATATATAATCGCAGCTATTGTTGCGCAATATTAATCAGTCATCCAGAAAAACACATGTCTCGTATGTATAATTATAAAAAATGATTCGTTACCGGAGATTTAATAACGGATAATGGAAATGAAGAATGAAACGAAAAATGCGACGAATCTCATGGACTATCATTGAACGTCTGTATGGTATTCAATGTCACCGGACCGTTCATTTATGAATCTTTTTTTTTCTCTCGATGTGAACTTTCGTGTTCCATAAAATGCGGTATAATTATTTTTAAATGAATGTTGATACGCATCGTCATGGTAGCCACGATAATACGTGCAAAAAATTGAAAAAAAAAAAAAAAAAAAAAAACCTTTTTTTTTACAAAGTTTATGTAACAAAATTTCAATTTCGTAATCTCCCGTTTTTGTTTAATTTTTTAATTGAATTTCATTTTTATTTGATTTTCAGTAAAAAAAAATAAAAATCCATATAATTTTCAAAAGATTAATAAATAAAAAAAACAAAAAAATTTCAAGACATTATTACTGACGTATCGAAAGTCGAAAAAAAAAATAAAATTCCGCAACAATTGCATAAAAAAAATACTCCAAAAAGTTAACTTGACAATCTCCGATTTTTTTTTGTAACATTTATAATTTAAATTAATTTTTTCTAAATTTATCATTTAATCATTCAATTGTAATTCGAATAATTTTCAGAACATTAATTCCTTAAAAAAAAAGTTTTCAAAATTTTTTCACATGCGTATAAAATGACGCAAAAAAAAAAACGTCTTTTTCTATATAAAATATATATTCATAAAAATGTCATCGTGATAATTTCCTCTTTTTTTTTTACTTTCGCGATCACCTTCGTTCGACGAGACAGCGTTACAATTTTCTTCTCTTCGGTTTCGAGATTAATGGCTAAGATACGCCTCATCGAGAGTACTGTGATAGGTAATTATTTTTTTTCGTTACTTTGCCTCCAAGAATTCCGCGGTATCGCATAAATTGACTTGACAGAGTCTCAAGCATAGAAACAGACGCATGAAATTGCATTGACGATCGTTCGATAAACTCGCAGCAGGAACTCTGTACCGGCGACCAAAGTTCCGGAGTACAGTTCGCCATATATACGTATATATATATATATATATATATATTGCTGCGTTGCACCTGAACGCGAAAAGTGTACGAGTGCTTAAGCACTGTATAGTCAACGAGACAATCTCTCCGTTAATGCAACTGGCGAGTGACGATAACGGTGTCAGTGGGGCAACCCACGCGCGCCTCCATAGAAACCGTAAGAAGAGTTAATCCCATTTATAATCCCCTTTGAAAATCTCTCTCTTCCGAATGAGTGCAAAATAATTGCGATTTATTTCTTGAAGAATCATTGACAAAAAAAAATGCATATATACGACAAGCAATTCCGTGATTAGCGCATTAACATCGCGAATGTATATTCTTTAATTTAATCTGTCGATAGCGAAGTTATCTTTGAGGGGAAAAATAAACGACTCTTCCCCTCTCGCGGAACAAAACAGTAATGAAATTAGAGAAACATGAGTTCGCAGTTCGCGATCGATTGTTGTCTTTGAGATACATGTGTATATATATACATATATATCTATATCTCGCATTGTTTACGAAACATCGAGTCTCTCGCGTGATACATCGTATTTACTTTTTTTTAATTTCTTATTTGTTTTCACGAGAGGCGAGAGAAAATCACGCCACACGACCTCTACACATCTTCGTATAAACACATTACTATATATTATATCGTTCGATAATAACGTTCGACAAATTATTTCCGGAACTTGAATCAGTCGAATTATTTTCATTATTATTAGCTTTCGACGCTAAACATATCGATAACCTGAAAGTTAAACTTGTCGATTTGGATTCGTCTGTAAAAAATATTTACTCGATCGATGACTATCCAAATGATATGGCAATTATTTTCTGTTTTTCTTTTTTCCGCGTCGAATATTATTCTATAGTTTCGTAACCTATCGATTTCCGAACCAAAGTTCATTGCCGTCACGTACCGCGTGGTAAATCACGTGATCGAAGTGTTTTTGTCAAACGTGTGGGATACGAGGATATATGGCTGTAGCCCAACGCCGAACGCGATCGAGTTCCCAGGTTCCCGTTTGACATGAATTAATAGGCGATAAACGAATCCCTGATACTTAGTCCCTGAGATGTCAAAAACAAGTTTACGTATAAACGCGTCCAGTGTATAACGATCGTCACAATAGTGCCGAACAGACTTTGCCACTAACCACTTTTTCTTTGATCTTCGACTTTGTAGAATCTAATGATATATATTACTTTGACACATCGAGAAAATAGCACAGTCATCGAATTATAAACATTTTTTGTTCTTTTTTGTTTTTGTTTATCTACTTGAGCGATTAAGATTGACCTCCGGAACAAAAACAGAGATTTAAAAAAAAAAACATCGAAATTACGGGATAGTTATCGCGCCGATGAGTTACGTACACCGGAAGTTTTCGGCGCTCGATGTTATTCTAACCTGCAATGTCGGGAGAAGACTTCGTTGTGTTCGTTTTCCGAATTACTTAAGAATCTCGAATCTCATTATCAAGTAAATAAAAAAGAAATAAACATTACGAAACGAGACGTCTCGAATACAATGGATCGAATGGTGGGAATTCGGAACAAACAAATCGTGGAAACACGAAGAAATCATTTAGCGAAAAATACGTTTGAATGGTCGTGAGAGAACCACGTCGGCAGGTGTCGGACCACGTGGTTCTTTTCGAGGTATAATATCATCACCGGTAGCAACTTATTATGTCGAGGGTATTATATCCACAGAGTTACGAGTGTAGTGGTAGGTAAGCATTTTCGCGTATAAATACACGTACACCATCGCGGCGATGTACCTCAGGGAGTCGAAGGCACACATGTCGTTTGAGTGAACTTCACAGCGAAACATAACGACGACAACGAAACAGAGACGGTCGCGAAAAGAAATGCTAAAGCGGATGCGCCAGTGACGCACGTGTCACGTATTCGTCGTATACATATATAGATGTGTATTCGACACAACAAGCTTTCTCTAAGACTTAATTCGTTTGCGTTCGAGTTTGTAATAAAATCTTGTGAAGCAAGAAAACAGAAGCCCCGATCGTTATTAAACTCGTAATTTAACACATGTATATGAATACATACATACGAAAAACAAAAACATTATTGATTTATTTACCTCGAAAAAAAAAAAAATGCCGCACGGAAAATATTGCAGTAAAGCCGTTTCCTCGAAGATATTTGTCCAAGTTGTCCTCGCGAGGTGATTGACGCTGCAGGTGAGTCGGTCGATTATCTTTAGCTTGTCCTCGATTGAATTTTTAATCGTGTTGGGTATGTCCACGAACGGTTATTATTCTAGAGTACCACGTGGTGCGTTACTCAGCACACATATACACTACAGTTTTCCCGTTTTGTTAAATTTATCGTGGTTTTGAAGAATATAAAATTGGTCTACGACTACTTATAAAGTTCGAGTTCGATATACTTAGTTAATGTAATAGTTTTTGGCGCGATACGAAAGTCAACGGTCTCCGCGCTCGCGCGCGATTATAACGGCTCGACGTTCCGTCGGGTAATGTCCTGACCGTACAAACGTTCTTTTGCCACTAAGCCACGAGAACAGCACCACGCGTTTAGTACTTAAACGCGTTGCCGTAGCGCCGGCTTAAATCACGCCACCCGGTCAACTCTCCAGTCTCTGACACTCTTTTACCACGTGCATATATGCTTCTTTTCTGGATGGTGGAAAATCGCGGGGCTCACGCGTATACACAACGATATGGTGGGAGAGAGAAAGAATAATAATATCATTGCTGTTCAATGTACGATGGAAAAACCGTCGCGAGCCGTCAATGTCAAGTGAAATCGCAGACTTCGATCTTTATGCGTATATATAGACTGCACTATCAATACTGACATGCAAGTCTCAAATTATATAGTATTCATGAAGTTATTAGGCAATAGTTCAATGCATGTAGCGGGTAGGCGTACCTTTGTATCCCGTGGATGGTAAAAGGTCCGTATATAGTTAGGTTTTTCAATTTTATTTATGTATGTGCGAAGCTCGCATAAGTCACGATTTCCCTTGGGAGTTTCGTTACTATAATTTTTTTTTGCATACGCATTAGACTATCGTTCTTAATGGTCTGTAGTTATGAATACTGGACTTGGAGGCTTTATTAGATCGAGGACGGTTGGTCGAAAGAGGGTTGGTTGAGATCTACTGGACAACTAGAAAAAAACTAGTTGGAGAGGTCTAAGTAATTAAAATCTGCGTGAGCCTACAATGGCGATAGGTAACAACGACACGTAACAGAACGGACATTATAGAATTTGTATGTGTGGATCCAATGCAAGCAATGTTTATAAATTAATAGTTCAATTCATTTAATTTTCCTGCATCAAAGACGCGATAGCGCGATGTACAGAAAGTTACGCCTCTTTTGATAAAAAAAGAAAAAAAAAAAAACTCATCCGCACTCATCTGCGCAAGCGCCACGAACCGCTATGACTGTACAGTCTCTACGTCGTAAAGTAAATTTTGTGCAACTCGACATGGTATTATGATAATTAAATTTCCGTGTGTAAAGTACGACATTCATTATTTTCCTCGATAAATCGCTGTGAGATACAATGCCTGGCACGCCAATGGAACAGGGAGACAGTGCGTTGACAAAATTACAAACAGACAATCCACAAAATGAACAAGAACGCGACGAAGACGAGGACGAAGAGCAGCCGCAGCAGCAGCAGCAGTACAGACCAGATCCGAGCGCGCGAGAGTTAACGCAAACGGACAAATTGAACAAAAGATTATTGGAATCTCTGCTCGAACGTATGAACAAGTCGGAAGGTGAATTCGACAGATATATGGATAATAAGGAAGAGGACGAAGATTCGGTCGATCACGAGGAGGAAAGCAACGAATTTTAACTCCGCGAGAAATAACATCAAACTCGACGTTTCGTGAAAGAGGTTATATACTCGTATGATAAAAAAGCGGCAAATAGACCTCGAAATAATTTCGTTCCGTCGCGATAACAAAAATTTTAATAAATCATAGAATCAGTCGCGATCGCGAGTCTCTTATCTCGCATGAACGCATAATCGTTCTTTTAACGACATTGAATTTATCGCCGAGAAAAAAATTGGCGGGAAAGCGCGTGTCGTCATTATAAACAATCTATTTTGCAATACGATCGCGGGATGGAATTGTCCGACGAAGAAAATGGCCTTGAAAAACGCGGTGACGGAAACAACGGTTACCGATCCGACGAAGCCGAGGAAGATGGAGTGCCAGATGATCCGAACGATGAAGACTATCAAAAGTCCAGAAGAATCGATCCTTCCACTTCGAAAAAACGGGTCGTGAGAAATCCTCAGCCGAAATTGAACGCCGAACGTATTCAAGGACCAAAAGGCGTGCAAACGATCGAAAAATACTTCGAGGGGTTCAAGTTTCAGGGAAAGGGTCACGAGAAAAGCGATTTGGACAAAATTATGAAGAGACTGGAGCATTGGGCACACAGACTTTTTCCAAAATATCAGTTCGACGATTTTCTCGAAAAAATGGAAATTCTCGGTAGCAAAAAAAACGTACAGGTGTATCTGAAAAAGTATAGATTGGGTATGGAAACTCCCAACGAGGATATCATAGATCCGGAAAATGACGCGATTGACGAGAGGGGAGAACCGCCAACGGTAGAAGAAGCGCCGGCAGATGAATTTGATAAACTCATCGCTGAACAAATAGAAAAACAGCGACGAGTCACCGATTATCAAGAAAATCGTGCGAATACCAGTATTATCGCTAAACCCAGTAGCAATGTTCTCGGTACCGCAAAACCATCCGAAATGAGCGACGAAATAAAAATGAGAATCGAAAATAACAGAAAATTAGCAATCGAGAGGAAAAATGCGCGTTTGAAGAAAATGGAAGAGGAAAGTAAGAAACGCAAATTTGAAGAATCGCAGGACGATTCTCAGACCCGCGATACATCTAACGTTCCAATTGCAAATTCAGTCTTTTCTCCCGAAAAACGTAAAGAAAATTTTGTTTCGACAAATGTTCGGTCGCCGATTGTCGATTCTTTACCAATGGAAATATCGAGCCGGCGATCCGAAGAAAGAGTCTCCGTAATTGAAAAAAATTTCGTAGATCTGACGTCCGACTTGGAAAAAAATCAAAGCCGACGTTCTAACGATTCCGCTGTTGAAAAATTGAAAAACAAAAATATTTTGGATACCGATACCATTGAGATACTGGAAGACGAAGATAGCGTCAATATATCCAAATCGCAGGAAAAATCCATCGAGAAATTAACAGACGGCGATGAATTTGAGGAAATGCCGGATGATATGGAATTCAGTAACGTCGATAAAACTTATGGAACAAATAATGAAAAATCGAAAGACGATTCCGAAACACTGCTTAGTAAAGAAGATTTACAGAAGGAGATTGACAATGCCATAGAGGAAATAATTAATAGAAACGCCCAGAAAAACAAATGAAATCTCTAATCCATTTGGAATGCAAAGAAACTAAGAAACAACAAAATTCTACTTTCTCTGTTAAATAGTTAAAATAGTATTGTATCGCATTTTCAGAGAGTAATACATTTGTAAGATTTTATACGAGAGCCGAAAAAATTTCGTACGAATATTAAGTTTACCGAAATAAATAATATCTTCTTGTACTCCCGTATTTGCGTTTTTCTGCTCCGACTTGCGGGACATTGTTTCGCATGTATTTTTTAAGCGCGCAAAACGCTGTAATTTGATGCGTGAAAATTACGAGAAATGGGTGTAGAAATAAAAAACGACATTGGTTTGTTGGGGATTTTTTTTTTTTTATGCAAATTGAAGGAATTTCATACCAAACTTAGCTTATTGGAATAAATCGTTTTTTTTTTTTCGTATTTGTGGATATTTAAGTTTTGCGTTTTTGCGTACTGATGTACAGTACATTATTTCCGCGGATGAAAGCATCGCCGTATTTATCTTTCAGTTGACCGTTGACGTATTCCTCGGTCTGTTCGAGGGCAATGTTCATGTAGCCGTCGAGACAAGCTAAAACACCTGAAATTATATATTATAACATTGTTTTTTTCGTAATTTTGGATCAACGGCTCGAGGCTCGACTGACCTCTGTAATCCACGCCACTGTTCAGCTTAACGACGACGGGTCTGCCGTGAATTTGTTGAATAAACTGCGACAAAGCTTCCTTGCGACTCATCTGACGATTGACAATTAATGCTGTTTAGTAAACGCAGGAATAACGTATCGCGCTGACATTGTAATTTGTAGGTTACGTCTCGTAAGCTGTCGATTTATTACGATATTTTTGACAATATATGGAATGACAAAAAATTAGATATTCCTTCGGAAATGAAAAGAAATAAAAAAATTTGCCTCAACTAAATAAACGTTACCTTTTCCCCTTGTGGTTGCTAGTTAAATTTAAACTCGAATAAGCCAATCGCTCGAATGCTTTGACACCGACGAACAAGTGTTTGAGTTCTTCCAGCTGACACTGGCGCCGGTATCAAAATAGTGAACAATGTTATTGGTCAAAGTCACAGGCTGCATTTACAAGGTTTTGCAACATAAAATATCTCCAATTGTTTGCGAAGTAAGAAAACAACGACGTTTTGTCGCGAGTAAAAATATAATTTTTACCAATGGGTAAACGCGCTTGTGGTTTCGTTATATTTCGTCGTCTGCGGGGACAAGTGGAATACTTGCTGATGCAAACTTCATACGGCCAGCATCACTGGACACCGCCAAAAGGTTATAAATGCTTTATTTAATTGACTACAGCCATTAGTTGAGCAATCAATCAAGTTTCTCGATAGATCGTTCACGATTACGATTGATTTTACAGGCCACGTAGATCGCGGCGAATCGGACATGCAAACAGCACTTCGTGAAACCGAGGAAGAAGCCGGTCTCTCGAAAGCGGATCTAAAAATTTACGAAGATGCCAAACAAGAGCTGAACTACCCGGTCAAAGGAAAACCAAAAGCGGTGATTTATTGGCTCGCTGAGCTTATAAATAAAGACAAAGACGCGAGATTATCGCGCGAGCATCAAGATTTCAAGTGGCTTGGGCTCGAAGATGCATGCAAGTTATCGAATCACGAGGATATGCAAACAGCATTGCGATACTTCGATAATTATATATCGAAAAATGTTGTGTAGTCATAACGATGTACGATACTTTCGCCGAAAAAAAATGGCTGTATTTTTCAATGACTGTTCGTAATGAAATAAAACGTACAGTTCGAATATTTGTGGGGGAACGTCGATTGGTAAATAAAAGAAAGCCTCGTTTCCACGTGATCGAATATTGTCGAGGTTCATAGTTTTGAATACAGATGTCTCTGACGGTCGTTGAGATAAAGTGGACAAGAAGCGGGGTGCTGCGCATGCGCACTTTGCGCACTGACGCATAGGCGGTACGTCAGCTGTTTCGTCGTGGTCCATGCATAGCGATAGTGGTGGTGTATTGTTGATCGTGGGGGGACACACTGCGCGTCTCGTTGACTACTCGTTTCGTCCTCCGTCGCGTTTCCTTTGTTTATCTGTCCGTTACCAAACAAATTTTCCAAAAACACGTCAATACGTAGCGAAAGCAAATTTTATTTTTGTCGATGTGCGCTGCCCGGAGTGTGTCGATTCGTTCGTAAAAAAAATAAATATATTTTATAAAACGCTCGGGAGAACGCTCTTCTTCGCTCGAGTAACGTGTGCGTAGCTGTCGAGAGAGGGAGAGAGTCGAACAGATACGAAGAAAGAGGGAAAAAAAAAAACGTCGGAAACGAAGCTCCCGTTGTCGAGAAGTGGTCGTGAAATAAACGTCTCGTTTTCACATCGTGTTTTTCGCGTTTCTCACGATATTTCGTCGTTGATTTGTGCCACGCGAGGAACGATTTAGTCGATATATTTTAATAAAAGAAAAGTATTTCGGATCAAGACTGTTACGCGATTAACCGCAGTGTGTTTGTAAGCGAGAAATACGTACCCGATGGCACAGCCAACGAGCAGCGCCCTGAGGGCACTCGCCCTGGAGTATAAGAGCCTCCAGGAGGAACCCGTCGAAGGTTTCCGCGTCAAACTCGTCAACGAGGACAATATGTTCGAGTGGGAAGTCGCGATCTTCGGGCCTCCGGACACTCTCTATCAGGGCGGCTATTTCAAGGTTAGTCTTTTTTAATCGTAAATATTCTCGAAGTTATCCACGATTCGTCTTTTTTCTTTCAATTCCCAACGACCAATTTCGAAATTCCGAATAGTTTACGTAGTTTCATTCGGCGATAAATCGATTACGACTGTCGTGTAATTTTGTCGCGGTAACGGAGACGCGTCGACGATGTTGCCGGGATATTTGAAATGGAGTCGCTTTTATTTACATGACCTCATTGTTACCATTATTCTGTCACGATTCTTATATCGTAGTTTACATCTCGGTCACTCGATGACAAAGAATTAAACAAGTGTTTATTGCTCGTTTAGCGGTACGGCTTTCGTTTTATGTCGTTAATTGCGCGGTTAATCGTCGATGTTAATTGGCCATGAAACACTTTTCTTTTTTTTTTCTGACCGCCAAAACTCGCACTCGAATTCTTCGTCAGCTGTTTCGAGCCAATTGGATCGACAAAACTTTGTTCTATTGGCTCGAACGGCGAAATCGAGATTTCCAACGAGTTCATTCAGTGACGAGTACGTAAAAGCGCGCGTCTACAACGGTGTGACATATAAGTTTTTTTTTTTCGACATCAAACAACGCTTTATCGTCTCCGTCTATGAAATTTCTTGGCATTGACCATTCCTGCAGAATCTATTAGAGTTTTCGATCGTCAGGTGCACCAAAACTTTCGCAAAAGGGAATATCTTTCGACTTCCTCGATTCTCGAAATAGAGATCGCGGCGTCCGGTGGTATTTTCACGCAAATACAAAATTCACGAATACGTCCGCGTCAACGCGGTTTTCTCACGAGTTTATGTATCCATCGCGAGTCCCGTACGATCTAAAATTAGTTTTCCACCCACCGGGCCAACGGATGCGGAGATAGAAATGTCGTGTTAATTTTACGGTGACGACGGGATTCCGCGTAAAATCGACGAATAACAAACACGAAATAAAATAATATATATACATATATATCGAACAAGACGCGTTGAGCAAACCGATATCGTTGAGGAACGTCACGATTAGCCAAGTCGTCGAGCTGTACGAGAGTTTGATTACCGATGTCGGATGACCCGTATTCAATGGCGATCGTAGGTCAGTCCTCGTTGCGGCACCGTATCCTCTCGAATACGTTGCAAATTCTTATTATTATTATTATTATTATTTTTTATAATGGTCTCCACAAACTCCGCGATGTATTTCGTCGAACGAAATACCGTGACCCACCTAAACTTTCTTTTGTGTACGTTAACTCACGATAATTGCGTAACGAGCGAAAAAAAAACGAATCGTTATTGCAGTTATTGCGTTGTCGGAAAAAATTTTCCTACAAAAGAAGGCAATCAACGCGACGTGGCAAATTGTCTCCTAAAGATATTCGATTGTTTCGCTGTTGCGTACAGTCATGCGACACTCGTTCGCGTTGCGTAATTGATCGTTCAAAGTAATTGTTACCATTTAGGTATTTCTCGCACAACACCACGGGGTTGTGGGTTCCTGTTCCATTAATTAGACAAAGACTCGTACCCGGGGGCACAAGCGCACGACGGGGAAGCCTCGCGAGAACTTCCGCGATTTTCACCCCGTGAGATCGCGACCGCGCGTACTGCCGTTTGTATTTAAAGTATATAATTCTTCTCTCTTACAATACGAACTCGAGACTCGGCGAAAAAATATTCAGAGCTTCTTGTACCATCGGAAAAATGTGTAGAGTTCGAGAAATGTGGGACACGGATAGTTATAATTTTGTTTTTAGTATATAAAATGGCCGCTGATCACGAAAAACCCGAAAATTAGGAAAAAGTTAGGAAAATAAAAAAAAGTGTTCGAGAAAATTAACGAATTATGAGAGAATTATTTTCATTGGTCAGGAAAAATGAGTCACAGTATCAAAAGAGAAAAAATGAAGCAAACTAATTTGTTTTTAGTATATAATGGCCGCTGATCACGAAAAACCCGAAAATTAGGAAAAAGTTAGGAAAATAAAAAAAAGTGTTCGAGAAAATTAACGAATTATGAGAGAATTATTTTCATTGGTCAGGAAAAATGAGTCACAGTATCAAAAGAGAAAAAATGAAGCAAAATAATTTGTTTTTAGTATATAATGGCCGCTGATCACGGAAAACCCGAAAATTAGGAAAAAATTAGGAAAATAAAAAAGTGATCGAGAAAATCAACGAATTTTGAGAGAATTCTTTTCATTGGTCAGAAAAATGAGTCACAGTATGAAAAGAGAAAAAATGAAGCAAAATAATTTGTTTTTACTATATAATGGCCGCTGATCACGGAAAACCCGAAAATTAGGAAAAAGTTAGGAAAATAAAAAAAAGTGTTCGAGAAAATTAACGATTTATGAGGGAATTATTTTCATTCGTCAGAAAAAATGAGTCACAGTACGAAAAAAGAAAAAAAATGAAGCAAAATAACTTGTTTTTCCACATGTTACGCATTCGAAATCAAACAAAAAATAAAGTTTTCGAAATTATAATAATTTATTCATAGAATAGTAACAAATATTTGCTGTTAACGATTAAAAAAAAAAATAATAATTAACTTCTATAGTTTAATTGTATATTAATATTATTTTCCATCGCTATAAATAACAATTTTTTTTTTGAATATCGATTAGTCAGAAACTTCATTAATCGTATTTACACTGAAAGTTTCGATTTAATTAGAGAAGAAATGATAATATCGTCAGAAAAATATCCGTCAATTTTGTTGACTGTTTTTAGTGGCGATATTGTTCTTTGGTGGCGGAGGACACTTGAAACCGCATAAATCCGCAACGTTTTTTTTTTTCTTCGCTATTTATATCCATCGTTATCGGAAAAATAATCTATCTGACGACGCGAGCGCCGAGGCACCTTCTTACGAAGTAATAATTATCGACGCTTCGTTACTTTGCATACTTTACAACGAATACTAAAATAGCGCGGGTAATGATCGATTGCAGTTTTTTTTTTTTATAGTAAATATAGAATACTACGAAGGATACTTGAGGCGACGTAAATCGGCAATTTTTTTTATTTTTATATCTAATTTTGCGGAAAAATAAATAATCCGGTAAAAGCCTTCCGATCGAATAATTTCTCATTTACTTATTTATCCACATACTATAAACGGCAAATTCTCAATTATAAAACGTTGGAAATCCTGTCGAATATAAATATCCCGAAGGAAAAAAAAAAAAAAAAAAAAAAAATAAAAGTCAGTAAGACGAGAATTATAGATAAATACATGAAAATATCTCGAAGTGATAAATATCGAAAAATTCATTACTTCGCAAAGCCTACCGAATTGGTGTCGTTAATAAACCGTACGACGAACTCGTTATGTACTTAAATCGTAGTTTTATCACTCTCGCCGAGCGGCGGAGTTAATTTCTATCTCTATCGGCGCTTCGACCTCAATTTCGTTTTACTAAACCATCGCATCGCCCGGTCTTCGATCGATTCGATTATTCGCTTCGTTCGATATTTGCATAAATAAACTAAACTTATCGACGCGAATTTAAGGGGTTTGAGATATATACGGATTCGAAACTCACGCGTTATCTTCGCTTTCGTTAAAACATCGATTTTTCAAATTCCATCGCGTTTATCTCCGTATTTTTTTTTTCTCGACTCGTAGTCTCGAAATTTCATTGAACGATTGTTTTTCTCCATTACCTACAAGATAAGAGGTTATACCTGAAATTTCTCGCGTTTAATACACAACGGAATTGATGTTTATTGTTTACCCGAGTCTCGTACCCGTTGAGTCAGCGCCTCGAGACTCATCGGAAACTCGAAAGTTCGATAGCGCGTATAATAAACGGATAATAATTGCATCGCAGTAGACTCGACGGAAGTTAAAACAAATATACAAAGTACTATGTAGTTCGTTGTAGAATAATAGAAACAAAAAGGGTGAATAGCGAGAGGTGAGAGAGCAGAGCTCGTTATTATCGATTCGCGTGTGCGAACACACGGGACCCATAACCGCCATTTAAAATCGTGATGAATGCTATTTTTATCGTAAAAAAAAAAAAAAAAAAAAAAAAAAAAAAGTTTCGCGATGCCAGTCGATGCATATAGAACGCGAGACCATCGATAATATAAATTGTATTCTCCCTCTCACCCGATATAATGCACGAACGTTATACCGCGAAAACGAAGAACCACCGCTTTCTAAACCAGTCTCTCGATCGCTCGCTCCCGCTGGTGAGATAGCAACGCGGCAAAAGGACTTTATGACTTATATAACAACGTAATCATCCTGTAACACGATTAGTCGAGAGTAATTGAGGTAAGAAGTAGGGCGCCATGATTCGTCTGTATTTACGTAATATTCCCTAAAATCTTCGTCAACGGAAATGAAAAAAAAAAAAAAAAAAAAAAAAATCATTCGAACATTAGGTTCCTTTTTTAATTATCTTCGTCAGTCTGAATAAATAATTTAAAAATTAAACAATTAAAAATTCCAAAGTAATATTTGTAAATTTATTATTATAATAATTCATTTTCTTCGTTTAAATAAAAAATTTAAAAAATAATAATTCGAAATTATAGAGTAACATTAATAAAATTATAATTAAATTTCTTCGTTTTTCAAATTATCGTCGTCAGCCTTAAATAAAAATAAAAAAAAATAATTCGAAATTACAGAGTAACATTAATAAAATTATAATAAAATTTCTTCGTTTTTTAAATTATCGTCGTCAGCCTTAAATAAAAAAAAAAATTCAAAAATTCAAAATCACAGAGTAACATAGTAAAATTATAATTAACATTCCAATGATTCTTTTATCATTAATTTAATTTCTGCTCAACGAAACTGCGAAACACTTTTCTTTTAACTCGAGGAATCTCTTTGTCACTTTTCCTACTTTCAGCTTTGACGCGCCATTTTTTTTTTTTTTTTTTTTTTTTTTTTTCTTCACTTCCATTTTCAACGTCGCAGGAATTATGCTTCTTCTATATCGAGGCTTTCTTCAACTCGGTTGCTACCTCCTTCCTAGTTTTTCCACATGCAAGAGATCTCGAGGTCGCTCGCTGCTTCGCCGCGCGGCGACGAGCGACTTTCCTCTCCCTCTCTTTTTCTCTCACGGTTACGAAGAGCCCGAGATCGCGTGTGTAAAGCCAGCGGAGCAAACACATCCTTTCACCGGGTCTCGAATAACCAGGTGGGAATTCTTCTTAAGCATCAGAAGAAAATATATGTGGTTCAGCGGCTCCGATAAATCGAAACTCCGCGCCAGCGGCTTGAATTTCCGTTAATTGAATTTTATTTCGCACATCCGTGATGTTTACTCTTTTCCTCCATTTCCTTTTTATATCGAATGTTTCTTAAACTATTTATAGAATTTATCTCGACCCGCGACTTCCAAACGATCGAAAGTAATATTCGTCATCGTCGTCGTAATTTGAAGCGTTAGATTGTTAAAATCTATCGTAGACGTTCCCCCCGAGTCGGCAGAGCATCGCATTCGAGAAATCTTCTTCACAGAGTCTATATATTACGCCAGAAGCGTAGCCTGGATTTCTCGATGCGCTCAACGCGTTACAAACTTTGCCCGCCCCCGCAGTAGAGAATTTCTCTAACTATCGTCTCCCTCTCTCTCTCTCTCTTTTCCTTCGTGTTTCTCATGCCGATGTTAGAGATTCTACGAGTTATTCTATCTCGTTACGCTTCGTCGATTCTCTCGAAAATACATCGCGGATCGTCGAGCGATTCTCGACGAAATAATAATAACCTGTTGTACTAATAATCAAATGATGTAGAAACGTTCCCGACGGAGATAAAACGAAAAAAAAAAAAAAAAAAAAAAAAAAAAAAAAAAAAAAAAATGCAATCTTCTCAATGACGTACGATGTTTATTCCACCAGAGTATTTTGAACCCAATATACGAGAGTCGTAGCCTTACGCGAGAGTTTCTCAAAACGTCTCTGTAAATAGATCGCGCAATAAGTCACCTTCGTCAATTTAACCGGACACTTCGTCTTCCGTCTCTTTGACTTTAACGATCGAAATATCGGGGATGAGAAAACTGGAGCAACATCGGTAAACGACTCTCCTGACTTCCCAGTACACGTCTATCCGCAAGTACCTTATATCTGCGCTCCCGATGCCCCGAAGTTATACGGTATGCAGCTAGAGTAGCCGGTTTCCACGTAGTTTTCTTCGTCGATGGTTTACCGTGCTGCAAGTGGGTCACGAATCAAAAGTCTCTGCGGGCGCTACTCTCCCATTCCCTGCAGCATCCCGATAGCTACGGCACGACATGAGAAAAAAAAAGTTTTTTTTGTTCATTCATTTTTTTTTTTTTTTTTTTTATCTCGAAATAACTATACGGCGACGAGTTCGAAGTTTTTTTTTTTTTTTTTTTTTTTTTTTTTTTAAAGGGAACCTATAGATCGAAATACTCCCGATATTTATTTTAGAACCATAGAAATTCTCGTTTTCTCTCGTGCAGAGAGAGGAAGAGCATCGAAAATTCATCCCCTCCGCATCCACAGGATAACTCGTTAACCATTAAACAGAAATCCTTCGAACTCTCTGTTCATCTGCTCGTTATTTTGGCGCTCGTGTCTCGTTTTCATGCCGTTTATAGCGGAATTCTAACCTTCTAACGAACGATCGAGTCATTGAAAAACGTAATTTGAAAAGCTTCTCGTGATAAAATTTGTTGGTTATGAGAGCTTTCGGCAAAGAATATGACACCGTAAACATGGCGTTCGATCTGTTAGTGCCGCAATTTAACTCGATGTTAACCTTGACGCTAACACACGAGACCCCGAGGCCTCCGGTATCTACTCGAAGTACACAAGCGTTCGTACCGACGCGCGTGTTCTATACTAATACAATTCATACTTAATATCAGTTGCACTTCTACCGCGAGGCATAATGCGCTCTGCAGAACTGCAATGATAGATATATTATCCACGTGTTCGTGTGTACGTTACGCGACAATATCGCGTGTCGTTGAAATTTATCGATCGATCAACGCACGCGTACCTTATTCCATCTGTTCGTTCGGTCGGTAACTACTTCGTCACATATCGATCTATTCGGTACCGCGGAGAGTTCGATATTTGTTATTTTTACGTATCTTTTTCTACATCTCCTTGTTTACTGTGATGCCGTTTTTTTCTGGAATTCTTTATCGTGTTTTTTTTTTTTTTTTTTTTTTTTTTTTCTTCTATATTCTACCATATCGTGCGTTCAGACTATAACGTAATGGGTAGTCGATAACGCTTACGCGCGGCCACGTGCCACGGCACCTTCTGCATTATTGAAGGCATCCCACACTCGACTTCCATTATCGTCGACACCTTTCTCACGTTTCGTCGTATATAAGTCGATTCATTTATTTTTCGATTCCTTCGGAATTCCGCGAAGGACATTTTTTATTTTATGAACGAAACGAAAAAACGTCGATGTTATAAAAAGAAACTATGAAATACGATTGGCTTCGTAATTTTTTTTTTTTTTTTTTTTTTTTTTTTTTTTTTCTGTTCGGATCTGACTATTGCAATCGAGTCAAAGTGAACGATTCGGCGATTACAAATTCTTGCGGTGCTTTGTACGATAACAACGGTTAGCACGGCAGAGGAATTTCGTGGGGAACCGCGAGTCAGCGAAACGTTTCAAGGATGATATTCGGAGGCCGCGAATAGGATAGCCGAATGCCTCTGCTTTTGCGGCTAGAGAACGGAAAGTAGGTTAATTCTAGAGGTTGTCCCAAAGGATACCGAGGATATTTGGGCCGTCAACGAAGCTTACGCGATCAATATAACGTTAGTGTACCGAGTCGTATAGCGATGGTACACCAAACGGATTTCGTATAGTGATTTCTCATCTCCGCTAATTCCATTCCGCGCAAACTACAACGATATTCTATTGCATCTATTCGATATATTGTTGTTGAAAAATATATTTTTAATTTTTTAAATTCATTTATTTCAAAAATTGGACGCGAAGCAGTCGCTAATGGCGTTTTGCAACTCGCGACTTTCTCATCCCAATTATTGATGACGTGAAGTTAGCATTTTGTTAATATGTATCAATATATTTATTTTTTTCGTGAAAATCTATTCGTCAACTTAATTCAACTATTTTAATATTTTTTTGTAATTAAAATTTTTTTTTTTCGTCTTTTTTTTTTTTTTCACATTGCAGGTAAACTATCAGAAAATATGTATGAAAAAATTTGAATTTCAATACAAACCTCACATTTTATATGATAACTCTGTGTACCAAGTTTCGTAGTTATTACTAATGACCGCGGAGAGTTACAGCGTTTACTCCAAAAAAAATTAATACCTACAAACGGACAGACGGAGTGGAAAAATTCCAAAATAAAGATACTTTTACTAAAAAAAAAAACTCTTCGGGTCATGAAAATTGATAAATAGAGTCTCAATTATCATGAAAAAAGTGAGAAACCATTTTTTTTTTAATTCTCTGATGTTAAAAATAATTATTTTGTTCATAAATATGACGTTAATTTTTTTTCGCAATTTTTTAAATAAAAAAATAATGTATATTATTTTTTTATTAATTTTCTAGGCACACATGAAGTTCCCACCGGATTATCCGTACAGTCCACCGAGCATCCGCTTTATGACAAAAGTCTGGCATCCGAACGTATACGAGGTGAGTGAACACGAGAATTATCGATTTTCCTCATACCTCTCGTATGTATGTATCCCTCTCTCTTTCTTTCTCTCAATCTTCCCTCTCCGTCTCGCTACCACTTTTTTTTTCTCCTTTTCTCCACTCTCTCTCTCTCTCTCTCTCTCTCTCTCTCTCTCTCTCTGTCTCTCCCCTTTTCGCTTTTACCACTTCACATTTACTCTGTATCTCGTTATATGCGTCCCCTCGCGATTCCCCGCCCCGTTGTACCTCCCCTCGTCCACGGAACTCGGAGGGCTTTGTACAGCACGTGCGACAGGCCTCTCGCCGTGTCTTCTTGCTTTCCCCGCTGCCTTCGGCCTCTACGGCTGCTTTACCTCTCTCTACCCTCGAATGTCGTTGCATCAAAATTTTGCGGCTCGCTGATCATCCCGGTAACGCTTACGGGTCAATCGCCGGTGTCGCCAAATAAAATGACGCGAACGATACAGCGGTATAAAAAAAAAAAAAAATACAAAGACAAAACCTGAATAACTTTGTTGATACCATTCGATGTTTTTTTTTTTTTTTTTTTTTTTTTTTTTAATATCAAACATGAAACGTGAGTACACAGCTGTCTAAAGAATCATACGATTAAAAACATTAATTCGATAATTAATACATTTTTTTTCGCGAACTCAATAGTCTGTTATAGTGAATAAATTCTCTCGACAACTCTTCGGAGAGAAAAAAAAATGTAATTAAAATGACGAGGGATTTCGGCAAAAATTCACGTGTGCAATTTTTTCAATTGCGAAAAAAAAAAAAAAAAAAGGATATAAAAATGCGAAACCTCAACAACTTTATTGACGCCGATCGATCTTTTTTTTTTTTTTTTTTGTTTTTTTATAAATTCAAATTCATACCGCTACTCCGCTGTCCGCAGATACGATTACAACAGATTAATTTGATAATTAATAAACTTTTTTTCGCGAACTCAACGGTCGGATATAATTAATAAATTCTCTCGACAACTCTTCGGAGAGAAAGAAAAAAAAAAAAAAAAAAAAGCGATTAAAACGCCAAGCGACGCGAGCAAAAGTCCACCTGTGCGGTTCTCTCAATAATTTTCATTGTGTCTCACGTAGCAATATTATTCCAACGCTGTGTACAAATATATCGCGGGATAGTAGTATACGAAGGAGAGAACTCTTTGTCGTTTCTCTCGGTCGTTCGCCAGGCATCTCACGTACCAACAGCAGCAACGCGACGTAAGGACGCGTCTCCTTCGTTTCATACCGGGGATACCGTACGATACGCGAGTCTCTGTATACCGGGTGTACCCTGCAAATTACGATCGTTATATCTTTCTCTTCCTGTGTATTATATATTTTTTTTTTTTTTTTTTTTTATTATTATTATTTCATTTTTTTTTTTTTTTTTTTTTTTTTTGTTTTTATTTGCTTGACGCTGCCGAAGGCTCGAAGCTACCGATGTACCTGTTATCGAGCGTCGAATGACGTACGTTCGTTCCGTCCGCGTAGACGCTCCGCGTTCGCTTCAGGCTTTGCCAGCCGTCGAGCTATATTTTCCACAACGTCGTTACGGTAGTTACGTGTATATATAAGAGACGCAAAACTACGATGAAATTACTCCGGACACCCCGATGCCGGTGAGGTCGACGTCTGGCAACATTTCTGCCGGCTGTCGCGGCGGCTCCAGTTTCTCTTTCACTCCAAAGACTCTCTATACCTCTGCTCTCCCTGAGCGTCGATCAGATTTACTTCTATTATCTGCTCGAATTCGCGCTGTTCAGTTACCGTTACGTTTTCTTATTATTATTATTATTATTATTGTTATTATCGCGTTTTTATTTATTTTGCTCCGCGTAAAGTTAATGTTTCATTAAATTATTACGTAATCAGTTGTTTCGGAATTTTTGTCGACATATAAACGATAATGGCGGCCATTGGTCAGGGAAAACCTCCGAATCGGGGAAAAGTCAGAGAATAAAGGAATTTTTTAAGATTTTTTTTTATCGGTCGCAATATGGAATGAAAAAAATAAAACGAATTATTTTTTTTTTTTTTTTTTTTTCGTATGTTAAGTATTGTAAATTTGTCGAAATATAGTGTTAAAAAGTTAAATAATTTACGGAGAAAAATTACATAAATACATTTTTTTTTTAAGATCGATTAGAAATTTCGTTAATTGGTTAATCGTATTTATACGCCAAATTCGAATTTTTGTCAGCGAATTTTATTCACTGTTTTTCATGAGTTAATATATCATTGCATTATCGCGTAACCCGTTGTTTCGTTAACTTTGATTAATATTTAATATTTAAAAAAAATTCTTGCATCAAATCGAAACCACGCGATTTTTTTAAGATCACCCGGTGCGTGTCATTTGCTCAGGAAAAACCGCCCCTTCTCTCGTTGTCCGACTCGTCGAGGCACCTTCCTGACCCGGGCGTCGATTATTTTCACAATTTTTCGCCCCTATGTCCCTTTCGAAATAACCCCCGTAAATCGCGAAAAACAAATTTTTCCGACGGCTCCCCATTTTTTTTTTTTTTTTTTTTTTTTTTTTAATTTTTTTATTATTATTATCACGAGGAATAAATGAAGTTCTCGCGCGTTTTAGCACTTTTGTGACAATACGTGAGAGATTCGTGAGTTATCGCGAACGACGACATTGGAAGATTCTTTTCTTCGGAACCTTTGACGCTTTTCCCGGAATTTATTACGGAACTCGACGTTGTTAGTTTTTCCGCTGTAGCGTGTAGATACGTTTGCGTTTCCCGGCGATGAATAAATTGCTCGTGTCACGCTACTTTCGTTTTTTTTTTACCTGGAAAACTCGCGGTCTCTCGGTTCGTTTATCTACGAAAGATATTATCATTTCTACCGCTTCGTAGGTATATCCATCGCGAAGAATAGCCCCGCGGAAGCGTTATTGCTCATCGGTTGTTTTACGAATGAAAACGATTTCTGTGACGTAGAAAGAGAAAAAAACGATGTGGTTGGGAGCGATAAGGAAAAGGGTGGTCACGCGGTATTGTTGTTTCGAGTTTCGCAGCTTCGACGACGAAGATCGTCGCAGGATAGTGTCGATCTCGCGGGGGAGGGAACAAAGCGAAAGAATCGTAAATAGCCACGAGTACAAAACTGTTTCGTGACGCTTTAACGATCGTTTACTCACGATGACTACTCTAACCTCGAAAAGTCGAGCGTTTAAGCTCTACACGTCGTAACTTCATTTTTTTTTCAAACACCAATGAGAGTTAAGCGACTCGCAAAAAAAAAAAAAAAAAAAAAAAAAAATCGTTGATCAACCGATCGGTATTCGCTTCGCGAATATGTGAAAAAAAAAAATCTATACATTTTCATATTCTTCCGTACAGTCGTATCATCAAAGAAATGAGAGACGAGGAGTGTCCCAGTTTCGTCGTTCCGCGAGGTACAAAGCAGTAGATTGCAAAGAGGATGGTATCGTTTTCCGGATTTCGAACGGAATATAACATAAACGTGAATACAAATTCGAGGGCCTCTCGAAGAAGCTTTTTGCTCGACATTTTTTTATCTCCTCTTCTCGATTCCTCGACATACATTTTTCTTACGATAGTTACGTCGCGAATGCAATACAAACTAATTTGCGCAATTTTTTTACGCGATTATATATTTAATTATTCATTATTGCATAAATATTATTATTATACTATTCACGTTTTTTTTTTTTTTTTTTTTTTTTTTTTTTCATGTTTATTGTATTTTTTTTGGAATTTATCTACTGAATTTGATTTCCGAAAAAAATTACCGTATTTACCGTTTTTTTTATCGACCGAGCGGTCCGCCGTTTCGCATTATCTTAATGTATTTCATTCGCGATTTTTTCCGCGAGACAAACGGACAGATAGATTAGTGTTGGAGAATTACAAATCGGATTTTATCAACATCGTCGGGTTTTGTAAAGTGGCGTGTGGCTTGAGACGAGTCTCGTCGTTGGTTGCCTGGCGCGTTGCCATCGAAATGTACGAATCACGCTACGCCTGCATCTGCCACTGCGGCACGAGCAAAGTATAGCTATCCGGCAGAGCTTGCGGACAAAGATCTCGTTCTATATATTTAAATGGCCCTTACGCGGTCTTGCGGCTATGCGCCTTCTACTGCGTATATAGCATATATATATATATATATATATATATATACATTCACTAATACGAGCGAAAATCTAGACTCATCGTCATTCGAATACCTCGTTCCCGAGAGCAACTAAGCGTTCGAGAATTTCGCGATTTATTCAGCATTCGTTTTGTACCGATCGGAATAGTCACCGTGAAAAGCTTCGCTTTCTCGCGATGTTTTCTCTTTATTCGATCGAATATAAATACAAACGGGAGATTTGTCGTATCGAAGTTTTTGTGAGGTTATTGTTTATTTTTTGGACTCTACGAAGGGGAAACGGACGGATACACGGAGCTTTGTCTATACTTTGTTTTTTTTTTTTTTTTTTTTTTTTTTTTTTTTTTTACGGGACGATCTGTAAACCGGTTCGCTTCTTGTTCAGCAATCTTTCGGAGTCGTTGTCGTATTTCGTAGACCGTGAGCCGCTCCGAGGCCAACCGAAGAGATTTTATCCGGTACGCTTTACTGTTAGATCTCTCGGTGCTCGGCGAGGAAAATTAGTTTGCTGGAGAATCGTACTACCGGCGCGATGTTTCTATACGTAGGTATATATACTGCTGTTCTCTTGATGGTATTTGGTTTGCCTGGTGACTAGACGATTGAGGTGACGATTCACCGTCATCTTGGCAACGTCGACGAACCGTGACATAGCCGAGAAATATCGCTTCGATGAACTCTACGGAATAATCTCGTATCGCGCATTCTACTCATTTCTCGATAATTAATTGGCTATTTATTCAGCTATAGCGGCGTCTGCGCGATTAAAGTAATAACAATTATTATTATTATTATTTATTTGACGGATTTCACTTTTTACATTTCGTAAATGTATCGAGTAATTGGTGATGGAGTAACGCGAGAAAAGAATTAAAAAATACAATAAAAACTAAATAATACGATTCCATCGGATAAAAAAAAAATTTGAAAAATTGTTGGTAACATTTTTTTAATTCGATGTTCGCCTGAGGCTTTCTTATCAAATATTAATTTTTGTGTAACTCGGCATCTTCTCGCGATCATTGAAAAAAAATACATCGGATATCGGCTTCGAAACGACGAGCCAAAAAAATATAAAGATACCTCGTGTTTGGCAAAGTGACAGAATCGTTTTTTGGACCTATTGCATGACGATGAAAAATTAAAAAAAAAAAAAAAGCACGATAAAGGGATACATATATTTTTTTTTTTTACGACAAAATGAAAAATTTCGAAAAAAATATTTTAAAAAAATAACAAAATCAACCGACACACTGGTAATTACCGAAAACAATTTTGTTTTTAATTTTTTTTATTTCCGGAGCGATCGATATTTTTTTCGGAGATTTTATCTGCCAACATCAGCATCCCGCAATTTTTTTTTTTTTTTTTTTTTTTTTTCTTCAAAACGCCGGAAGGAACAATAATATGCACCGGCTAATAGACTACCCACATGTATGCCGAGTATATTCGCGTGTGCCAAGCACCGCGACAGCGTTTGAGGGTCGAGGATCTCGTAGCCCTAAGACCTCCTTATTACGAGATTCGAAGAGTCGAGGGGGGTGAAGGGTGAGTTTCGGAATAAGAAGGTGAGGGGACACACACTGCGTTCCACCTTGTCCCACTTGTCGAGTTCAAACTGGCATACGACAGCGCGCGTCGTCGTCAAGTCGAGGTCACTCGTGTACCCGCCTATATATATTTTGTACTTACGCGCGAAAAAAAAAAAAAAAAAAAAAAAAAAAAAAAATACGAAGGCGTAAACTTTTATTGTCCCAATGCTGATATCTAATAAATTTTTTTTAAAAATCACGAAATTAATACATCGCGGAAATATAGAATTCGAAAAGACCGATTGATTCGCTAAAAACCGGAATTATTAATCGATAAAAATTGGAGATTAATTCGAATTTGAAAGGACGTCGGGTGTCTGAAAAATGCGATGCGCTTTTACGGGTATATATCCGGGAAATATTTGAGTATAGATTTCGAGAGAAATAATGCTGCTAACCTGACCGGAGACTCGCCTTGTCCTACTTGCCGAGCTCCAGTTCCTCGCACCAATACCGTCGAGATGAGGTCACCAGTTTTCCGTGGAACACGGAGTACAACGCGGCAAGCGCCGCGGTCACGTTACTGGGACGCTGATTCTTCCATCCCGAAAGCTTTTATCCCTTCGTTCGGATAGTTTCTATGTATTTTCTCCTCTCTCGTTACCTTCCGAAACCTTTTCATTAGAAGAAACGGAAACCTTTGCCAAGATTTTCGAAGACATCGATCGATTACACCGATGTCCTTGAACCTCGACGACGATGCTTGACCATCGAACGTTTTTGGAAGACTCCGAAAGTGGTCTCTTCCTTGTTAAACAAATATAGAACGATCCCCTCTCTCTCTCTCTACAATCCCCAAGAGTTCGATGTTTTAGCCTCGACGAGCTGTTCTTTGCTCACTTCCTGTTTCTCCATTTCTCGCATCAACGGATCCGAGAATCGCGACTCTTTGTAAAATTGACGCTATACATTTTTTTTTTTTTTTTTCAGAACGGCGATCTCTGCATTTCGATTCTGCATCCACCGGTAGACGATCCACAGAGCGGCGAGTTGCCATGCGAGAGGTGGAATCCTACGCAAAACGTCAGGTGAGAAAGTTCGCTGAACAATGGATATAAAATTATCGTCTTATAATGCGAACGATCAGAATAAGGAACTTCAGTGTATCAGCTTTACCGTTCATCTGTATCCATTATTGTTCGCTGAAAAAAAAAGATTGCAAAGTAAATCTTTGCGCATTGCTTCCTCGCGATTTTTCTTTTTCCCGAAATTTTAGCCTATTATCTCGGATTTCGCAAAAGTTAAAATAAAAAAAGTATTTTCGAAAAAAAAGCAATATTCGATACATTTTTTTATTTATTAACGAATTCACGGCAAATTAAATTTTTCCCGACGTTTTAGACGATTTTTAATGTCTCGATATGAAAATTCCAAAAATAATTCTTTTTTTGAAAAAAAAAAAAAAAAAAAAAAAAAAAAAAAAAAAAAAAAAAAAAGGTATTTTCGAAAAAAATGCAATATTCGACAAATTTTTGATTCATCGACGAATTCACGGCAAATTAAATCTCAAACCGTATTTAACAAAACTCTACTTATAGTTAAAATTTTAGTTCGATATCTGAAAGATTGCAGATGAAGGGAAACAAAATCAAATTCTGGTATTACACATATATTTTTTTTCTAAACCACATTATCCGACGTTTTAGACGATTTTTAATGTCCCGACATGAAAATCCCAAAAACAATATTTAAAAAAAAAAAAAAAAAAAAAAAAAAAAAAAAAGTTACGAAACAAAACGCGCAAAAACGATGCGATTTCGCGTAATTAGATGAATTCCGACAAACAGAAATCTCTCCGTATTTGAACGAATAATTACCACGAATTATTTTTATTAGGACAATTCTTCTGTCGGTTATATCGCTACTGAACGAACCGAACACATTCAGTCCGGCAAACGTTGATGCTTCGGTTATGTACCGACGTTGGCGCGATTCCAAGGGTCGAGACAAAGAGTATGAAAATATAATCAGGTAAGAGATTTTAATTATCGTCAATAAAGCTTCGAGATTCGCGCTTACGATGATTAATCGAAATGCATTTCTCGGAGGCGTTTCGTTTGATTGAAGGCAAACGAAGAAAAAAAAATAATAATAATAATAAAAAATAAACGTTTCATTATCCGTATCAATTGCAGGAAACAAGCGCAAGCGGCAAAGATGGAAGCGGAGAAGGAGGGAATCGTCGTCCCGGTTACACTGGAGGATTACTGCATAAAGACACGCGCGAGGCCCGCGGAGCAGCAGCTCGACATGACCGATTTTTACGACGACGAGTACGAACTCGACGACGACGAGGATGAATTGAGCGCAAGCGATTACGAGGACGGCGACGACAGCGGCAATGGAGAGTCGTGATCCATCACTTGAATTTTTATCAAGAGAACTAACGATAACGCCATTATCCAGTTCTGTATAGATTCGTAAATTAACGAGCTTCTTAACCGGCCGATCTCCTTCTGTCTCTCTATCTCTATCTTTCTATCTGTCTCTATATCGTAAAGAAAAAAAAAACAAAGCGAAAGAAAAAAAAAAAAAAAAAAAAAAAAAAATTCTCAAAATTTTTATGAATCTCGTGGTCCCAATCGCGGAGGAGTTTCTCGCGAGATCGTGACGTTGTGTATATATATTTCAATATACAGATATATATATATATATATACACATTTGTCGCGTGACGAAAAATCGCACGTACGGGTTGTCGAAAATTCGGCCGGAAATCCTGGAGCTAACGATCGGAAGGTTCGTCCAAAGAAGCGGACGTTCGCGAAGCGTCTACAATCGATTCGATACGATTAGAGCGCTTGTTGTTTTTTTTTTTTTTTTTTTTTTTTTTTTTTTTTTCTTTTTTAAATAACGTCACGCGGCTTGGCGGACAAGAATCGTGTCGGCTATCAGCGTGATTAGAGGACTGAAACGAGGAATTCTCGTGTCCCTTTTGTAGCTTCGAGAGAAAAATCAATGGGCGTAAAGGTATTTTCGGGAGTCGAGTCAATTACTTTCGGGCAAAGCGCGGGAGGGGAGGGAAAAACTATAGCCGCATTCGACAACTCGTCGCTTCATGACTCGTCTCTCTCTCTCACTCTCTCTCTCTCTCATTTCCTCCGTGACCGATCGTTATTTTGTTCCCAGAGATATATATTCTGTCGTCATCCGGAACACTTTACGCCAACGGGATCGATACCCGCGCCTCGCTTCGTTTTCTATTTTTTTTTTTTTTTTTTAACTCTTTCCGTTTCTCTTACGTAGAAATTATTGTGAATCCCTTGTCCTTCGTCCCAATTGAAATGAAAAAAAAAAAAAAATAAGGAAAAACGGAAGCGTAACGGAAGATCCGAATTCGATTAACGATTCGAGATAATCGCACTTCCGACATGTTAAGAGTTCCCTTTCCCTTCATAGTAGACGATGTCGACGTTATTCGTGTTTGTCGTTGCAAGTTTGTAGCGCACTTCGTCCGGAACATGTAGAATGTCCAGTTTAGAAGCTCCTTAAATTAAAAAAAAAAAAAAAAAAAAACCAAAAGGAAAAAAAAAAAAAAAAAAAAAAAAAAAAACAAGCAGCAACCGGGTAAGAATATTAAAGTTTATTCAATAGGGAAGCGCTCGTGCTTTGTTTTAACGCGATTGAAAATTATCGAATATGTTTTTTTTTTTTTCTTTTTTTTTATAGACCGGTTAAATGGCTCGAGCGCTCGCGCTCGTGGGTTTTAAGACCCTCCCTTCCCCCCTCAATTGTTAACTTCGAATCGAGTGATGAGATAATCACACAAACACGACACACACACAAGAACACCTCGTTATTAAAAATTGATCTCACTCTCTAGTTGAAGTTACACGCGAATACGATGCATAAAAATCTTTGCGTTTAGATACCCTCCATTGCATATTGAAAGTCGGTGAGTTTCGCTAAGTCTATATTTAATTTATATAATTGTACTTTAATATTGGAAATGAAAAAAAAAAAAAAAAAAAAAAAAAAAAAAAAAAAAAAAATGATACAAAATAATTGCCAGGATCGATAGATCGATCGACGAGACGCGGGAAATAGAGTAACGAATATGAAATGTCTGATCAATTTGTTGATTAGCGAATGACAAATTTGTCGAATTTAATTAATAATAAATTATCCTGGCAATTTGAGACGCGCAGCAAAGTCCGCTACGACGACGCTGTATTTTTTTCCTCCCCTTACGATTACTCTGTTTACCCAACTTGGAATTTTTCATTTCTATACTTTTAATTTTTAATGTCATGTAATCTGTAAAACTGCAAGACAAATGAAAAAAAAAACACAACGCAATGTTTCGATTAAAAAAAAAAAAAAAAAAAAAAAAAAAAAAAAAAAAAAAAAAAAGAAAACAATTTTTTAGAAGAACGTACAACAGCCTTATTTATCGCACTGTATTTCGTATTTTTTCCAGACGCTCGTGTAAAAAAAAAAGTGTAATTTTCCGAAAAGATTCCCTTTTCTTTTTTTTTTTTCACTGAGACTCTGTTTTTACTTTGTTCTTTCCGTGAATTTAGCATTGTTCTGTGATGAGCGTCGTTCACCCAAAACCATGACAAATTGCAACAACACAATTTTTTTTCTGAATAAACGAAATTATAATAAATATATCCACCGGTCGATCGTAAAGTTTTTCGTGCGAAAGTTACGGAGCTTCGAGATTTTTTTGCGATGTAATGGTTTTTGGAATTTTTTTTTTTTGTTTCTTCGGTGCGCACCGCGGAAGAGAGAATACAACACGAGATTATTCAAGAGAAAAAAAAAGAAAAAAAAAAAAAAAGTAAAAAGTTGAGGAAAATGGCTAACTAAAGCTAAAGACGTCTATGATACGCTCTGCGGACATCCGATCGAACGTACCGTACGACGTGTACATTTGTAAATAGAAGAACGCGTGACGCCCGCAGCGTAGCCAATGTATTATGCGAGTGGTATCGTCAGTAGCATATTTTACAACTAAAAAAAAAAAAAAAAAAAAAAAAAAAAATTAATATCGGAAATATATTCCAAACTTCTAATTATCGTGTGAACTCAGTGCTCGAAGTAAGTAGTTTAGCCGAAATCGATGTTTTCCCGTGTGCCACCGGATCGTGCGAATCTAGAATCTCATTCCTCTCTGTATCAGTCGCGTTTTACTAAAAGCAAAAAAAAAAAAAAAAAAAAACAGATATAACGTAAATAATTTGTATATTTCGTGAATTATTCCTCCTCTTTTTTGTACATATCAATAAAGATCTCTTAATACAAATGTCTCGGACAATGTTCGCATCGTCATTTACGTATTAATCTATCTAATTATTAAATGCACTGAAATCGAAAAAAAAAAAAAAAAAAAAAAAAAAAAAAAAAAAAAAAGTTTAATGTTGCAATCGAAACGTTTTCGAGGATGAGAGTCGTTTCGATTTTTGGGAATTCCAACGAGCAAATGATTCTTCGGTGTGCAGCTCGGCGGCCGAAGTTTAGCCATATGAACGACGTAACCGAATTCTTCCGCTTGCAATCGTCGATCGGTATCGATGATCGCCATGCATTCGTTGCCTTGACGAGTTTTCGCGTTCTTCTCGTCGTGCGTCTGATCGGCCGCGTGGCCGAGTATCAGATAATCTCTCGTCTTCATGTGTTCCCGAAAAATTTCGCTTCTCGGATACGTAATGTGATGGCAATCGTGAACGGAGCCGTAACAACACGGGCAGCTGACGAAAATTGCTTTCTTGCGTATGCAATGCTGTATCACGAGATCCGTGGCGACGCCGCAGGCGTGCAGAGACATACCGATGTCGAAGTTACCTTTGAAATAATCCAAATTGCATTGATAGAACTTAACGTTCGTAAGTTTCAATTTTTTAACTCTTTCCTTCGATCGATTGAGGGATTCTTCCTTATTTTCCAGAAGCACAACGGTGCACAGCGGTAGAAGATGAGCGACGAGAATACCGAGATGTCCGCTACCCGAGCAAAAATCGACTATCACATCTCCCGATTTCGCGAGACGCAAAATCGGTTTACAGAGATTCTCGAGTTGTTCGAATTTTCTCTTTAATCGGGATATCGGCAAAGCTCCACCGTCGGGTCTCGCGTCGTACGGCACTTCGTCCCAATCGAGTAAAATTTCCGCGCCAAACGGTTGATCCTCGAGTTCGGCAACTATCGGCAATTCCTCGACTAATCGCAACGAACTTTCGATATCCTCTTGTCTCGTGTATATTCGATTGCGCGGCTTGTATCTCTTGGGATCGCTTTTGTAAAGACTCTGCTTTTCCACCGCTGGGAGAGTGTAATTAGTTCGGTAAACTTCGCCGGTTTCCAGCGCAATACAAGACAAACATCGATTAACGATCTCGTGTTCCGTTATCCTTTCGTACCATTTGGCTGTAAGCGGTAAGACATTCCATAGTATTTCGATTGATACAAAGTTCGTGAAAATATGAAAACAGACGAATATTATTATATCGGCGAGAGTAACGTAAGATCCCTCGGCGTACAAGTGTTCCGGTATAACGCCGCGTTCCTGAGTCGCGACGCCGTTTAACGCGAATTTCTTCGACATCGTGTATTTGTAAACGTTGTGCAAACGCACCGGTTCCGACATGTGAGCCTCGAAACGCGCCAACGACGACGGCAACACGGATTCGGCGTAAATCGACGAGTTTAACGTATTGAGTGTCGACAACAAATCGACTTCGCAAAATTTCGTCCAAACGCTCGATTCCGAAGGCGACAACAGACACGAGTCTTTGAAACCCAATAAAGTTCGACAGTGATGTTCGGCATCGCGTGCTATTGTACTTTTAACGATTTGCCGTAAACTCGCGCAGAGACCCGCGACAACGCTATTCTCGTTGACAATAACATTCGGCAATTCGCAAGAACTCGCGTAATACGGCAAATCTTTGGGATCCAATAGTTTGTAATTAAATTCACTAATATGTACAGAATATCCTCGTCGTTCATCGGACCCCGTCGCGTTTTTCACGAGTCTTATTTTCGCGTCGGAATCGCAATACTTTATCGCGAATAAACTTATCACCGTTTCGATAGGCGCTGAGCAAAGAGCATTCAGAGTAAAGTACTCCAAGTATATTTCGTCAGTTTTCTTCATTGTAAAAAAGAAAAAAAATTTTTTTTTTGGTACTATCAAACGCTGTTTCGCAATTGTCTCGCGACTTTTCTTATGACTCTCTTTCTCAATATACTTTCTCTCCAAAATACGCTTATACACGATATCATCGCAAGAGCGCACATGGAACCTTCGAATTTCCAGAATGACTCCTCCTCCAGCCAAGCAACTCTGTCGCAACTGAAAAAAAAAAAAAAAAAAAAAAAAAAAAATTAATATTATCGGAAAAAACAAAAAAAAAATTCAAAAGTTCTAAAAAAATTACCTTCTTGTAACAGTTACTCCGTTTTTACACTTAAGCACCTCCTTGTACCTTGCGTGAACGCAGACTCCAATGCTTTCGCTTGCTATTTCAAAAGCTGTACACGGATGGCACTCCGATATAACTTCGAATTCCTCGTTGGAGGCGCAGGTGGCATTGTTTTCGAAACTCTCGACGAATGGTTTGCTATTGGAACTGTCTGTCCAGTGACTTTCTACTATTAGAACAAGTATAGTCAGTCTGAAACAACAATATAATAATAATAATAATAATAATGATTTATTCGTTAAATGTTCCCTTCCGCATTAACGTGATTTTTGGTTTTACAAGAAATTTTTTCAAAACAGTTTAAAAATTAGAAATTAATCGTTAAAACTGTACGATCTGAAATAACAATATAATAATAATAATTTATTCGATAAATTTTCGCGTCTACAATAACACTTTTTTTTACGAGAATTTATTTTTTAATCTCAGTTTGAATATTAGAAAACAATTTTTAAAAGAGTAAAATTGATTTATTCTTTACGATGTTTATCTGTTATTCGAGATATACGTGTATAACCTCAAAATACGAGATAATATATATCGAACACTGACCCTCCTAACAGTGTGATACCGAGCAGCATGCGCTTCTTCGTACACGATTCAATCATTTCGCTTCGTTCGTTCGACACTCGTAAGATATTAAATAATTCTTGGCAATTTGTTTCATTAATAAAAAAATAAAAAAATAATGTATATTACAGTGGTGAATTCACTTGGGAGTATCCTGGGGCAACGACGATAGGTTTTGACAAACGTCGAGAGTCGACGCCATGAATGAAACGGACTTTGGAATTCTCCCACCGCGCATGCGCCGTGCAAATTGGCGTGCATGTAGTTATGTACTATTGTGCACGGATATATATAGACACATAAATGGATATATACATATATACGAAGGCGGTCAAGAATATCGCGCTTGTGTATTCTCTAGTGGATGCAGGTGCAGAGTTCCGCTTGTCTGCCCTGTCAGTCGGCGGGTGTCGATCGGGCCGGACACAGAGAAAAACGGCGACTCTCTATCGGGGTGTAGTCCGTTTTCGTTTGTAAAGTCTAATTGAAGATAACCAGTGTGATAGCGAGGCCCCGAGGGTTCATTAACCACGGTAAGGCATTTTTCCAACAATATTCTCGTATACTCCTTTCAATCTTACGATTAAAAAAAAAAAGAAAAAAATAATTCTCTCAAATGTCTCACAATCGAATACATCGCGAAATATCACGCTGCAACGCCAAGCTGTCATGTTAAAATTTCATCTCGCGTGTCAAATTTCTTCGACGAAAAATGACATATTTCGAGTTGCGGATACATCGAATATCCGAATTAACTTGACAATTAAATAATTCAATCCATGATTGCTTTTTGTTTGTCTGTTTTTTTTGTTTTCCTTCTTCAGAAAGCTTCAATCGTTTGTCAATTGTTGCGTCTCTTATATAATTTTGTTTTCAATAACAAAATCAGTATACGCAGAGTGACGATTGACGCTTTGTCGCCGTTAATTATTTCGAATTTTTTTATTATATATCGTTGCATTTTTATATAAAATTTTGTTTTTTAATAGCAAAATCGCTGTACGCACGACGACCATTGACGCTACGTTGGCGAATTATCATTAAAAGATAAAATTTATTTGACGTCGACGCTGCGCATTGAATTTCATTGAGTCTATTCACGATTCATAATATTCTTTTTCTCCGACTCTGTATAGATGTTGTCGCGGATAGACAAATAAGAGATGGTACAACGTCAGGCTGTATGAGCGATTATTACCCTCTTAGAGGTACAATTGAACAGGCATAACCTGGTTGAATGGGGCAATGATCTCTTCTACGTAACTTATGTACGCTTAGCGTTTACTATTCTCGACATGGACGGCCCTTGTCTTCACCAATTCATCACGGCGCCCGTTAAGAATTGTCTTCAATTGCACCGTATTAGACAGTAAGAATAATTTGCCCATTGGTAATGAACTGCTGCCCCGATTTTGTACCTCTCCTGACCCCTCAATCAAGCAGTAGTTTAGTCTGTGTTGGGAATTAAAAAAAAAAAAATCACGCAATTTTTCTTATTTTTTTTTTTTTTTTTTTAGGTCAACGCATTATTTACAGAAGACTTCTATTGGCATGAAATGTTAACTGTAAACGCGTAATAATTAAATTACTGCATGAAACAAAATTGCAAAACGATTTTTCTGCACGCGGTGTGAAAAAGGAGTTTTTCGCGCGCGAAAAGCGCGGAAAATCTCACTTTCCTTACCGTAGGGTAGTAAAATCGTATACGATACTCGGCGGAAAAACGTTTTTGAAGCTCTTACACGAGCTGAAAAAAAGCTTTTTTCTCCCTCGTGACGTAATATATACTATTATTTAACAGGGGACCAACGGTAGAACAATATTTCCTAAACTTCCAGACACTAACATCTATGTAATTCATTTTATTGACAATTAATCGCGAAGCGATAAACTAATTGATTTTGCTAAAGCGACAGTCTACTAATTAATGTAATGGATTATTTTATATGACCTATTGTACAGAAGCAACGGCGTGTCGTGCACGTGCTTGTTATGCTTTTTTTAGCATCGCCATCGCTTCATTAAAAAAAAAAAAAGTTTAAAGACCGATAACCGACATCCGCGGACTTCGAGCTCCCGACGTAAACGATACGGCACGCGATCTATTAATCGAAAATCAGAATACATCTTTTTTGCATTTTTTTTAAACTGCACTATGGTATATCGATAGATAGAGGACACGTATTCATCATTGTGATTCCTTAACGAAAAAAAAAAAAAAAAAAAAAAATTTAACTTCGTTATCGCGAAAACAAAACTTCGGGACCGATGAAACGTTTATCTTGAAAATTCCGATATAGTAAACATTACGAAATTTAAACGTTTTAGAAATCGAGAATTAAAAAAAAAAAAAGATAATTAATTGAGAGATCTTAATTTCCTTAACACGCGACTACTTTAAACGATAACTTCGTTATTGAACTCTGGCGTATCCGGCGCGTCTTTGTTGATCATTATGAATAAATGTTACTGCGAGTAATCGCGCAGTCCCTCCGCGTACTGTGACTAATGAATCGATGCGCCGGGCGCGCTATTCATTGGATATCATTTACGCTTATTAAACAATTTAACGTTGTAGAGTTGTTAACTCGCTACGGGAAGCCATCATTAACAATATTGTTGCGCAATAATACGATACCCTCTTATTATTACGCAAGGAGACAACGGGGTTTAGCGTTTACGTAACGAAAAGCCATACGACGATATCGATGAACCTCGTGGTCTTCACTACCATTTCATATACTGCGCTACGCTTCTGCGATATTATTCACTATATTAATACAATCGCACGTTTCCTCCAACGTTTGCCAGCAAATTTATCGCATGCTAGTGTTTCAAGCGGTGAACCAATATCACCGCGTAATACGACTCCAAATGTTGAGTATCGATATTACACGAATGATAATGATTCGCGGGTTATGCGATCGATTCGCGAATCTTAGATGGAACGTTGTTCGTCGTTCGCTCGTAGTTTCGGACGGAGTATTATGCATGATACCGTCCGCCTTGCAGTAAAATGCATCGATAAATTGTAGAATCTTTGTGAATGAAACATCGAACAAAGTTTCGATCGATCTAATCGGGAGATATCGATGATCTTAAGGCAGATACAGCGCGTGATACACATTTCGCAAAAGTTCGAGAAAATTGCAAACACTTCTCGATGGTATAAAAATCTGAAAAAATTCATGCATATTAAAGATATTGAAAAAATTAATTTTTCATAATAATAATTGCAAAATGTTATTAACAAATAAAAAAAAAAGAATTGTTCAATAAATTTTTGGTAACACAATTTTTTTTTTTTTTTTTTGAAAATGATTCGTTCATTTTTCTAAATACGTATGAATTTTTTTCAGATTTTAATCTCTAATTTGAATTTTTTTTTATATGGAAAAAATGTGTGTAAAAAAAAAATTCGAGTTAAAGATTAAAATCTGAAAAAATTCCGACATATTTGCAAAAATGGACGAATGATTTTTATAAAAAAAAAATTGGTTTACCAGAAATTTGTTGAACAATTTTTTTTTTTTTCATCAATTTGTTAATAACATTTTGCAATTATTATTATGCAAAATTAATATTTTCCGTAACTTTAATATGCGTGAATTTTTTCAGATTTTTATACCATCGAAAAGTATTTGAAATTTTCTCTAATTTCTCTCGAATTTACGAGAAATGCGTATCACGCGCTATATTTACCTTAAAGAGACAACGAAAAAAGTCGTTTTATCGGAAATATCCAATGGCGAACCATTTTGCAGAGTCAAGTGGATGAATCCACGTGCAAATACGAATGAGGCTTACGTTCCAACGTACATAGAGCATCTGGCAAATGTGATAACTCATGGAATATGGGTAGTTCCGTCGCTGTTGGGAGGCCTTGAACTCGTCAAACGCTCGTCAACATGGACCCAACTGGTATCGGCGTGGGTGTACGGTACTTCCCTTCTTCTCGTATTCGCCGTCTCCACGTTCTTTCACAGCGTCCATTACTGCAATCACACGTACGTATTAGTTATCAATTTTTTTTTTTTATAAAAAACAGATAGAAACATTTATTAGTCGCGGTGGCTACTGGATGGGGAAAAACCTGGAAATGAGGGAATTTTTTTATTGGTCAGGAAAAATGGATCACAATACGAAACGAGAAAAAAAAATTTTTTTAAATAATTTTTTTTTTATTTCACATGTTAGTCATTCTGAATTAATCAAAATAAAAGTGTAGAAAATTGAAAAAATGTACGTAGAAAAAATTCAAATTTAAAAAATTCAAAACAGAGAATCAAATATTAGCTGTAAATCTTTCGGAAACAAAAAGAAAAAAAAATCAAATTTCGCGATGAATTTCTATACTTAGCCGAGTCGATTAATATTATTTCCCATCACCATAACTTGCAAATATATTTTTTTAAATATCAATCAGTTAGGAAACTCCATGAATAAGTTACTTGTATTTACCCTATAAGTTTGAATTTCTCTCCGGAAAAAAATTATAATTTGTTTACGGAAAAATAAGAGAATTTCGTTCGCTATTTTTAGTGGCCGCCATGTAATAATTAATAAATTCTATAATAAATAATAATAAATATAATAAAAATAATAAAAATAATAAAAATAATAAAAATAATAAAAATAATAAAAATAATAAATATAATAAATATGATAAATAATAATTATTAAATTCTTAAAATACACGACTCAAGAAGAAATATTAAATTGAACGCAGGCAATTGAAGGACGTGTTGCATCGATGCGATCGCGCAATGATTTACGTATTCATCGCTGCCACATACTTTCCATGGCTGATGATCGAAGACTGTCCCGACAATATTTGGCTTCCAATGATGCGTTATATCGTCTGGATAATGGCAACATTAGGAATTCTGTATCAGCAAGTATTTCACGAGCGCTACAAGATGCTGGAGACGATATTTTACTTGGTAATGGGAATAGGTCCGAGCGTTGCTGTGATTACTGTCGTGAGTATTCGTAATCGTATCTTAATCGCCAATAAAAAGCTAAAAATTGCGACAAAAATAGATGCAATGAAATATCGTCGAAATTATAGAACAAATTCGACAACGTCGGTGAGTTGAAGACCGGAGGATTGATTTACATAGCCGGTATAGTGTTCTTCAAGTCCGACGGACGAATTCCGTGCGCTCACGCAATTTGGCATCTCTTCGTAGCCGGTGGTGCGGGATTTCATTATTACGCGATACTTCAACATTTGTATCCAACGCCGATGGATCAATTGGACGGAACGATCGGCGGACCGGCACTACCGGATTTGTTCGACTCTCATGTCGAACTTTAGAAACATTGAGAGTCGTACCGCAGATCTGTATCGATCTCTATTTACATAATATTTATATATATACACCTATATAATTGATAGAACGAAAAAAAAGCAGAAAAAAAAAAAAAAAAAAAAAAAATTTTAACAACGACGCCGTACTCGGCGTATCCATTTGCTAGTTCGATAAACCAATGGTTAAAGTCAGTTTTCTATATATATAAAAAAGGAAAAAAAAAAAAAAACAAAACAAATAATTATAGTTATAATTACGAGTCTAATCAAACGCTCGATCGTTATATACATATATTTTCGTAAAAGTCCGGAATAGAATCGTAAAACGATCGCAAATCGATGGGAACGCAACGAAAGTCGTGTGTAATGTGAAAATATCGACAATTCTCGTTCCTGACGATTAGTTTTTCTTGCCACGAAAAATCCGGGCGTCGATCTTTCATTCGGTCATTTAACATTTGACTGAACTATTCAATAGTTAACGAACCATAGACGAATTTTTAAAGTGTAATTAGCAATTAGGAAAATTAATTATCATCGGAATCATGTCGTGTACCTGATGTTGATTAGTCAAAAGAAAGTGGCGAGTGTCTATGTAACGAATGGACTGTAGGAAAAAAAAAGAGAGAAAAAAAAAAAAAAAAAAAAAAAAACGAAAAAAAAAAAGTATCGGAACGAAGACGGGAAAGACTGTTGCATCTCAGATAATTTAATGAAGCCAAAAAAAGTAAAACGATTAACAAAATGCTAGTATTCCGGTAGAGTGGAAGAGCGAAAAGTGATTCCCAAACGGAGCCAAAAATAAAAAAAAAAAAAAAGAAAACATAGGAAACAAAAAGAATAAAATAAACCGAATCAAACGGTTTAAAATTAGGTAATTTAATACGAGACTCGTAAGTCTCACTTGAGCCGAGATAATCGAATTCGTCGTCTCTATGCGAAGGATAGAAAAAAAAAAAAAAAAAAAAAAGAAGATTCGTAGAAGTCGTTCATCGATCGAATGTACGCGATTGTTATTTTCTTTTTCTTTGTTAATACTTTTTAATGTCTTTTTTATAATGTATATTTAGGTAAGTGATGTGCCTAATGAATTTTTTTCTTTTATTTATACACGCATTTCAATGCGAAAGTGCCGAATGTATTTTAGCAAATTTTTTTTTTTGTTAATCGACTGCCCACATCGAGAATTCAAAGGCTCTCTCATCACTTACCGAACCCCTCGAATCCACTCAGTCGCGATGTAGACGTGTGCCAAGATTTCTTAGGATAAATTAGTCGTTTAAACGAAATAAAAAAAAAAAAAAAAAAAAAAAAAAAACACAGTAAATACCGAAACTGGTGAAATGCTCGCGAGTTATGCAACCCGTCGAGAAAAACGACAACGCGCGGCAAACGACACGTCTGAGACGCTCTATAGTTATGTAAACTACTCGTCCTCGTGTAACGCGAAAATAAAGAAAAAAAGAGAGAAAGAGAGAAAGAAAGAGAGAGAGAGAGAGAGAGAGAGAGAGAGAGGGAGAGTACTTGACCCGAAAGCCTAAAGTGGGTTACGCAATTAGACACCGAAATCGCATAATTGCAAACGAATCGATCACTCCGTTGAGTGTTCGCGTCGTTGTTTAAAAAAAAAAAAATTGTAATTGTAACATTATATTGTCGTAGATATAAAAATATTCATTAATTCACAGGATATAACGTAACGTATCGAGAGGTCAAGGGTGATATACGCGTTCGATTGTCGCGACAACAGCAGATATGTATACAACAGATTTTAAGGATTACTGCCGGAATGTTTTTTTTTTTTCTAAATAAAAAAAAAAAAAAATGCATAGTTTGCAATGTATAAAATTGTTTCGTTATCCTGCAACGGCAATTTATAACAAATTTCAATGTTATCGGAAAGCTATTTTCAACGCGATGTTACATCGGCAGGTATAATAGTTAAATAAATGATTCACTGACAATTACTACACACGCGATAAATTGTATACCGTGCGGCGGAAAGAGCATTGACATGAGAACGATTGTTGCTATGGAAACAAATCCAATGTTCCAACGACAACACAGCGATGACTGAGGGCAGTCGATGTCAGGGTCTCCCGATGCGCGGACGTGGAATAAATTCATTTCCATAATGAAGTTAAAACGAGAAATTCCGCGTGAGGTACGATATTGTTTTCTGCACAACGATTTCGTGCCCTGACCTCCCCTCACCTTCGAAAATTCGCGACAAAAAGTTCAAACGCGTAAAGAGGAAAAAAAATTGACCCGCGAAAGGTTTCTTTCCGTGTCCTTCGTATCGACATCGAAACTATACAAATTTTTACCGAGTGCCATATATAAAAATTAGTATACGAAAAACCGAAAGAAAAAGTCCCCGCAAAAGGTTTCTTTCCGTGTCCTCCGCATCGAAATCGAAACTATACAAATTTTTACCGAGTGCCATACAAAAAAATTAGTATACGAAAAAAAAAAAAAAAAAAAAAAAAAAAATGGATAAACGAGTGATCGACGATACTGGAATATCGCTTTCAAGCGGTATAATGGAAAAATTGCCGCCGTGGCTTATGGAAATGAACGAGTGAGTAATTTTCTTTTTTTTTTTCGTCAATTAATCAATCGCCGCAATGTGCACTAAAAAAAGAAATTATTTATAGTTAACAAATTTACGGAATCTATATGACGAAACAAATGTTTGATTATTATTAACAAATATCTGTTGAGTCGAATAATATTTAATTGGACCTTAATGAAGCTTAACGACATTTATTTATAGTTTTTAAAAAGTTTATTTAACTCAAATAAGATTTGTAACTAAACTATAATTTACCAAATTATTTACAACGTTTTTTAGATTTGTTTAACTAAATATTTATTTCGTCATATCAAACTATACATTTGTTAACTATTCCTGACATTTTAACATCCGTTTGCCGTTTTACAGAAGCGTCCGGAAGTTGAATCAACGGGACGATTATAGTTCGCTACCTATGGAAACTTTCGGATTGGAAAATAAATTGGCGGGAGCCGCTTACAGTTCGTGTTCCGAAATTAGTGACAAACAGGAAGACAACAATAATTCGTAAGTACCTCGAAAAAAAAAAAAAAAAAAAAAAAAAAAAAAAAAAAAAAATTGCATAAATAATCATCTATAAGTTTTTCTTTCGAAAAAAAAAAAAAAAAAAAAAAAAAAAACAGCGGCGCGACTTTCAATTTGGGAACTTTTAAAGACATCGACGATACTATCCTCTTGAAAGCATACGGCAAAAATCCATACGAAAATAGTAAAAAATCCGATAGGAGTGGATACAACGTATCGAATCGTTCCGCGGCTCCGATATTCGGTTACAATTTTGCCGACAAGAATAAAGAGGATCTCGACGATATGGCTAAACGCAATCGATACGTTGGTCGGAGCGCATTGGAATCTTATCCTCAATCCCGTATAAAATGGGACGAGAAAACTTCAAGCGGCGGTGGTGCATCTAATCGCAGAATGAAATCATCCGATCCGCGGCCCTTTAGAATGTTGGATTCGTGCCAAATATTGGCCGAGGAATCGCGACGTGATGCTGACAGAAGGGAACGACGAGTATCATTGTGGGAAACAAAGTACGACAAAAAAAACGACACAATGTCAGAGATATCGTCGATCGATAATTCGTCCTTTCGGCAATCGCCGGAGGCCCTCGAAGTTCCGATAGGTCGGTGTCGACAATACACCACAATATATGTGTATATCGAGTAATTTGCAATGAAAATGAAAATGAAAAAAAAAAAAAAAAAAAAAAAAAAATTGAAAAAATTGTAAATATATTTCGTCAATTAATTGATAACAGGAATCGTTAGAAGAAAAACCGGTTATTTAGCGGGCGTTGTACCGCGCGAGGATATACCGGGAATCGATGGAAAATCAAAGGACGATGTTTCTAATCGCATTTTCGAAGATTCTCCACTTCGGCAAAACAGAAAATCGCGCGATACGAACAAACGGGACGAAATGAGTGCCAACAGTTCGAATGAACATCGTAAAAATCTTTATCATTTCGAGCGCTATCCGCCGAAAGGTAGGCAACTGTGATTACCAATTAAAATCGATGTATCTTCTGACGAAAAAAACGATTTTTTTTTTTTTTTTTTTTTTTTTTTTTTTTTTTTTTTTTCAATAAATGTATGTGATCCACGAATTGTATCGTTAATATAAAAAATAATTAGTCAAAAAGAAAATGGCATCTCAGCATCCCAAGCGGATGCAACACTTGTGCAAAAATGCTTGGAAAAGAGAAATAAAAGATCGTTTCCCGAAATCGGTAAAGGAAAATTGTGGCATTTTTTTAGATAGTGAACAATACAAGGAATTTATAATACCAGAATTGCCTCACGGCAATCGTTTGACTATCGATATTTTGAGCACTTGGGGCGACAAATATTTCGTCGGTTTGAACGGCATAGAGATTTTCTCTGCCACCGGTAATCCTGTGTTTGTTACTGAGGTGAGTCTCTTATTTTTGTACAATTTATTCGTCAATGACGTCGTCTTTTTATGTATTCGGGTTTTTTTTTTTTTTTTTTTTTTTTTTTTTTTTTTACAGATACATTCGATACCACAAGGTATTGACGAACTATCAGAGTACATAAACGATCCGCGAACAGTTGGGAATCTCATAAATGGAATAAACAGAACGAGAGATGATTTAAATATGTGGCTAACGCCGTTCGTGGAGGGAAATCATCATTACGTTCACATGACCTTTCGAGAAGCCGTTAATGTTGCTCTCATTAGAATATGGGTAACATATTGTTTTACCGTTTTTTTTTTTTTTTTTTTTTTTTTTTTTTTTCGTAATTACATCGCTCGTCCTTATGGTAGTTACAAAAAAAATGAATAAAATTCCCGGACATTTCCTCGACGAAATTATAATTTTTCTCTGACTGAAATCCGAACTTATAATTTAAATACGAAGAACTAATAATGAAATTCCTAACTTATCGATATTCAAACATTTTTTGAGAAATATGGTGATGTGAAATAATATTAATACGACTAAGTTATAGAAATTAATCACTATTTTTTTTTTTTTTTTTTTTTTTTCATTTGTTTCCAAAAACATTGAAAGCAAATATTTAGCACCGGTAATTCATTCAAATTTTCTTAAGTTCAGATCCATAAAAGTCTATAAAAATGTCGCTGCAAAATTTTTTTACGTAAATTATTTCAATTTTCAACGCTTTACTTCGTAATTAATTTAGAATGTCTTACATGTGAAAAAAAATGATTTTGCTTCACTTTTTTCTCGTTTCGTACAGTGATTCATTTTTCTTGAGGAATTAAAAAATTCCCCGACAATTCCCCGATTTTTTAAACATTTTTATATCCCCGAATTTTCAAATTTTTTTTTTTACGAATAGCCATCGTGTAGTCGGCGTTATGGTGAATAATTGGAAGCATCGTATCGTTACAGAATTACAATAAATCGAGGATTCATTCCTATCAAGGTGCCAAGCATATTTTGCTCATACTAAACGACGTATTAATATTCGACGGCGAAGTGGCGCGGGCCTCAGGCGACGTGATCGGTAGTATCGATACGTTCGGCGATGTGAGTTGCGAATTCAAATGTTACGAATAAAAGTAATTTTTCAAAATTTAATTTTTTAAACAAAATCGAAATTGCAGACAATACTATTTACGACCGACGAACAAATTCTCGAATCGGTATCGAGGAATGACGAATATTTTATAAACATCGACGAGACGTTTGTCGAATCGGCGGAGAAGGAGATGGAACGACCGATCACGGGAGCCACCGATATCAGCGTATGTGGTACTTTACCGATTTCCGATATACGAATGAATCTCGAAGATGATAAAAAAAAAAAAATAAAAATACTCCTTTTATTGCCGCACAGTACGGAGTTGCTATCGACGAGAATGCTGTTGTCGATAAACTCAGCGAAATGAGTACAAACGATCGAAACACAATGTCGATCGCGTGTAAAGAAGTTAAACTCGTGTTGTTATCCAACTGGGGCAACTATAGTATGATTGGTAATCGAAAAACGACAGTACACACCGTTTAATAATAAATAAAGAAGTATATATGAAATTTTTACGAATGCAATTTAACGTTTTACAGGTCTCAATGGAATAGAGATGATTAACGACGAATATACGCCGGTGCCTATGTCTCAAGCCGATGTGGACTGTAATCAAGATAAGGACAACATAATGCGTCTCGTCGATGGAAATTTTTTAACCGCGGAACCGTCTCACATGTGGGCGATTCGTTATACGTCCGAAAATGAAGTAACGATAACGATAACATTTCATGCCGAAACGTATCTAACGGGAATGAGGTTTTGGAATTATAACAATTCCATGGATTTGTCTTTTTGTGGGGTTCGTAAAATTTTTTTTTTATCGAAACTCCAATTTTTTTCGCGTATTTTAATGAATCGCTGTTTTTTTTTTTTTTTTTTTTTTTTTTTAGGTGAGACAAGTTTACATCGAATTGGATGGGAAGCCATTATTTGATAAAGAATTTAAGGGTTTCACGTTGAGAAGAGCACCGGGACATTGTCAGTATGATTTTTCACAAGAGATAAGCTTTATCAATCGGCCAATCGCGCAGGAATATCCTATTAATACGGCACTACTGAGTCCTCGGGGAATGTCCGTCGAGGGTGAGTATCACGAGTTCGAATTAAGACGAAATTACAAAAGCGATAGAAATATTCAAAATATTTATGCATATTAATAAAAAAAATGTTTAAATAAAATAATAATAATAATAATATTTAAAAATTCATATTTATATATTTACGAAATATTTTTTATTTTTTTTTTATATTGAATATATAAATATTTTATATTTACGAAAATTGAGGTTTTTTTTTTGTTGTTTTTTTTCTAATATTTTTTTAAAAAATTATTGAACAGATTCTTCAATCAGCATTGATTACGAAGCGCCAGCAATGCCTCAGGGATTCGTGTACCAAATTATAATATTTTCTACATGGGGAGATCCGTATTACGTCGGTCTCAACGGAATAGAGATCTTTGATGCTCATGGCAAACTTATCGAGTTGACGGAAGACAGTAAGTTTTATTGACGATCCGAATTTTTGAAAATTTACTACTTTAATTTTGATCCAATTATTTAGATATCGCTGCATATCCAGCGAGCGTAAATATTATTGAAGGCATCGAAAACGATATTCGAATGCCTGACAAACTCATCGATGGTGTAAACGATTGTGCGGATGGGCAACACGCATGGCTCGCTCCCATTTTGCCAGGCGAGGTAATTAATATCGCCTCTGCAATGTTCTTTTTTTTTTTTTCTACGCAAATCGCAAATTTTACGTAATTTTTTTTTACGCAGACAAACAGAGTGTACATAATTTTTGATGCGCCGGTAATGGTATCAATGATAAAATTGTGGAGTTACATGAAAACTGCGCAAAGAAGAGTCAAAGAATTTGGAGTAAGTTGGCGTTTTTAAGAAAAAATTAAAACTGTTTTTGCAAATTTTTTTTTTTTTTTTTTTTTCTAAGATTTTAGTTGACGATCTTCTGGTGTATAACGGATCATTGGACAGCAATGCCCCAAATGGCGTTGTTTATTTCAGTAATGAGAATAACAATTTTCATAAGCAAGAAAATGGACTGCTGAGGTATGTAAGGACCGGCAAACGACGAAAAAAAATAATAATAATAATACGCGTCGATTTCGTAAATCCAATTGATTGTTAAAATCATTCTTTCGATAGTATCGAACACGAGATAAGTTTACTAAATTTGGAGCGGAGTGCAACATCGGCCGGTGATTTTATCCCCGATCCGTCTCTTCGCCCCCACACATCTCTACCTCCGACGAAAATACATCGTTCCGCATAGTTAAAACGTTGTATACAATTTTATACTGTTAGTTAAATAAATGTCCACGTGATAAAAAATAATCGTCTATATTTACTTTACGTCTAACCTATCGTTCACGGAATCTCGTAATACAACGTATATATATATATTGAAGTTCCGGGAATGCATGCGGAACAATTTTATATAAACATGCGACGCATGCAAGGTGTTTGCGAGTATTGAAAAACAGTATCTTACCGATGTGCACATCTCGTAAGCTATTTATAAACAAACAAAACAGAAACGACACGTGTCCCCCGTACTAATCAACGCCGGTATGCAACATGGTGTGCAACCGCACACAGCACGTGATCACATAGTTCAACACGGAGGGGCCGGTGGGCGTGTTTTTTACAAGGGAGCGGTAATTCCTTGCAACGCTTTCAAAAGAGCGTCTTCCCATTTATCGGTAAATCAGTTTTAATGCAATTGCGTGTTTATCGGCACTGCAATTTCCTTCATTCACCAGTTTTGAAATTGCGCAAAGATACCAACATTGGGACACGAAAAAAAACCGATCTAACCGCCAAGATGGCATAATCGGTCAGCTGTGTTTGACAGCCGCAGAGTTTAATTGCGCTTGCTGCTTTTCTTTTATATATTTTAAACACGCAACAAAAACTCTCGTATGCGTGATATATATTCTATTTCATTGCAATGTGAATTGTACATATAATGCGAGTTTGAAGAGTTAACGCAAAATGAACAGTTTCGATGACTCCGTGGATTTACGTGAATTATATTCACTCGATCGTGACATTTCCGAGATCTTAGTTTTCGATCGTTAGCGGATATTCCGTCGAAGGCGAAAAAAATCCGAAAGTAATAGGTAAAAAAGATCGAAAATTCACGATGGATATCTTGAACTCGGAGCTCGACGTTCCCGTGAAATACATGGAACAGATGGACGGTAAAATATGCGCAACAGTACACAGAAATTGGTTAGCCAATTTGTGGAATGTCGGTCCGATACAATTTTTCACGCACAACAGTTTATCCGCCGACGAAATTGCAGCGAGACCGTCGCTCGACGAATTGGGACCCAATTGGATGAGAATTTACGTCAAGGCAAGTTTTTTCGTACAAAACGGCTCGTCGTTTCCACAAGATTATTGTATCCCGTTGATTTAATGGTCAAGTTATGTTTTCAGGTTTACGAGAAACAGGAAAAAAATGCCATACCGTTACCCAGGGACAGACATTCGACGAGTGCCAAGGTACAGCCGGAGTTAACGTTCGCTCAGTTGTTGCGTTATGTCGCAGAAACGAATTACAGAAATTTGTGGAAGGAGTCGTACAAAAAGTATTACAGTAAGTTAAACCGAAAAAAAAATCTATGGAAATCGTCAATTTAATTAATAAAAAAAAAAAAAATTTTAATTTTATTTTTATTTAATGGTACAAAAAGTATTACAGTAAGCTAAAGAAAAAAAAAAAAAATCGATGGAAATCGACAATTTAATTGATATTTATTGATTGCAGGTCTGTGGAATACATTGGAGCAGAAAGAACAATCGTACGCAATACCTAGTAGCAGCAACGATGCTGTAATGCGTGAAGTATTGTCCCGGATGCACGGCTGTCCGGTGATAAAAATTCGCAATGGTCAAGTGATAGCTGTAAATCCAAAAACAACTAATCATTCGCATTGCAATTTGCTTCCTACGTTGCTTGCTGTTGAGACGCCAGTAGCTTTCATGACTTTTCATGAGCAGACGGCGCAGTATTCGCTGCAAGAGTGAGTATTTTAATTGATTTTAAATGGGGAGACGGGAAAAAAGCAGCTGAAAACTATAGAAAGTTTAGTATACATGTATACATCGTGGATTTCACGCGATACGCGATTTTACGCGATTTTACGCGATAATACCCGCGCGCGTATTATATTCTATTTGTAGAGTCGGAAAAATTGAACTCTCGATGAAAAGATGAGAAAAAAAAAAGTCGAATAATAAATACAATAATATAACGTCAAATGACAAAAAAAATAAATAAATACGCGTAAATAAATAAATAAACATCGCTACAATCAATATAAATAGATACTCAGATCGACAGAAATTTATCGGATTCCGGTATAAATCCACTGAGGATGGAAAGCACACAGTGTAGCAACAAATCAGCTATAGTAATAGGAAACGGAACGGAAACGTCTCAGGATATGTGTTAATTTCACACAGTTTGACACCTTTACAGGGCATTTTTTTCGTGCGTATGAATTATCCGAAAACATCGCTAATGCGATAAATTTTTAAAAGATAATAGTATTTCTGAATCTCTTACAAATTGTTCGAATTCTTCAAATTGTTGTTGTTGTTGTTGTTTTTTTCGTTCGAACGAACAAAATAATCAAATATAACAATAATAATCCATAAAATCAATTTTATAAACTGCAATATCCAGTTTTCCAAAATCGTTGCTGTAGCCTTTTATAAAACTTAATGCGAAGTTGGCACAGGTTGTCCTTTCGGACGCATGTTACGCAGTACCTGAAAAACACATAAGTTTACGATATTAAGGTAGTTCTGTCGCTTAGCGTTCATTTCGCATAAGTTCAAGAAAAATAAGAGAAGATTGCGAATACTTCTCGATGATATAAAAATCTGAAAAAATTCATGCATATTAAAGGTACTGAAAAAATTAATTTTGCATAATAATAATTCCAAAATGTTATTAACAAATTGATGAAAAAATTAATTCGTCAACAAATTTCTCGGAAACACAACTTTTTTTTTTTGTGAAAATGATACGTTCATTTTTCTAAATACGTATGAATTTTTTCAGATTTTTCAATTTGCTTTGAATTTTATTTTTTTATATGGAAAAAATGTGTGAAAAAACACAAAATTCGAAGCAAATTGAAAAATCTGAAAAAATGCATACGTATACAGAAAAATGAACGAATCATTTTCATAAAAAAAAAAAGTTGGGTTTCCGGGAGATTTGTTGACCAATTAATTTTTTCATCAATTTGTTAATAACATTTTGGAATCATTATTATGCAAAATTAATCTTTTCGGTATCTTTAATATGCATGAATTTTTTCAGATTTTTATACCATCGAGAAGTATTTGCAATTTTCTCTTATTTTTCTTGAACTTATGCGAAATGAACGCTAAGCGACAGAACTACTTTAAAATAATTTTTTCGTTTTATCGACGATTCATAGTTTTTCATTGTTTTATCAAATCGCGTACCTCACTGTAGTAAAAACAGACCATTATCTTGGATAGGGTTTCGCACTGATTCTCACCAACTGTAAAATTTAAAAAAATGATTATTCATAACGTAAGCTTTTGGATTGAGTCCCGTATTCCGATATAGCAATGGAAAACGACATTCATACTCTCGCTGAAGCAATGATTAAAGGCCTTAATAACTTCATCCCGATCGGCAAGATTGCTCGGTAGATTATCCGTTATGAGAGCCGTATTTACGGTGCCGTCTTCTTTCAGCTGCGCATCAAAAGAATTCGGAATTATTTTTTGATCGGAAAATCCTTTAACGCTTTTCTTCACTCACCTGTCCGCGCGCTTCCCATATACATGCGACGAAACATCCTGTCGTCGAATTTGTTAAATCGGATACCGTTATATTACGGTTTCGCTTATCGAATATATCTCTTGTTATTCCATGAGCGGTTGCGCATCTTTCTACAATAGGATCAACTGCTGCACTCGATGGTTCTCTCAGCGTAAGAGCCTAAAAATTATAATCAGGGATGTGATTCTTATTTAATTAACATGGTGTCCGCTAATGAGGGAAATCCTGGAAATCAGGGAAAAGTCGGGAAATAAAAAAATGGTCAAGAAATTGTCAGGAAATTTTTTTATCGGTCGGGCAAAGTAAGTCACAGAACGGAACGAGGAAATAAATAATGCAATAAAATTTTTTTTTTTTTTAATGTGTTAATCTATCTAAACTTCATCTAAGCATCTAAACTTACGAAAAATTTAATAAAACGACGCGAAATATTTACTTTTTGAAAAGAAAATAAAAAAATAAAAAATTGATTTCCGTAATTAATATTTTTTTGAATTTGTTAGGAACTTCATAAATTAGTTACTCCGATTTCCACTGCAAGTTGTAATTGTAGTCCGGGAGTTGTAATTTCGTGTGGCAAAGGTCAGGGAATTTTTTACGCGAAGATATTATTGTTTTACTCACAGACGCTGAAAGCGCAAAAATCACAAGAAAAAAAGCGCTACGATACATTGTCGAGTCGTTTGCTTTAAGTTACTAATAGCGCGACAACGCGCATCATCCTTTTTATACGAAACTTTATCATTTTCGAAAGGGGGAACGGATCGTCAATCGCTTGACCTCTGCGAACAACATAACTTAATCATAATAATTTCCGGAAAAACCCCGTCTATCATATTTATGCGAAAAAAACAGGTGAACGAAGGTCGTGAAAGGGTTGTTATTCTTATATAATGCCGTTCTACCGATTCCTCTTGAAAATACCTTAAATTTTTGTAACTTGACATCTATAGTAAACGAAATTGATCTCCTGATCTTTCATACATTCACGCGATGCCCCCTACGATTATAAAATCGTGGGAGACGCAAATAACCGACGAGACAAAAAGACGTCGCGCGATATCACGATAACCGGTTTTCTACGATTTATTCGGCTCATTTTTTTTTTTTTTTTTTACCACGGATTACGGAAGACGCAGCAGTATTTCTTCATCTAATTTCTTTGACGTATATAAATGTCTTCATCCTATTACACTTGATCCATATAACTTTATCGATTTTTTTTTAATAACTTTTTTAATCAGAATTTTTAGATATTTCGCGTTACATTTTTTTTTTTTTTTTTTAATAGGAGTTACTAACAAAACAAACGATTTATATCGATTTATTTCTCGATATAAGGATTTTCGATAATTTGAACAAATCAGATGAATCGACGGGTTATCCGTTAGATTTTATCCCGTAACATTTTTTTGTTGTTGTTTTTTTTTTTTTTTTTTTTTTTTTTTTTTTTTAATAGGAGTTTCTAACAAAACAGACGATTTATAATGGCTGCGAAACGTGGCTTCGTAATTTCGATATAAAGATTTTCGATAATTCGAACAAATCAGATACATCGACTGTTATTCGTTTCCGAACAAAGTTATTATTATTGTATAATAAAATAACATTCGCGCTTCCGATTATCTATAATCTCAATGTATAGTAACATTCATCAAACTTATTAATAAAATCCTAAAAAAATCATTGACGATTGGGAATCTGGAAAAATATCGAAAGAAATTATGTACCATAATTTTTTGATAAATATCGTCCAAAATTTATTTAACTCTTTATTCGTTGTGAGAAACGTAGTAAACAAATTAAATTTTTACAAAACATTAAACTTCGCTTCGTTTCCTCGCTTAGTGAGACGGACGCATATTGGTAATCGCCTGCAATAAAGATAAACGGGTGTTACATTTTTTGTTTCCAGTTTAATGTTATTATTTTTTGCGTACCTCTTGGCTATTGATGCAAGTAATAGTGTTGTAAGCCTTTTCACAGATGTCTGCACCCCCTACAGACGAAAAAAAGATCGATTATTTGTGAAGAAAGCAGTCGCAATTGAAATTCCTAAATTAGTGATGATACGCAACACGCATAATTAACCCTTTTGTTCGTTCGTAAAATCAAAGGTTTACTTTTGTATCTGTGTATTTATGTTGATAAAAAAATCGATCCGATCGATCGATCGATCCTTTTTATCGTGTATCTGTAATTACAAGATAAGCGATACGCACCCTTATTAACACACAAATAGTACGCCGCAATAACAGCGTCTCGATCAGCAATATTGGGCGGCAGCCCTTCGTTCACTTGCGATTTATGCAAAGTACCATCTGCTTTCAGCTGCGAAACCACATAACAGTAACTCGTATAATATTTTAATTTATTTTTTAATTTTTATTTCACAATATACAGATATTTTCGATATTTCCGGAATATTTCATTTGATTCAATAAAAATTTGTTAGAGGCGAATAAAAATTCCTTCGTTTTTAATAAATTTTCATTGAATCAAATATATATTTTTGCCGGTGATATTTTCATTGCGTTACTTACGCTATTGCGTCCTATCAGAAGACACGCTGCGTAACACCGCGTTTCCGGATGATTCAATAGTGTCACAGTATCAGCAGCATACAGACTGTTAAGATTGTCTTTGGAAATGTTGTGTTTCGTTTTGCACGCCTCCTCCACAGGATCGGTAGCTTCGAATACTCCGAGAGTCTGCAATCAAACATTAGAATTCTATCGTTCGTAATAATCCTATCGGTCGTATAATTTAACCCTTCAAAACTTAGGTGGAGTCCCGTGAACACCAATCATTGAACTTTTTCATGCGATTCGTTATTTCGTGATAGAAAACCGCGTGCCACAGAACATACCACGACTCTCGGGTCTTCCGTTGTCTCTGCCGCGCAATTGAGTACCTATTTTAATAGCAAATAGTACCGATTAATTTATACATTATATTTAATCATTGCAATGTGAAAATCGTCCGAAAAAAATGACTCTTCATTTGGTACAATTGAGTTAATCGAAAATTTAAAAAAAAAACGAATGCCTTTTATTCAAAATTCTAATTGGGGTTATAATTTCGTGAGGCAAAGGTCAGGGAATTTTGTACGCGAAGATATTATTGTTTTACTCACAGACGCTGAAAGCGCAAAAAGCACAAGAAAAAAAACGCTACGATACATTGTCGAGTCGTTTGCTTTAAGTTACTAATAGCGCGACAACTCGCATCATCCTTTTTATACGAAACTTTATCATTTTCGAAAGGGGGAGCGGATCGTCAATCGCTCGATCTCTTTGAATAACATAACTTAATCATAATAAGTTCCGGGAAAACCCCGTCTATCATATTTATTCGAAAAAAACAGGTGAACGAAAGTCGTGAAAGTGTTGTTATTCGTATGTAACCGATTCGTTCTACCAATTCCTCTTGAAAATACCTTACATTTTTTTATCTTGACATCTATAGTAAACGAAATTAATCTCCTGACATTTCATCCATTCACGCGATGCCCCTTACCCGCCCCCCCCCCCCCCCCCCCCCCCCCCTTATAAAATCGTGGGAGACGCAAATAATCGACGAGAAAAAAAGTAGTCGCGCGATATCACGATAACCGGTTTTCTACGATTTATTCGGCTAATTTTTTTTTTTTTTTTTAACACGGATTACGTAAAACGCAGCAGTATTTCTTCATCTAATTTCTTTGACGTATATAAATGTTTTCATCCTATTACACTTGATCCATATAATTTTATCGATTTTTTTAAATAACTCTTTTAATCAGAATTTTTATGTATTTCACGTAAAATTTTTTTTGTCGTTTTTTTTTTTAATAGGACTTACTAACAAAACAGACGATTTATAATGGCTGCGAAACGTGGCGTTGTAATTTCGATAATTCGAACAAATCAGATAAATCGATCGTCATCCGTTTTCGAAGAAAGTTATTTTTATTATATAATTGAATAACATTCGCGCTTCTGATTATCTATAATCATCAAACTTATTAGTAAAATCCTAAAAAAATCATTGACGATTGGGAATCTGGAAAAATATCGAAAGAAATTATGGACCATAATTTTTTGATAAATATCGTCCAAAATTTATTTAACTCTTTATTCGTTGTGATAAACGCAGTAAACAAATTAAATTTTTACAAAACATTAAACTTCGCTTCGTTTCCTCGTTTAGTGAGACGGACGCATATTCGTAATCGCCTGCAATGAAGATAAACGGGAGTTACATTTTTTGTTTCCAGTTTAATGTTATTATTTTTTGCGTACCTCTTGGCTATTGATGCAAGTAATCGTGTTGTAAGCCTTTTCACAGATGTCTGCACCCTCTACAGACGAAAAAAAGATCGATTATTTGTGAAGAAAGCAGTCGCAATTGTAATTCCTAAATTAGTGATGATACGCAACACACATAATTAACCCTTTTGTTCATTCGTAAAATCAAAGGTTTACTTTTCTATCTATGTATTTATGTTGATAAAAAATCGATCCGATCGATCGATCGATCCTTTTTATCGTGTATCTGTAATTAGAAGATAAGCGATACGCACCCTTATTAGCACACGAATTGAACGCCGCAATAACAGCGTCTCGACCAGCAATATTGTGCGGCAGCCCTTCGTTCACTTGCGATACATTCAAAGTGCCATCCGCTTTCAGCTGCGAAACCAAATAATAGTAATTCGTATAATTGTTTAATTTATTTTTTAATTTTTATTTCACAATATACAGATATTTTCGATATTTCCGGAATATTTCATTTGATTCAATAAAAATTTGTCAGAGGCGAATAAAAATTCCTTCGTTCTTAAGGAGGTTCGGTGGCTGAGAGTTCGTTTCGCATAAGTTCGAGAAAAATGAGAGAGAATTGCAACTACTTCTCGATGGCATAAAAATCTGAAAAAATGCAGGCATATTTAAGGTACTGAAAAGATAAGTCAACTTTTTTTTTTTATGAAAATGATTCTTTCATTTTTCTGAACACGTATGAATTTTTTCAGATTTTTATCTTGGGTTTGAATTTTTTTTTTTTATATGGAAAAAATGTGTAGAAAAAGAAAAAATTCAAACCCAAGATAAAAATCTGAAAAAATCCATACGTTTTCAGAAAAATGAAAGAATCATTTTCATAAAAAAATAAAGTTGAGTTACCGTTAATATGTTTAACAAGTTTTTTTTTCATGAATTTGTTAATAACTTTTTGGAATTATTATTATGCAAAATTAATCTTTTCAATACCTTAAATATGCCTGAATTTTTTCAGATTTTTATACCATCGAGAAGTAGTTGCAATTCTCTCTCATTTTTCTCGAACTTATGCGAAACGAACTCCCAGCCACCGAACCTCCTTAATAAATTTTCATTGAATCAAATATATATATTTGCCGGTGATATTTTAATTCCGTTACTCACGCTATTGCGTCCTATCAGAAGACACGCTGCGTAACACCGCGTTTCCGGATGATTCAATAGCGTCACAGCATCAGCATACAGACTGTTAAGATTGTCTTTGGAAATGTTGTGTTTCGTTTTGCACGCCTCCTCCACAGGATCGGGAGCTTCGAATACTCCGAGAGCCTGCAATCAAACATTAGAATTCTATCGTTCGTAATAATTCTATCGGTCGTATAATTTAACCCTTCAAAACTTAGGTGGAGTCCCGTGAACACCAATCATTGAACTTTTTCATGCAATTCGTTATTTCGTAATGGGAAACCGCGTGCCACAGGACATACCACGACTCTTGGGTCTTCCGTTGTCTCTGCCGCGCAATTGAATACCTATTTTAATAGCAAATAGTACCGATTAATTTGTACACTATATTTAATCATTGCAATGCGAAAATCGTCAGGAAAAAAATGACTCTTCATTTAGTACAATTGAGTTAATCGAAAATTAAAAAAAAAAACTAATGGCTTTTATTCAAAATTCTAATTGGGGTCCACGAGAAAAAAAAAAATCGTGAATAATTCAATAAAACTATCGAGTGGATGGTGTATTTTATAATTTATAATTTTTATACTTAATATTTTTTAATTTATAATTTTTATACTTAATATTTTATAATTTATAATTTTTATTTTTTTTCGCATTCTTATGATTTTATATGAGATTCAAATAAAATCATCGCATTTCCGGGGTTTCATGCTTCATATTCAAAAAATTAGAAACAAAGAAACGAATTTTAAGAATACGCGAATCACACAATTCACTCGATTTTTTTTTTTAATCACTTCACTTCCTTTCCGTGTCGTAATTCCCCATCTGACTATTCGTGGAAATTTCAGTTCCCTAAGTATTGAAGGATTTATTGATACATTAAAAATGTAAAGATACATCGACGTAACTACTTACGGATGCTGACAAAGCGCAAAGCGCAAGAATACAAAGACTGAGATACATTTTTCTGTAGTTAATTGATTTCACGGCACTAGCGGTGTTATATTTCCCTGTCGTAGACTGTGCTTTATATACCAACGCACCGGTATCTCCGTGTGCTGTGCTTTTTTTTTTGGAGGGGATACGTCTAATCATTAACGCGTTAATGGCAAAGATTAAACGAACATTGCAGACACGTGAACAAGCAATACGGCTGAAACGGAAATTTGTTTAATCTTAGAATACAACGAAGTTAGCAAAGTTCGCAACTCAGTGACTCCCTACAGAACACAAATGATCCATAAATCTTGAAGAAAGAATATATGTTTGGGGCGTCAAAAGCCGACCGACAAAGAGTCGACGATCATAGGTTCATTAAAAAGATTACGGGGCTCTCGAACCTTCCATAATTAATATATTTCTCACTTCGGACGAATCACAAATGGAACGTTATCTGTTTATTCCCAATAGTATTTGACTACAATTGAGGAACACTTGTGCTCGTGGTTACGCATGATCTGATTGATCATTTGCCAAAAGCATGCGTGACTGCAAATCTGAAAGAATGTAAAGACTAATTATAGAAGAAAATTCTGCGGTCGATTGCCATTCAAATGTAACTGAATAACGTTAAATGTGAAGTAGAAATATTGAAGTTTCGAAAATTATCGATCTTTGCTTCGTTTCCGTGTTTATTGAGTCGGTCATGCGGTACGAATCGTTGGCAATAAAGATAAATCGGCTTTTAACACATTTTTCCAATTGTTGAATGTTATTCTTTATCATTTCTGTGTCGCGCAACTCTTCGCTTTCGGCAATTAGCATATGCATTTACATGTCGTTCTATAAGTGTTTTTACACTTTGCAATATAAAAAAAAATGATTTATTTATAACGAATTCAGTTCGTAAAAATGTATCGGTTAGAGATGATAGAAATATATATATTTTCAAGGGGGGGGGGGGGTAAAAGGCGCGGAGCTGTACCCGATGGAAGACAAAATCGGAAAAAAAGATAATGAAAAATGTATCATCAACGATCTTCAATCCTCATTCCCTTAATCATACATCTGTATCTACAGTTGTCTAAAAAAAAAAATCTTCTGCTTACACCACCGTATTTTTCGCAATCTGCATACATATTGCGAAACTCGTACTTTTCAATTTTTCGATACTTACAATTAGGATTCTGAGTCGGTGAATCATTGAGCGATGAGATTAAGAAGGCAACGCATGTTTCATCAGTTCATTGATTTTCTAAGGGAAAGTGTAATCATGAAAAGTATTACTGCGGCCACGTGGACAAATAACAAGACCTGTTTGCGCAATATTTGTACAATTGTGAAGCGCTCGAGACAAAGTTGCAAATTTATGAATCGATATTTGAGACAATACACATCCACTTTTGCGGCCTCAAGCAAATAGACTATGAGATATTTATTCAATAGACTATTAAATATTTAAGCAATCGACTGTTAAAGGTATGAAATCGTTGGTATACTCTCTATGAGATCGTCGACTGAAAATATAAAATTTGCATAAAAGAGATTTGGATTTACGTTATGGGATACGATCGCATTCACCGTTTGGTATAGTTTGCTTATATTATGCAGTTCTTCGCGTATATATTTGTATTTCATGTATATTACACACAAATTAGCGATGGTTTCAAACAGCTTGTTTCGCATGCGATCATTTCTTTTTTTCCCGACTACGCTAAAATTACCATATTCCGTACCTGGAATACGGGTGGAAAGTTGCCAATTCTTCATCAGCGGAATGATAAGTGATGGAGCGGGCAGAACAGTGCTGCAGCGGATAGAAAAGTAGTACTTTCCGTTACGATGGCGGAAAAGTAGTACTTTCCGTTACGATGGCGGAAAAGTAGTACTTTTCGTCCCGATGGCAGAAAAGTAGTACTTTTCGTCCCGATGGCAGAAAAGTAGTACTTTTCGTCCCGACGGCAGAAAAGTAGTACTTTTCGTCTCGACGGCAGAAAAGTAGTACTTTTCGTCCCGACGGCAGAAAAGTAGTACTTTTCGTCCCGATGGCAGGAAAGTAGTACTTTTCGTCACGACGGCAGAAAAGTAGTCCTTTTCGTCCCGATTGCAGAACAGTACTACTTTTCGTCACGACGGTAGAAAAGTAGTACTTTTCGTCACGACGGCAGAAAAGTAGCACTTTTCGTCCGGACGGCAGAAAAGTAGTGCTTTTCGTCCCGATGGCAGAAAAGTAACCGAAAAGCCGTTGCGCTGTTGTAGACATACAAATATGGCAAATTTTAGCATAGTCGGGAAAAAAATAGCGGCTGCTACTCGGGAGGAAGCGTAATTTTCATCTCGTGTGACTGTTGGCCTCCCTTCGCACGGGCAGCAAATTTCACACTCGGTGAAAATCACGCACTTCCCTCCCTTGTAGCATAATATACTATAAAGTGTAAGGAGAATGATACGGAGCTCAGGGTTAACATTTTGATGTAAAATTCCAGTAAAAAAAAATGATGTCAACTTGTCTTATTCTTAATACATTAATTATTCATTATCGCTTTACCTATGCTTAATTATTGCAGATGTGTGATGTACAGTCCTGCCGCTTTATCGACGAGCTACAGCAAGCCTCTCTTTCTCGTTTATCAACTGCTGCGCTTATCGAGAGATCTCTACGATCAGGGATTGGCTTTGGGTGAAATTACACTCGGTGATATAATGATTATGGATAATTTTACTATTCAGGTAATTTTACTCCAACATTTTGTTTCTTCGTCAAGAAAAATTCATACGTTTCGGTGTATCGAAGATCAGTTAAAAAAATAAAAATATTTGTACTCCACAGGTGATGCCGAAGCTTAGCGACAATATTTACTTAAAATCCGATTCGGACAATGACGACGGACCGTTATCTCGTGATAGCAAACTTTCGCCGGTGCAGCAGGAACACACGAAGAAATTCGCTACATGTCTGAAACTCGGCGTTACGCCCGGTAGTCCCGATTTCGGACGTCACGAGAATATCGAAAAACTTTGTGAACTATGGCTTCACGGGCAGATCACGAATTTCGATTATCTTACAGCACTGAATAATCTCGCTGGTCGAAGATACGGCGATCCGAGTTGTCATCATGTTATGCCGTGGGTTACGGACTTCAGTTCGCGATGCGGTAGAAATTGGAGGGATCTAACGAAATCGAAGTTTCGATTGAACAAAGGCGATCGACAACTCGATCTTACTTTCGATGTGCAGACGATTGACGTAAGTGGCGGTAAATCCTCAACGGTATCTGACACTGAGAAAAAATTTAAAGTTGGGAGACCTACTTAAGGAAACTATGTAACAGTTAATTGCTATCGTTCATTTTTTTTATTAAAAAGTCCAGTAGTTGTTTTTTTTTTCATAGTAGTTATCCCGACGAACTATTGGTTCTCACAACTGATAATTTTTTTTCAGCGTTTCGGCTTTTGTAAAAAAAAAAAACCAACAATAAATAATAAAAATTGTTGTAAAAACGACAAAAAAATAAATTAAAGAAAAAAAAATTAGAGACAATTAAATTATTAAGATATGCATTACTTTTGTCTACAGGTTGGACATCACGTGTCGGACGTATTATCCGAAATCACATACTACGTGTATCTATCGCGTCGTTACACGAAATCTGTGCTTTGCAAACACGTGAGATCGCATTGGGTTCCGTGGGAATATCCGGTGTCTATTCAGCGGCTGCACGAGTGGAGTCCGGATGAGTGTATACCACAATTTTTCACAGATCCCAGTGTCTTCAAGGTATTGAAAGAGTTGTAAAATAGTATATTACGATACAAGTGCGAAAAAACTTTTTCTGACGATTGTGAGTTTGCAGAGCGAAACGAAGGCGAGAGTTGCAATCACACGAGTTAAGAAACAGTTTTTCGAACGAGAATCGTACAAAATTTTAATTCACAAGGTGTGAAATAAATATACTTACATCGAAGAGAACGATAATTTGAATTTATTAAAATTGCAGTCAATCCATGAAGATCTGCCGGACTTGGAAACCCCCGGATGGGCGCGATCGCCAGAAGATTTTATCGAGAAACATCGCGAAGCATTGGAGAGTCTCTACGTATCCGAGAGATTGCATCATTGGATCGATTTAACATTTGGCTACAAGTACGTATTTTTACCAACGAATTTTTAAGAATATCAAAGAAATATTCGAAGTTTCATTTTTTTTTTTTTCTTCACAGACTGTCGGGAGTCGCTGCTATAAAGTCGAAAAACGTGTGTCTGCAACTAGTCGATAATCACACGAGTTTAACGAGTTCCGGTGTTGTACAACTCTTCACACAGCCGCATCCGCAGAAAATGGTTCCTTCGCCATATTGGAGTAAAATGCCACCGCGATTACGAAACTCCGTTTCGAATCCGAAGATAATGAGTAATTAATTATTTTCACGATTGCAAGTTCACTGTACGGAAGATTTCAACAGTATTTTTCAATGGTTTTTCAGAGAACGAACGCTCTGGTGAAAGGATCAGCGAGGACGAGGGTCAGAGTTCCGGTATAGAGGAGGAAGAATCTCCGGTAGCGACGCTGAACGTAGCGAGATCTTCGCCACTGGCGTTAAGTCGTCTTCTCAGTCGTTCGCGCGGCTCTTTGTTAACAGTCGACGATAATTCCGCAAAACCCGAAAAACCAACGACACAGACGATAATTTTACCCAAAGATTACAATCCCGTCGCAGCGCTGCATCAAGTAGAGACGACTCACGCATTTATGAACAAAGTTTCCCATCGGATATACAAACCGGAAATCGTTCATCACAGCGGAATGGCTAATTACAAACAGATCGTTGCTTCCGGTCGAATAAAAGAGCAACAAATTCTCGGATGTCTCATAGTCGAGATATTTCTCGCAAGTAAATTTCGCGCAACTTGGAATACCGGCAGAGTATCGTTCGCCAGTAGATTGGAGACTTGTATAAATATGCTGAAAGTATCGCCAGACGCGTTGCCGAGATGCGTGAGAAACGCGGTATCGCTTTTGTTGCAAATCGACGTGATACCGAAGAGTTACGGTATCGGCAATGAGATCGGAGAGTCGAACAAAACGATAAACGGCGCGTTTCGTTATCCAATGGTAACTTGCATGGGTCTCCCACCGCCGTCGGCTCATCAATTTCTGCAACCCGTTCTGTCCAGTAGTCTCTATCCGTCCTCACGATACTTCCAGTATTTGTTTAATCTCGTGGAGATGCTGCAGGAGTACAACGAACTCGTTCGAGAATTAAGCAGCGCTTTGCAGGACGACGACGAGTCCGATGCCGCGACGAAAACGAAGATTCGCTATCTCTGCAAGATAAGCGAATGCAAAGTCAAAGCGGTCGCTCGGGAGCTCGAGAGGCTTTTGCCGCAAGCCGGCACCGCCATGGAGCCGAGTCTTCAATTAATCGTTTCTCACGTTCGTCAGATAATGGATGAACCTTACAGCGCGGTACTCGCCGCTTGGCATCTCTTCGATCCGATTGCCAAAGCTCTCGGACCCAAGGATACCGCAAACATATTTCTCGGTTCGATACTTAGATTATACGAAAACGGCTCGATAATGGACAGTCTTCACCACACCGACGTACTTCCGCCGGGATCTTTGGCGAAATTTCGCACTATGAGACTCTATCATCGTAGCTTTCTTCTGAAACTCATGGTTCGCCTTGGATTGCGAAAATTCCTCGATAATTTTGTCACACCATTGGTCGAAGCTGTGGGCGGATATCGCGATTATTTGCAGGGTGCGTCGTGTACCAATCTTCACAGAAGCGGTAATCTTAAAACGTGCGATTTGAGCGGTAGCTGTGGAGACGGTGAAGCGATACTATCGCCGTTGGATGAGGATTCGTCTGTCGATTCGGAAAACAACGGTTCGTCGCCTTGCGAACAAACCGCTGACGATTATACGAAAAACGCAGGAACAGCGAATCTCGATAGCGAAGTCGAAGAAGTATTCTCCATGGAAACCGAGGATAGTCCTTCGCCATCGGAAGCTAATAGAATACCCGTTATCGACATTCGGGCGGAACTCAGTTTGAATCTCATAGAGGATCTCGTCGAAGAAGGTACGAGAAATTCACCACCGGGAAGCGTAAAATCGCCAACGATACCGATACCCCGGAGATCCGACGGTGGAGCGACGAAATCCGTCATTGATTTCAACAGCATCGGTTGTCACGTCGGAAGTAAAACTTCGAGCGAAGATATGCCGTTAGTAAGTTCTTACGCGAGAAAGCATCAAATTTCCGGCAGTGCGAACGACGTTTGCGCGAACATTCAGGATCCCGATGTCCCCAAATGTCTCGTTATCCGTGGCGATGCCGAAGAAAAATCGGACAACGACGGGGACGAGGAAAACGCTCAGGTAGATCAACGAAAATTGTCTCCCAGCGAATGCAAAGTATCGGAAATGAGCGCCGAATCGGTGATATGGTTGTCCCATCGCCTCGGACCCGTTTTAACGGCTCGTCACTTGTCCCGCAATCTCTTAAGAATGTTAACTCTCTGTTACGCCGGACGATCGAATTTAGCGCCGGCGTTGGACGCCGACGATTGGAACAAAACAACTCTCGCCGGCGACAAAAACGCCGTTAAAGTTCTCGAGTGTCTCACCGCCATAGCGAGTTTATACGGCGAGCAAATAATACTATTGCAATATTTGGCACACATGACGGAACTTTTGACTCTTTGCAAACGAAAATTAACGCCAAATTTGGAAGGCGGATTAGTTTCTTGTTTGGCGCTTTTGGTTCACATCGCGCCGTGTCTCAGCGATTCGTTTCTCATGGAAGCGCTTCAGGAAACAATCATAAAATCGATTCTTCATCCCACAGTAAGAGTTCTCTCGACGACGAGATACAATTTTCCAAATGGTTCGGTAGCGCGTTCGGCGCTCGCAGACAAGTATCTCGAGGCGATATTCACGATAAGCGTGAGACTCGGTAGCGCAATGACGAGGAGTCACTTGGCGGTGCCGATACAGCGATTTTTTCTCGCTTTTGACAAAGCCTTCGATACCAATAAGTCTCAATCGCGGGACAACGAAGACATCCAAAAAACGGGTCTCGCGATGAACAAAAGCGATCGTTCGATCGCGAAAATTCCTCAGGACGACAGACTCAACGATAGTCAGGATTGGACTCTCGTCGATAATTCCGGTTGCGGCACTCAACTTCTCTCCAACATTAATTCCGAAATCGCGATATCGTACTCACCGCCAGTTATAGAAACCGACGACATGGGTAATCCTCAACGAAACAAAGCGTTCGAAGAGCTAAAAGAAGTATTCACCGCGCGTTTTGCTCATCAGGCATATCTGTTGTTTTATCGTCACGTAGACGAGGGAGTTATGGAAGAGATACTGAAGAATCATCAATTGGTTCGCGATCTTTGCCACGAATACGAACAGGAAATGCGATCGAGCGACAACGAGAGTTCCTCCCAATCGAATACGCTTTACGCGAGACAAGAAGACAATTCGGATGCGGATTCGATTAGCAAGGGAATCGGTAGTTTCGGGAATATTTCTCTGATCGGTAACAGGATAGAAGTACAAACGGAAGCTTCGATCGCGCGTCCTCAGGGTACAACTAACAGCGAGGAATCATCTGCACGTGAAAACGCCGCATCGTCGTCATCAGCTGGTCGACAATTGCGTGGCAATTGGCTCGCCTATTGGGAGCACGAAATCGGTCGTCCGGACAAAGATTCGACGTTTAACTTGAAACAGATAAAATTACAGAGTTTCGGCGGTCACGCGAACAGTATAAGATGCATATACTCGTTGGACAACGAGAACAGTTTTATGAGCGGCGCTCGCGACAAAACTGTGAAACTCTGGAGTCTCCGGAGTCAAGGAGACGGGAGTACCGTCTCGTCGTGTCAATACACCTATACGGGTCACAAAAAATCAATTCTCGCATTAACTTTCTTGGAATCTCTGAGATACGCGGTGACTTGCGACAGCGCTGTTCATTGTTGGGATCCATTTATGGGATCGCTTCTCGGATGTCCCGAAAGCTCGAGACCCGCACCGGTCAACACGCTGGCAGCGAGTCCGGCACCGTCCACTTCTCTTCTCGTCGCCACTACCGACATAACTCTAAGAGTCATTGATTGCCGTACTTTTCAATACGTAAACGAGATGAAGGTATCGATGAATCCTACCGGTTTGATTCGTTGCATAGCCGTTGCTCCGAGCGGCTATTGGGTAGCGCTGGGACAAGCCTCAGGTTTTCTTACGATTCTCGACATTCGCACGGGTCTCATAATCGCCTCTTGGAAAGGACACGAATGCGAGATATTGCAATTGGAAGCTGTTAACGAAACGACGATCGTTAGCTCGTCGTTGGATCAAACTATCGCCGTGTGGAGCGCCGTCGATGGAAAATTAAAGTTTCATCTGAAAGGAGCCACCGAACCGGTTCACTGTATGGCGGTTTACGAACAACAACTCATATCCGGAACAACTGCGAACAGAATCGGCGTCCATACGGCGGTCGATGCAACAGCGTCTTTCTCGTCATCGAAATTACGTTCGGATGCATTTAAAGGCGTAATAACTGCAATGGCGGTATTGCCGCTCAATAGATTGTTATTGTTGGGAGCCGACAACGGTGGTATCAGCTTACTTTGCTGATTCATTTAACTTCAACGTATCAAATTCGTAACGGGAAAAGAAAATTATCATACTTTCCCCGATTGTTACGATATCCTGAATGAATTTATCTTATATCGTATTTATCGCCGAATGTACTGTTTAGGATATACGCAATATCGTGTTGGGTGGAGTCAAAGTAGAATATAATTTTTTCATAAAAGAATATAAGAAATGAAAAAAAAAAGAAAAAAACAACGATTTATTAAAGAAGATCTCAATCGATCTGATCTATCGATCCCGACTGATCTCTCGTTTTATTACACATACCCACGTCGGTACGCGCTTTCAACACCGTCGTTGCGACGTCTGAAGGCATTTCGTGAATAACGATTTTTGCTAATGCTTCTCTAGCCGTCTCCCAGTCGTCGCGTTCCAACGATTGTAGGAGTTGTAAAGCTTTTTCGAGCTTTAGATTCAACAGTATGCAAGCTTCGCGCATTCTGAAAGGTTCGATTGGAATTTTTATCGATTTGATAAAAAAAATCGATTTGATAACAAAATCGATTTGATAAAAAAATCGGTTTGATAAAAAAAATCGATTTGATAAAAAAATCGATTTGATCAAAAAATCGGTTTGATAAAAAAATCGATTTGATAAAAAAATTAATTTGAAAAAAAAAATCGATTTGATAAAAAAATTAATTTGAAAAAAAAAATCGACTTGATTTACTTACAGTGGAAAATAAGATTCCGGTTTACTCGTGTAGAGACCGAAAAGCGAAAAGAGATTGCGCTTTATATCAAATTCCAACTGAGCGGCACCTCCGACGTTGAATTTGTTGATCAGAACGACTTCTTCCAAAAGATACTGCGAAAAAAATCGCTATTTAGGATCCGTATCGATAGTTAAAAATTAAAACGGTGCAAATTTAATTAAAACGGTGTTTCTCGTATGATTTACTTGATCGAGTTGCGACGCCAAGTCTCGCCACGATTGATTGAAAAGCGGCAACGCCAGAGCTTCCTGAAGATCGTGGAGTCGCATAGCGAGTTCTTGAAACATTGGACAACCGCTTGGGGTAACGGATAGCGAGACAACCTCTTCCGGCGATTGCATTGCGAACCACGAGTCCTTTCTGTAGGATCTGCTCTTAGCTTTGACGTCGAGGGCAACGGTATCGGTTATCTCGCGTACCAAACCCTCTTCCAGACGGCGAAGCAACGCCACTGCCTCATCGAAGACTGAACCTTCCGCCTCATCGGCTTCCGTCCCGAGAACATCGGTACCTTTGTCTGTTGCCGTCTCCACGACTTCGAATTGCCTCTTGAAGAAGTGGAGTTGAAGGAAATGCTGCGAATTCGATAACATTTTTTACTATAACTTAACAGAATACTTTTAGTTCCTCGAATGGAAAAAAAAGAACATTTTGTTGAGGATATCACGTACAACGGTGACACCCCAGTCGACGAGAACCGTCGAAACGTAATGCAAAGTATTTAGAATTCGCGGCATTAGAGAACCGAGTGGATCTTCGTATTCCTCGTGAAGCAATTGCAACAATCGCACTCGCCAATCGTCGATGAGCTCCAATTGCAACTCGAGAAACTGCAATCTGTTGAGACAACAAAAAATTTTTATTAATTATTTTTATCGACGGAAAATGTAGATTAAGGTGATTTGAAACACTCAACCGACTCGCGCGCAGTTGATAACGAAAACTGTAATTAATGCGATTTTGAAGGAATTTTGATAAAAAAGAAAATCGTTTTCCTCGCGTCTATCTATTTCGCAGGGAAGTACAATTTTTTTCTTCATCGAATGTTTATCGTTTGAAAATTGCATTCATTACAGTTTTCGTTACCGACTGAGTCTTTTTGCATCAGATTTACATACCTGTGTCCCGGTTGCGGCAGGTGATTGTATCTATCGGATATCGTCATCAGAAGCGCTAAAAACGCATCGGCACATTCGGTAACTTTCATATCGTCAGCATCCGTATCCGTGAGTCTTTCCCAAGCTGTTTCCGAACTCAGTATCGCATCGATCTTTTCTGTGGCGTCTATTAAAAAAAGAAACGCGAAACAATAAATATATAAAAAATTTATACCGATTTTTGTGGAGATAATAATGTAAGAAGTAAAGTGGATAATGACTCACATTTTTTCTCCATATTTATCCATTTGACGAATATCTGCGCTTGCGTAAGAACAAACACTGTCGCTGGTTGATTTGGCGGATAGAATAAACTATCGCGAAGTTCCCTCTCGAAGCCGAGAGCCTCGTCTACCAAATGGGCGAACAGCGAATCGTCGTACTGAACTATCGGCAATTCGGAATGCAATTTTTCCACAGCTAACTGTACGAGAGCTCTCATGAATTCAACCTGAAAGAAAATATATAAAAAATGGTATAAAAGTAGCAAATAATAAGTTTTACCGATTAAAAATCGATGATTCGCAGAGTTTCGAGACGCTTGACGATACCTTCGCGTTAACTTGCGTAAAACCCGCGGTATCGACGACCGGCTGAACATTCTTGTGAATCCACTGCGCGTGATGCTTTATCCACGTGAGTATCTGCGTGAAAAACCACTCGGGTTTGTCGTGTCGATTCGTCTGTTTGGAACCGGTGAAATGATAGAAAAATCTCTGTCTCAGCGGTCGTACGAGGAGAGTTATCGGCAAACTGACCGGTGCGAAATCCGTCAGTAGACTCGACGTAACCGATGGTTTTTCCGTTTCTTCACTGATATTTCAAAGTTAAGAGAAATACAATACACGAAATTCAAAACACAGTTTTTGTTTTTTTTATATCGTGTCGCCGAAAATGTAAAGGATACGGCAGATGAAGCTGCAAAAGATATTCCGTGAGAATTTTGAATCTCGTCATGGCGTCCGGCAGAGGAGCGGTTAAATTAGCGGCGTTAGAACCGCAAAAAGGCCATTTTAGAGTTTTTAATACATCATTGTACTCCCTGCAATGTTTTTAACACTATAAGTAACAAATTTGAAATTTTTTTTTTTTCGCGCCAAGTCGCTCGTTTTTTTTTTTTTTTTTTTTTTTTTTTCGATACTCACGATGATAATTTTTCCTTCAAATGATTGTGCCAAAAGTGAAGAGTTTCTCTGACATAATTCAAGAGATGATGGCATGACGACGACTGCAATTGGCAGCTTATATCCGTTAAATTTGTGTACAGAGTAATCGCCGATTCATCGTCCTCCGCCAATACAAACATTTCCATCTCGTTGCTGAAAAAATCATCGGAACGTCAGTGGAGGTGGAATTTTACTTGCAAAATAAATGATTTCTCGATTTACCTGAGATCTTTGACGCATTTAACAAATTGGAGGTACGACAGCGCCTTTTCGAGTTCATTGATCTTTTCTACGATACCCTGAACCTCACAAATTTTGTTGTCCTCCTTGAGACGACTGGTAATCGTTTGCGATAACGAAGTTCCGTCGTCTATCAGAGGATCAATTTCATTGACTATTTGATCGACGTACGCAAGAGCTGCTTTGACTTTTGACGGCGCCTCCGTGGAGGCCATAGACAGCTGACATTAAACAAAATATCGAAAATGAAACGTAATTTCACGAAAAAATGTATAAAATTAATATTTTAGACTGCCACCATGATTATGTTTTCGATGTTTCGATGTTCCTTTGCAACAATCGTCGATATTGCGTTTGAACGATAAAGCAACAATAATGTAACGAAGAAATAACGAAAATAAAAACATACCGATTCCTCGATTTCATTTTTTTCGATCTCTAGCTGCTTGTGAAACTGATGTATTTTTTCGAGATTTTTTAGATCCGTGCCGAATTCGGCGTTCAGTCTATCGATGACCTTTTGCTTTATGTCTGTCATCATTACTTTTCATCGAACAATCGTCGACGTCAATCGTGGATAAATAACAATGGAGTTTGAGAGATTCGTGTCGATGTGTGTTGTGTATAAACTTGGAATAATATCTGTCGTTCGTCTGCTACGACCGCTCTACGGAACTGTACGGAACGTCAGTTGAATAACCAGAAATTACCGTATCGTGGAAGAGTTTCGATATTCCTTGCAAGTTTCTCACAACTTCGACGCCTGATACGCTTTGATATTAATATAAATGATATACGATGATTGGAAATAACGGAACAACACGTTTTAATCAGATTATTTGTCGCTACCAAACGATTACCAAACGATTGGTATTTGCTAACATTTCTCAAAATAAAAATTATATGATTAATTAACGTTATACAACTGTTAGTAAAGAAAGGGTTGAACAGCCGGCCACTGTTATGCGGTCAAATAACCGTGGTTATTTGTAATATTTACGCACAGGAATAGCGCCCATATGTTTGTCTGGCAAATGGCGTCGCACAGCAGCTGATTTGAATAAAAAAAAAACAGTTGTCATAAAAACATCTCTCGGCAAGCGCTGTGAAATTTTATTTGCATCAAAAAAATTTTTAAGATCGTATTACACTGTAGTGACGAGAAGTGTGAAATATCTAACGTTTTTCTTGCGCGTTTTAAGACTGACAATGTTCGACAATTTAAAACCCGAGTGTTCCGTGTGCAATTGGTATCCAATATTCGCAAAAGACGCTTTGGAAGCCACACTACTGCCTATTCCGGACGAAATACACAAATATCTGGAACACGACGCATTTGTCTTGCCTGTCGAGGCGTCAAACGACGTTTCCAACAGCTTGGAATGGGCCGATGGCTCGCCGGTCAACAGCGAAGCGTCGGAGGTTAGTAACGATAAACACATCTCCGATCCATTGTTATCTTAAACATCGCGTTATAAAAAATTGTCCTCGATGTTTCAGGACACCGATGATCAACCCACGTTTCCCGAATTCAGCAAGAAAATACAGAATATTATCGACGAATTTGGAGCAGTTTTTCTCAAATCCAATTGGCGCAGTCCTTCGGTACGTCAAACGGTTATTAACCATTTTTCTTTCTGATTTTTTTCGATTAACGACAAGCAATGAATGTAACAGAAATAAATTGACAATTTAAAATTATTCTTCTATTTATGCCAAAAATTTGCTTCTTTATCGCAGTCAACAAAATTAAAAAAAAAAATCAATAAATTTTGTATTTATTTTTTAAATAAATTTTAATAACGTTAGAAACAATAAAGTTGAAGTAACGTTAACATTCTTGTAGGACGCAACATGGGTAGCGCCGACAAAAACTCTCAAATGTACGTCGCTGGAGGAAGTCTACTTATTGCTCAAGAGCTCCGATAGAATTTCGGATGATCTGAATGCCGTGGAACACTACAAGAACAATGAACGCGTACTGAGATCTTGCCTTGTCGTCAAAAGATGGAGAGACGTCAATCCTTGTACGGAATTTCGTTGTTTTGTAGTCAACAAGGAGCTTGTAGGTGAGAAAAAAAATTGCTTATGCATTTAAATCGAGAAAATTACACAATCGAAATTTTCCGAAATTAATTGCGGAATTTTTCATTTAATGGAATTTCAGGTATATGCCAGAGAGACGCGTCGCAGTATCATCGACACATAGAATCGGAAAAATACAGCATACAGAGGGATATCACGAGCTTATTTGAGGAACGAATTAAAGAACGTTTCAAGCTGAACGATTGTAAGTTATAGTATCGTTTTTTGCGAGATGCGATTTAACACATTTTTTCACGATTTTTTTTTTCTAATTTTTTTTTTTCGTGTAATTTTTATTTTGCAAATCGTTTAAAAAAAAAAAAAAAAAATTATTGATTAAAATAATGAAAAAAGTTAATTTTTATAGCGTTCCTAATGTTTATAAGAAGAGGAAAGAAGATATAGTTTATCATCGTCGTATTAATCACTGAATCATTACAGATTCCTTCGATGTAATACGATACAAAAAGGACAAAGTGAAGATCGTCGATTTTGGGCCATTGGACGAAACGGTGACGAAGGGTACACTGTTCAGTATCGAAGAACTGCGCGATCCAATTAACGATACACCGGAATTTCGTTTCATTGCCGAGGATATGGGTATACAACCGACGATCAATAATCATTTTTGCGTACCGAGAGAAATCAACGATTTCTTTCGATCTGCAAGCGGCAGATCGATGATGGATATTATACAGAGGGTCAGTCAATAACTAAATCAACTCGAAACTTCTGAATTCAAGCGATTCGCGTCATTAATCATCGTTAACTTAATTTTTTTTTTACAGGAAGTGGAAAGCCAGAACGAGGCGTAAATTCAGCATACGAAATAATTTTTTCTTTACGCACTATACGCTTAGAAAGTTATAAAAAGAAACGAAAAAAAAATACATTTTATAGAAAAAAATAAAGCTGTGATTAATTTCGAAAAAAAAAAAAAAAATGATAGCATGCATTTGGATATCCGAAACGTTTCATGAAAGGGAAAGAGGCGTAAATTCAGCATATAAAATAAAATTTTCTCTATAAATTTCTCTCTTTTTCTTTTTTTTCACTCCATTTTTTTCTCTATTTTTTTTTTAAATTTTTTTCTAAATAAATTTTTCTCTATGCTTCGAAAATTATAAAAAAAAAAAAAAAAATTGATAGCATGCATTTGGATATCCGAATTATTTCGTGACGGGAAAAGAGGTACAATCAGTTAATTGACATAAGGCAAATATGTAAATACAGAATTTTCATCATTTTATATTCTGTCAGACCCCTTTCTATCGATACATTACATAAACCGATGAAACACTATCCTACGGTTTGAAAGAATTATCATAATATTGCAATATTTGTCGGTTATCGTCAATCGTTTAGTCGATTAGACTTAACCTTATATAGAAAATATGTCTCGTTTATGTACAATATGCAACCCTCAATACTTCCGCTTGAAAAAGGATATCTCGATATATGTGTATCTTCGGACAAATATTCGTAAATACGCTGTACATACATATCCTTGGAGTATTTTTTTTGTTGGTTTTTGTTTTGTTTGTTTTTGTTTTTTTTTTTTTTTGTTTTTTTTTAAGTATTTTTTTTTAACCATTTTTCTTCATCTCAATTTGTTCTCTACAGCCGAATCATTCGAACTAATTTTAAAGCTGTGAAACAAACTAAGCGCGCGTTATTATTATTATTATTCCTTTTTTTTTTTTCTTTCTTTTTTTTTAATCCCATCGAAGCTTTGTTTACGGGGCTTTAATAATCGCGACAAATTGTTATACTCGTTCGTTTTGGTACCGTTCGATATAATGCTTGCAATTTTGTGCATTTTTCTCTGTCACACAGACACTCACACACCTATTTTTCTTTTCCTTTCATATATGTATATAATATATATTTATATTTATATATATTTATATATATATATTACTATTGTAGGAGAGTATAATTTTTTGTTGGTTTTCCTTTTTTTTTTCTTCGTTTTTTTTTTTTTTTTTTTTTTTTTTTTCTAATACCCCTCTCGTTATCACCATACATCGTTTACTTGTTGGTTTATAATTTTCCGTACACTTCACGTAATTACAGAGTCATTTAAACTATCTTCTCCCATTACTAGGTATATACAGAACAGCTTTTTTTTTTTTTTTTTTTTTTGGAATACGAATCCATCAGACATGACCCCGTCGTCACTGTGCCATTCCGTTTTCGTTTATTGCCCGAACGAATCATCCCTACTTACGGTCTCTCAGCGACCATTCGCATTCTACGTTTTGTTTCAAAAATCTTTGTACCCCTTGCTGCCGATAAAATTGTACGTATCATTTGTATCGTATTAAATGTGAAAAAAAAAAAAAGAAGAAATTATCAAATTAACAATTGAGTTCGAAAATTACGCCATATTTGTGCCTCGAATAAAATTGACTAATCGAAAAAAAATTATCTTCAAAAACGCTGCACTTCGTAATTAAAAAAAAAAAAAAAAAAAAAAATTGAGTTCTAAAACGTAATTAGCCTTTGGGTTTTTATATATCGCTTTTTCATACCCTTATTATTTGTCTGAAACAATATTCTCACAGATCTTTGTATCTTTTAGAAGAAACTGATATTTGAAGAAAAAAGTAGAAGCAATTAGCAGCTAAGTGAAGGCAAACGGGGGTAAGACGTTCGCGTATTTATTATCGCGGTCCTTGTCAACTCCGTTGATCATTCTTCCACTTTTTTTTTTTTGTGCTAAACGACATAACATAACTTCACTTCCGGCGATACGCACTCATTACCCATTAACCATCGTCGGTCGCGGCAATTTTTTTTATTTATTTTTTTTTTTTTCTTTCTTTTCTTTCCTTCCTTCGGTACGTTTTCGCGTCATTCATCCAGCGGTTTACGACATACAACGCTCTGAATACTGGTAGAGTGCTAAGTGACATAACTTTAGCTCTTATAAACATACGTTACAAAAAACTCTTAAGTTATCTTAACGGCCTTTAAGCAGCTTAAGTACCTGAAGCTAACTTTGGAAAACTCGGTTCATTCTTAACAATAATTCTTTTTATCAATGCGGTGGTATTCTTTATCTTCTCCTTTTTTTTTTGTATTTTTTTTTTTTTTTTTTTTTTTTTTATAGATGTCGATCTAATATAAATGCGATTGGTACGACTATGGGGGTCGGGTGGTTTAAAAAGCCACGTTGTCACCGATAAACGAATTTTTTTTTTTTTTTTTTTTTTTTTTTATATATATATTCCAATTACCGAATTCACGAGAAAAAAAAAAGAAAAAGTTCTTTACAGTCGTTCAAAAATACGCGTCTATTTGGTGCGCTGATCGCTCGAAAAATTTACATGTAAACATGTTCACTAATCATTAATGTACAGGAAGATAGTTGTTTTTTTTTTTTTTTTGTATATATATTTTTCTTAATCTTATTCTAGAGAAAAGAATATCGAAAAAAATGTCGAGATACCGATCGTATCTGTTTGATAGTTACAAAAAAAAAAAAAAAAAAAAGAATTGAGTTTAGTAATTAATAAGGCGGAGGAATGAAGTGTTAGACTCGGTGAATTTGAAAAAATTCACCGCCCGTACGATGGTGAGAGAGATATTGCAATGAAGTAAAATAAGCCGCAAAAATAATGTCGTATTATAAATACGCAGTTTATTCGACTAAAGTTTCGTTTTTTTCTTTCTTTCATTTATAATGAGATCAAATAAAATTCGTTTCTTAAAAAAAAAAAAAAAAAAAAAATTCTTTAATGTACACATGTATCCTAAATTCACAGTCCGTATAAACAGATATTCTTTTTTTTTTATTTATTTAAATAAAGAAAACGAAAAGTACGCTTTACGATCGCGACGAACGCGGTCCCCACGTTTACACGAACATTCGAATACAAAATTCTGTCGCAATTGTTTCACTTTTTTTTTTTTTTCGTCGCAACGGAAAAAAGAAAAAAAAAAGATGACTGAACGTAAAATTAAACGCGTCGATAAATCAAAAAGAGGCTTTTGTGTGGTTAACCCGCCGAATACAAAAAATTACTTCTCTTAGCTTATTATAATTCCATACAATCTTTACAAATGCATTTTTTTTTTAAATCGTCGCAATGCATCGTAAGCATTCGAATGCGATATTTTTTTTTTTTTTTTTCTTCTTCTTCTTTTTAATAACACGATTAAGATGATACAAATCTGCCCGTTATCGAGGAAAAAATTAAAAATTAAGACGAAGCATTTTTGTACTAAAGTGCAGCGATATAGTATGATACTTTTCTCAATGAATTATCTACGGAATCTACGTAATGTACAAGTTATGGATTTACATGCACCAAGTTTACAAGTAATGATCGGGCCGTGAAACGGGATAAGTCAAATAAAAAGAAAAAAAAAAAAAAAAAGAAAAATGGAGTGAAAAAAGAAAACAAAACTAAATGCGTTTTTTTTTTTATCAAACTTATTTATTGACTCGGTGTTTTTTTTTTTTTTTTTTTTTTTTTTTTTCCAAAGCCATTTCGTTAAGTGTCGAGCCATTGGCAATAAATTGGAGGAGGTAGCGCTTTCGGCCGGTGCGAATTAATCGTTTATAATTAAATTCTCTAAGCCATTTTATTATGTTCAGTCGTATAAAAAAAATTCATATCTCTAAGAAGAATATTTCTAAAAAAAAAAAAAATAAAAAAAAAAAAAAATGAGAAAAAAAATAAACACTGACGATCACATGTTGGCTCGTTGATGGCCGAGAAAAAGAAGGATAAGAAGGAATTTAAAGTTTATAGCTGCACGCGGAGCGAACAATTAATTTGTTGTTCGTTGCGCGATGAAAATAAATTTAGTTATTATAACGAAATTTAATTCGCGACAAACGAAGTAAAGTTCGAGACAAAGTTGAAAACTCGACGTCGTTTGTCTCGATTATGAAATTTTTTATTACCGGTAATTAAATTCTTTCGTCACAATAAACTTTAATCGTCCGAAATCCTTTGTTCGTTTATAAACGAAAAAAATTAAATGTTTCGCTATGTGCGTCGGTAATCGACATGCAGTAAACGGGATGGTATTTGGTAGTTTCACTGATCGGCCCGAACATTCCATGTGTTTCATTCTTTTTTTGTCTTTTTTTTTTCTTTTCTTTTGTTTGTTTTTCTTTTCTTTTCAAAGTGTGCAATACATCTCTAGTGCGATAGATACTGCGGGTAGAATAATAATTTTTCTCGGTTCAACAACCCGCGAGGAATCTCTACATCTCATTTTATTCAACTATATTTTATTTTTTTTCTTTTCTTTTTTTTTCTTCTTCGTCATCAAACCTTCGGGTTTTTCGGTATTTTTTTCTCTTATTTTTTTTCTCATCTTCTTTTACAATTGTATATGCCGTCCCGAGCCTCACCGCCTGACTAGATTGCATTTCTAATGTTTTTTTTTCCCCTTAAAACTCATTTTTTTCTTCTTCTTCTCATTAACTCTAAATTTTCATTTAATGATTCGTACGGTATCGTCTAGAATCGATTTTATAACACCTAAAAGTAAAACGATGATTCTATTTCATTTACGAAGAAATCGGTACTAATAAATCTTCGTTCTGCTTACCGGCGAATAAATTCTTAATATTAATTAATATTTCTTGTTTTTTTTTTGTTATTTTTTTCATTTTTTTTTTTTTACGAAGAACCTTTTATCTAAATCTGTGTTGTTTTCTGTTTTTTAATCATTTTTTTCATTTTTTTTTTTTTTTTCATAATCCCGAACCCGTCGCACGCGCATCGCGTATTCACTCGAGAACGGTATGGCAAAGGCATCGAAAGCCCGCTATACACTCATTAAAGCAAACTATTATTTACAGTGGTAATATTTTGATCCGTCGACTGTTCGGATCCACGAGAGAGCGAATGAATGCGTCAATCACGAGTTCCATACATCGATGAGACTAAAATTCCATTCCCGTTTTAAATATCTCGTGTCAATGATAAATCGTCAACGTCAGTCACGCGTACCCAATGCGTATTATTGTGTTCGTCGCGCGATCGTTAATACGAATTTACAATTTCTTTTTTATCGTTTTTCGTTTTTTTCGTTTTTTTTTTTTTTTTTCTTCTTTTGTCGAATCGACAAAAACCATTACGATACTCGAATCGTGAGTTCGTTATGCTAGGACTACCTTTTCTTCACCAATTGTTTAGAAGCCAATTTTTTCTTCAATTTGTGATCCATTTTAACGGCTTTTTTCTTCGGTCTTTCCGGCGATCCGTTGCAACAGGCGCAACCTTTTTTAACGTGTCCCCGAAGGCTCGATCGTCGCGCGCGACAATCGGGTTCGATGAGAGTAGTATGACAACTTTCGTCGTCGGAAGGTTCCGAAGTTTTGTCGCTCGACACGACTCCCGATTCCGTCAGCGAGTCGCTTTTCATTCGTTTCGTCAATATGCTTTTCGATTCCGTGCGATTAAGAACGACTCTCGCGCTGACTTGAAGTTTATCCTTTTTTTTCACGTATGTGCAACGATCTCCAACGGCGTTTTTCATATTTCCGCCGGACATACTGTCGTCGAGGCCATTCGTCATCGTGTTGTCTTCAGTTTGGCTGCTCATCGACTCGCTTATGCTGGAATCCTCGTCATCGCTGCTCGATCGCGTTCTCTCGGACATCGGACTTTCCCAAGAAAGATATTCCGAGGGACGCATTACCTTGGAAGTTGCGCGTTTTTTGTTCGTATAGGTGTATTTGTGAGTTGACAAAAGTGGTCCAGCGATCGGCGATAGTGGCGACGGTATCGTCACGTCCGCTGTATTGCTGCCCATCATTGTCATACTTTCGTCCCCCGAACTCGCAGCCGAAACGTTATTCGCATTGCTGACCGGTGGTAGCGATTCCGAATCCATATCCATGTCGAGTTTCATATTCGACGGTTCACTCGAAATACTGCTCGGCGAGCCTTCCTTCGATCCGTTTCTCGAAGTCATCTTTGTCTGCGTGTCTTTCGAAGATTCGTTGTCTATCATCGGTAATTGTTCCGACGATAGTCTCGAAACGTCCGAATTGCTGTTCGAAGCTTCGTCTTGACTCAGATTATCGAGACTCAATCTTATGTGTTTTGCGGGATTGTCGATCTGCATATCATCCGATTTTTCTCGTTTGGCTCTCTTGACGGTGTCCTTCAGCGTTCTCGTTCGTTGCGAAGGGTTTTTTCTACGTTCGTTGATCTTAAACTCGGCGACGGGACTCGTATCGCGACTGCCGCTCGACGAATCCAACGGACGAAAGTACGGAGCGTTGTAAAGCTTCATTCCCAATGGTTGACTGCAAGAGGCGTCTTGCGACAAATGATCGAAGGACGGCGAGTGATTTGTGTCGAACAAAAGATCGGCTTCGGGAAATAAATCGCTCGTACTTGGCTCGTCGACACCGAGATCTTCGCATTCCTCAGAGAGACTCTTCTGTAATCGCAATTCTCGCTCCATCGCCGCTGCTTTTCTCTCCATTCTTTGCTGCAACAGTTCTCTGTCCAATCGCGGATTCGATTGACTCTTAGGTATCGTTGTTTTGTTTGGATATTGTTGAAACGGCTCGAGTGTGTGATTCATAAAGTATTTCTTCGTATTTGTCTGGTAAACTTGTCCGCTCGACATTTCTATCGGTTGCCCTTTGTTTATTATCTGCAGCACGCTGTGCACCTCGGAATTTTCGTTGTCCCGCGAGTAGACTTTCAACGGCTCAATCGCCAACTGATTCGTCGACGACGTTGGCACGTATCTCCACGGCGTGTCGGGCGATGATTTTCTCTCGGGTTCCCAGGCCTCTTGCAATCTTGCGTTACCGCATAGCAAACCGTTGCCGACTTTGCAAGGCGAGTCGAGAACTTCGGTGGGCTGACGGAGCGGCGACGATTGACTGTCCGAACCGCTTGGACCGCCGGATACGAGAAATTGAGCAGTCGACTCGATCGACGGTTGCTTAGTCGCAACACTCAGGACAGGAACAGACTCTGTGAAAATTACAATAATCTCGTGTCACAAGCAAATTCTCATGTGATACTTTTCTTTTTTTTTTTTTTTTCAAACATTTCAGTTCAAACATTAATTTTTTTTTTTTTTCGCAATAACAAAGTTACAACCATAACTCGAAGTAAACAGAAGTTTGCAATCCCAAAAAAATTGTTCAATAGTTATCAGGAAGCGCCTTACTTTACGACTATGTGACTTAGTTTATAATATTTTTTTTTTTTTTTTGTTGATTCGCGCTAAAAATATTTTCGGAGAAATATTTCACTGATTGTCCCTAAAATAAAAATAGATATATACTAAAAATCGCTAAAAAAAAAAACAATAAAATACGAAGTACAGATGAAAAATATCTTCAAGCAGAAATCGACTAAATCTAATATTCTTTCCGATAGCATTTCCTTTCTTCTGAATTAAATTATTAATTGTACTCATTTTTTTCATTTTTTTTTTTTTTTTTTTTTTCACTCAAATCATTATGTAACTCAACATCAATACGTACAATAATTACATAAATAAAAAATATGTCTCTATTAACAATCAGACATGCCGCATCGAGAAGAAGATTTATCCGACGATAATAACGTAATTGAAGAAATAATTTATTGATTATTGATAAATATCGATGACGCAACGTCGGAAGATCACAACACATCCTAATTTTGTACAAATTCAATATTAACTTTGAACCATCGATACAATTAATTTCATTAGCTATTTGTCTATATCTTCACCCACAACACTGCGATTTCCCTCGATATCTCATTTCAATATTTCAACAACTATTAACATGCAAAACAATTCGCGTCAATTCCTTTCCCTAAATACATTCATGCCGTGCGATTGTTCGAACGAAAGATTAATTTAAAACGATCAACAAAGGTAAAGAAAAAAAAAAAAAAAAAAAAAAAAAAAAATTCTCTCGTCGAAAAGTAACAAAAAAAAAAAAATGCAATATTTTCGCTAAAACTTGAACAATTTTATTTCTCCGTTTGCTCTATTCTTACCGATTTTCGTATTACTTTGCAACGACGTCACAATGCTCGGGGATACAACGGAATTCGTCGTGATCAGCGTCGTCCTCGTTATATTGTCCGTAACGCCGATGACATCGTCGATTTTTCTTTTAACGGTTTTCGGTGAGATGACTTTGTCGCCCGATGTTATTTCCGTCGAAGCCTCTTTGGTCTCTTTAAGTTGGGGCTGCGATTGGCTATTATTGACAACAGACATATCGGTCTGAGCGGCAAAAGCGAGAGCGATAGTTTGTCCCGACAATCCTAATGGATTTTCCGCTTGAGTTCCCTGATGTTCCTGTTTAATTTTTTTCTCCGTACACTGCGAAACGGCGGTGGCGGTGGGCGCGAGACAAACGACATTTTCGGTTTTAATACACGCGGGTGTCGACAATTTGGCTATCGTGGAGTTGAGAAATCTCGTGCCTTGTAGCGTAAGATTCGGATTGCTAGTTATAACGCCGCATATCTGTTGATTCTCGGCGATTTCATTGATGTTTCGTTGAATAATACCGATCGCCGATGATTTGTTGACAAGAATGGTATTCGTAGAAATTTCGCTTTTGATAGCGGTTGCCAAAGGTTCAGTTTTAACGACGACATTGTCGTTGGAATTCGAATTTTTCTCGGTGTTCGAGTCGCTCGTGAATTGGGTGCTCGTACTCGTGCTTTGCGGCATGACTACGGAAGCATTTTGTACATTAGTAGCCGCGTTTAAACTCTGATTCGTACCGAGAGTCTGTAGTGTCGGTACTTTCATCTGTTTAACTTGAGGCGATTGGGTTATTATCTTTCCGGCCGAATTGAGAATCGATTGTAACACAAGAGCGTTAGATACGCCTGTGTTACCGGAAGTTCTGACGGTTGGCACAGCGGTCAATAGTTTCGAATGGCTTGATACAATGGTGAACTGTTGAGATCCGCCTTTCACCTGAATGTTCATTGGTAAATGTATATAATTAGCTCCGGGAACGAAAACGGCTGCACCGCCCATTTTTCCAAGAGCTTCGCTTACGCTGACCGATGCCGATTGAACGGCTTCCTGAACGATAACCGCTCGGGTTTGTCCACTTCCGGGTTCGGTGAATATAAGATTTCGTCTCTTGAGATTCACCTCGACGCCGTCGTTGGAATCGTTCGTCAGACTTCTCGTCTCCGTCGATGTTTCCGCTACGTTACTCGTCACCGTTGCTTCGTCTTGCGCGGAAAATCCCGCCGGACTATCCTGAACGTGGGCGACGCCGCTCGACGAATCTTCGCTTCCCATCGTACGCCCGAGATCCTCGTTACTCGGACTCATTTCCGATGCTTGAGGACCGCCAGCAGGTTTCGATTTGCTGGAACTCGATTTCTTTCTCTTCGACGATTGGCTTGGATTAGTCGGAGGATTGGATCGTCTTCTCGGCGCGGGTTTGTTGTTCAAATCCGGTGAATTTCTCAATTGTTCCGCATACTCCGCCAATATCGTGTATATTCTCTGAGCGGTTTGTTCGTCTTCCTGTGGTTTTTGCTGAGGTTTCGGTATCGGCGATGCTTTCGCCGCTGTAGTTGTAGCGCTTGTCGTTTTCACGGTTTTCGGAAGTGATTTTTTGCCGGATTTCGGCGAAGGTGTGGGCGGTGTTTTGCCGGCGGATGGTACGGAAGCCGGAGCCGGTGTGACGCAAGGACTCGAGGAGCTTTGCGACGTAACGCTTAACGCGGGCGAAGCAGCCGGTTGACAGTAACTCGTCACAACGACCAGCGGCGTGGTGTTGGAAACTTTTTGCGGTGTACCGCTTTGATTAACATAAGTAAGCGAATTTTTTTGCGAAAAAACGTCTTGCTGTTGAAAAGTAACAGTGCCGCCGTTACTTGCGAATTCGTTGCTCGTCGGTGACTGCGTTGGTATCAAAAGCTGCTGCGCGAGAGCGCTGACGCTTGTTTGTTGCTGATGTTGCTTCACGACCGCCTGAGACTGTTGACTCGTCGTTTGCGTCTGTACTGTGGTAGTAGCGGAACTCGGGGTCGTCGATTGAAGTTGCGGTTGTATCGTACTTCGCTCTTTCACCTGTTCGAGAACACTTTCGAACTCGCGGAGCTGTTCAAGAGTCGTAGAACTGACTTGAGTCGGAACTTCTATCGGCGAATTGATGAGAGTTTCGCTTCTTACGGTGGATTGCTGCGGTGGTTGCGATTGCGCTGGAGGCTGCGGCTGAACACTCTGTTGTTGCTGCTGCTGCTGCTGTTGTTGTTGTAAACGCGTAGCGGAGAGAACCGTTTGAATGGCAGCGATATTCTGTTGTTGTCTCAGTGAAGAGCCACCGGGATTGATTATGTTTACCTTAACGAGAGACGTGCGACCGCCTTGTATCGAATTCGTGTGCGATATCGCCGGTATGATATTCAATTGACTCGGATTCGTCGTCGATATTGTAACGGGAATCTTGTGCGTGTATATGACACCACCCGGCGAGGCGCTTTGCACCAATTGCGTCAATGTTTGTCCGGCGTTTTGGCTGTTAACGCCACCGGCATTACTCGACGAGCTTTGCACTATGCTAAGTATCTGTCTACCCGTCGATAACTGACGATTTGGAATGTTCGTTAAAGACGCAACGTTTATCGTGGCGTTCGTTTGACTGCTCGGCACCGAAGTTTGCACGGCTTTCGAAAGATTCGTCGTTTTTTGTATCGTCGCCGGTTGTTGCTGTTGCGTTATCGTATCCGTTGTCGAAGTCGTCGCTACTGTTGTCGTTGTAGTTTCCGTTGCTAAGGTATAAATCGTTTTACCGAATGCCTGTTGAAATTTCGGTAAACCGGTGTTTTGTGCCGATTGTTGGGATACCTTCACCGGTGTTAATCTGTCGTAAGCGTTACGATTCGTACCCGTCGTTGATGCGTCGCGTTGAATTTGTCGCGAAAAACCAACGACGCTACTACCGCCGCCACTCTCTTCGAGACTCTGAAGCGTCAGAACGCTTCGCTGATTGCCACCGACGACGCTTTGACTTATCGGTGTTAATTGATAATTACCGTCGGGTGTTCGCACGACGTGCATTTGTTCCGAATTTATCGGAAGGGTTGTCGACAGCGTCGCGGACGAGGGTGACGGCGATTTCGTCGGTGATTCGTTACGACTGTTTCGCTGATTTGTAGCGCGCGGACTGTCGGGTTCGGCGTTCGTAGAACTCGTTGGCGACGTATCCGGCGGTTGATTCGCCTCTTCGCCAACGTCGTGAAGAGCCGACGATCTTGGCGGTGGTGTCTGTCCCGCGGGACTCATACCAACGCCACTGTCGTGACCACCGGACGATGGTGTTCCCGGCAATTGGATACTTCCCGCCATACTAGACGTTCGATTTCTCGGCGGCGTATTGCCGCTGTTCACCGAACCCGAATTTGGACTCTGCGGAATGTTTCGCGACAACTGTACAACGTTTACGGTCGATTGAACTCTCGGAGGTACCATCATGTCGAGAGTATTCAATCCGGGAACATTTTTCGCCAATATATCAGAGTCGCGTACCGCTTTCGCGAGTATATCGTATTTTTTCGATAAATTTGTTTTAACGTTTTTGCGACTACGAGGCGCACGTCCGGTGCCTCGTCCCTTGTCGTTCGGCTCGCCTTTGCGCTTGTGAAACGTTCCAATGGCATTTTTATTCGGTGAGAATGGCATTGTTTTAGTGATATTTATCAATTCGCTAGAAAGATCACCGGCGCTAAGTTGCGGCTTTTTCTGCAATAATTTACGATCAACTTCGTCGGCTCTCGTGAGAACAATCTTCGGATTAAGATTCAACGTGCTGAGCATCGGTGCGAATTTCGTAACATTACTTGTATTGTTGTTAGTCGGATTGATGCTTTCTTTACTTTTGTTTAACAAATTTTTCTGCAACAATTGTGCCATTCTTACGGGTTTCTTCGCATTCTGAGGTCTGAACATTCGCAATGACTTCAATACGGCCGGATCGCTGCTACGCTTTTCCGTGATTATCAGAGGCGCTGCGGACGTGTAACTCGAGCCTTTTATCGTTTCGCGCTTATTCTCGTCCATATCAGCGGAGAATAGCGTTATTATGTCGTTGCTACTCACATCCGAGCCGCTAACATCTTCCGCTGGATGCCGTATGTTTTCATTAACTAGCATATGAAAGTGCGACACTGTGTCGACTGTTAATTTCGATTTTCCCCGCTTCTTAGCTATTTCCTTCGTCGTATTTTTATTATTTTTGTTCTCAAGTCTACAGCCATCGCTGCCGAGACTGTCGGTCTGACTGTCCTGCGTATTTGTATCTGTATCCGACACCGAACTCGTGCTGTTTCTGAAATGCTGCTTTGTCTTACGCTCCGCACTCTCGTAATCACTTTCAGACGACTCTAACCTGTGTACTTTACGCTGCCGTCCCGTTCTCCGTACTCGCATCACGCTACCGCTGTCCGAATCCGTACTGTCGTCGAGGCTTCGCCGAGTAGTCGATCTCTTGTAACCGCCCGCCGGCTGAAAGCTGCCAAATTGTTCCGAACTGTCGGACGGCATGTCGACCCATTGTTCGTAACCCTTTTCGATACCGAAGAACACATCCTTCTCGTTTTCATCCTCCGACGGCCAATCCTTGAATTGCGAATAATCGATGTTAAGATATTTCAATTCTTTCTCCTTGCTGCCCATTTCCTCCGGATTCTCGAGATACTTCTCGCACAGCATGTGCAATTCTTTCCAATCCAAAACCCAACTTAGCATATGATAACGCGGACTGCTGAGCACAACAGCCAAATCGTCGCAAAGCTGTGGCGTTAATCCGAGTTTTTCGGCGTCCAACACCTGATTTGGCACACATTTCTCGTCGTAATTCGCCGAACCGGTCACAGCGTCGCCGTTTATCAGTATCAGAGCGTCCAGTGATCTGTCTATGGTTACGCTGGTTTCCGGTTCTTTTTTTATCTCTGTGCCGGTGAATTGCCCGCAGTTGAAACACAACTCGCCTAATGGACCTTCGGAACCCGGTTCCCGTTTGGGATGAAGATTACACTTTTCCGACGCTACCGCGTCCCCTTTCAACGGTGAGCTCAGTATGTTCTTCAATAGTTGATCGCTGCGATCGAATATCTTCGGAACGGTGCTTTGCATTTCGACTCCTCTTACCGACTGCGACATCGATGGCGTCAATGATTGTAACGTCGGTTGCGGCGATCCGTGCTTCGGCACGTTTTTGCTCGACGTTTCGTCGACTTTTTCCGTACACGAGACACTTTGCTCGCTTTGCTGAACGACTCGCGACTCGACGTTCTCCTTACCGGGCGTCTGGACTCCGACGGTATCTTGCTGTTTCGTCTTTCCGCAGGCCACTGCCATCTCTATTATTCTATTGTAACAGGCGCGCGTTGGATGCAACGAGAATGCCGTTAACACGCATTCCCTCGCTATACCGACGTTTGCGTCCACAACGTCCGCTAATCTCAGAAATTCTGTACTCAAACGCTCCGCCGTCTCGCGTACTTTTTCCTTGTCGTTTTTAGCCTTTTGATTCTCCAATTCATTCATATCCGTCGTAAGAGCTCTTATGTACAGCTCGATCACCAGTGGCTTCACGCTTTCCCCGAACTGCAAACACAGAAATCGTCAGATGTTAATTAAACGGCAATTGATATTTGTTTGTTTGTTCGTTCGGTTTTTTTTTCTATCGAATATGTCAATACCGATAGTGATATTGACAGTGTTTCGCGTCCCGAATTCCCCGTTATTTGCACATCACCGAAATATATTCCTCTACTATCGACTGATTAACCGATTTTTTTTTTTTTTTTTTTAGTATCAATTAATCCGCAATAAATTTATCGATATCACTTTTTCGCCGCAAAAACGCATCAAAGTTTTACTTGAAAACTTGATAAACGCGTGAAAAAAAAAAAAAAAAAAAAAAAAAAAAAAAAAAAAAAATTGGTCATTAATCGTTGAGTTCATTCTACGAATTCATTATTGTAATAAAAGAGTATAATGTCGCGTGACCAATGGTTCAACTGAGTCTACGCGGTGAATAGGACCTCCGCTCTCGTGTTTTAGTCACGCGATATACAGAATTTTTGTAGCTGTGAAAAAACTTCCCAAGTTGTTATCGAAAATGTTCTTAATTATCTGCGCGATTAGAAGAACACGCGGATAGTAAATGTAAAAAAAAAAAAAAAAAAAAAAAAAAAAAAGGAAAAGAATAGCGTCGTCAGCGTTTAGATACGGAAATTGTTCAATCAACGATAACTTTTTTATTTTATTGTTATCTTGTTAGATAATTTTTTTTTTTTTTTTTTTTATGGCTTCGATAACAATACTCACGTGTTTAAGTAGCACCGCACAGAAAATATATATGTGATGGGCGCTCTCCGCTGGTTCGATCAATTTTCTAATCATTCCCGGCAACGTGGTCGCGATGTCCTTCAATTTGGCGTGTAGCATCGCCCACGAATTTAAAATTTGTTCGAGAACACTTGCACCGGTCTCGCCGACAGGCCGAACCATACCCGCGGTAACGAGATACTGAGCAACCAATTCGGCGGCTTTTATCGAATTTCGCCAAACTCTGGCAGTTCCATACTTGGTGGGTTTCTCACCGCTGAGTCTCTGCACTACTTCTAGCGCATCGTTGAGGTCCATTAATTTTAACTGCGCAACAGGAAAATCAAATATTATTAAACGAAAATATAAATACCCAAATACGCAAAGCTTCTTGAATGCGACGAATCGTAAAGCACGGAAACGTATGCATCTGTTTCAGCCGAATTTACCGTTTTCATTATAATTATTTTTAAATTATTTTTTACACGAATTTTCGTGTTGATGTTTCGTAAGTAAACATGTTAATTACGAAACTGGCGAATCATTTTCGGGACAATATTGGCCGATCGATTGAACGGTTAAATTTGTATATTCGCGTTCTCTTCTTCACACCAATACGATTTTTTTTTTTTTTTTTTTTTTTGGAGATCAAAATCAGTGCATCCATCGATTTTTTTTATAGATAAACATTGTTTTGGAGTGCAATGGAATTTTAAAAAATATGTCGACGCCGAAAACTTGAAAAATTTGAAAAAAAAAAAAAAAAAAAAATGGGTATCTGAATTTAACGCCGCGGAACTTATCGATTTTATTGATTCGGATTGTGAAGAGAATCGTTTAGCAACTTACTTGAGCGAGAATATCTTGCATGCGTTTCCATTTGTACAGAAGGACAATGTATACGTCGAGCATAAATTGAACATGTTGAGGTTCCGACAGCGAGCGCAAACGATCGCTCCTTCTCAGGGAGCGAACGCATGCCGCGGCGAGTTTTATGGCAATGTCCTCGCAGCGATCCTCGCAGAGTATTTTCAGCCTCATCGTCAAGAGCTCACCTTTCTCCGAACAACAGAATTCTGAAATATATCAAAATTTCATACGTTATTTATAACTCTTTAAGGGACGCAATAAAAAAAAAAAAAAAAAAAAAATCGGCATTACTATCGATATGTAAACTAAAATTTTTTTTTTTTTTTTTTTTTTTTTTCAAAACTGATATTTTTTTTAGGTATATACCTGATGAAGCATCGATTATTAAATTTTTTAAAAATTGTATCAATACAATTTTCTCATACTGAAGCGTTTATCGATCGACGAGGAAATTTAATTATTTTTCAAAAATTCGAGAACACAGTATGTTATCTTATTAAATACAAATGGAGCGTAAAGAATCTTTGATAGATTAGTAATATGTAATTGAAAGTCGTCGTTACATTGCTGCAAGACGACAATATCGAAATCATAATTGATACGAAGTTCACGTTACTAAACGGTTTGTAAGTAAATTAGCGAATTAAGTTACGACGATCTATTGTCGAGACGAATCGAAGCGAATACGAGCCGAGAGATCGTATAGTACGAAATTGGTAATTTGAGTGATAAGATATTCGCTTACCCTCTTCATGTTCAGAATCCGGTTGGCCGTTAAGTATGCTGTCGAGTGCCGGAATAGACCACGGGTCGTGTACCAGAGCTATCAGAGCGGTACACCTCGGTGCAGCCTGGTGGTGCACCAGGTGACTCGCGCACCTCTGCAACGTTACGCTGAGATGCGTCTTCGTGGCAGGTGACAGCGTCGGCCATTCCCCGCGCAATACTAGTTTCAACGTGTGTCTGAAAAAAAAAAAAAAAAAAAAAAAAAAAAAAAAAAAAAAAAATGAAAAACGTTATTCCACACGAAATTATTGTAACTTAATCGTAATCTCAAAATTCCTTCGGCTCCGCGAAAAACACCGATTTATTACAAAAAAAATAGCTAAAAATTAGTGGATATCTAGGAAATCATTTTATTTTGAAAATTGCGGCTGTAAAACTATTGTGGAGAATTTCTAATTGTTTAACAGCATTAAATTATCATAGGCAATTATTATTAATTGAAATTTCAAGATCCCTTTCGATGCGCGAAGAGCACAGAAATTAGTTATACAAAAATAGCTAAAAACGAATGGATATTTAGGAAATCATTTTATTTTGGAAATTGCGGCTGCAAAACGATTGCGGATAATTGCTAACTATTTAAAAGCATTAAATTATCATGTGAGATTAATGTTAATTGAAATTTCAAGATCCCTTTCGTTGCGCAAAGTGCGCAGAAATCAGTTATAAAAAAATAGCTAAACGCGAGTAGAAATTTAGGAAATCATTTTATTTTGAAAATTGCGGCTGCAAAACGATTGCGGATAATTGCTAACTATTTAAAAGTATTAAATTATCATGTGAGATTAATGTTAATTGAAATTTCAAGATCTCTTTCGTTGCGCAAAGTGCCCACAAATTAGCAAAAAAAAAAAAAATAGCTAAACGCGAGTAGAAATTTAGGAGATCATTTTATTTTGAAAATTGCGGCTGCAAAACGATTGCGGATAATTGCTAACTATTTAAAAGCATTAAATTATCATGTGAGATTAATGTTAATTAAAATTTCAAGATCCCTTTCGTTGCGCAAAGTGCGCAGAAATCACTTATAAAAAAATAGCTAAAAGCGAGTAGAGTATTTACGAAACTACTTAATTTTGAAAATTGTCACTCGGAAACGGATAGCGGATAATTGCCATCTGGTTGATAGGATTAAATTCCAAAATTCTTCATAAATTCACCCTTTCTGCGTAAAACTTCAAGTTAAAAAAAAAACGTCGGAGAGCGTAAGACGGAATGAATGAGAAGCTCTATTTCAAGACACATCAAGAGTTAATACTCGAAATAACACGTAACGTAGCTGCTCTCTTATTGCACAAATTCCTCGTAGGGAAGAGTAAGTACGCGTGGGTGTAGATCTCCTCGCCGCGTGTACCCGAGGAAACATTTTTACGGATGGTAAATTTCGTGAAGCGCCCAAGAGGCGCAAAGGGCGCAAGTGGAAGAGTGGTGAATCTTTCGCCCGGTCATGAAAAAGCGAAAAAAAAAAAAAAAAAAAAAAAAAAAAAAAACCCCGAAATCTTTATTCAGAGATTAAAAACAAGTAGGAATTGCAGTTTATTTTATAAAATGCACTGTTCATTCCAGCCGCGTAATCTCGCATTTTCCTCCCCCGAAATGTAGGTGTACACCGGGAGTTAAACGAGAAACTCTCTCTCTTCTGGATTCCTCTCGGTATTTTGCATAATTTAATTGGATTCGTCGAAAATTAGCATATCAAATGTAACAATGATTCTTTCTTTTATCTTCTCGTTTCTTTTTCCTGCTTCGCGTACCTGTGTCCGTATTTTTATTTTTTTTAATATTGTTTTTCTTATTTTTTTCTCCGTTTCTATATTTCTTTTTTTTTTTTTTCTAAAGATAAGGATTTTTTCTTCTAAGATGTAACGGATAAATTTTGCCAATTGATCATCGGTTGCGATTTGTTTATCGGGTTTAATGTTACGCGCGCGATATCTTGCGGTTTACGCGTATACATAGGTATTCTTGTTTCGAGTTTATAATGTATTTACGCGATGTTTACCGGCGGGTAGGTGTGTATCATAGGTGGGCGGACAAGCGTTGCGTTGTACAATAGAAAATCAGGTTGAACGGGTATGAAATTTATATGGCGCGTACAGAAATGAACGATGAACAGTTCGATTGGAACGGTTTCAATCGTCGTATACTACTCACATGTAGACCCATTCTATGAGAGACTGGGTGACCTCCGGGGTTGCTGCAGGAATGAAATTGGCGACATGCTCCCAGGCGGACAGAAGTGTATTCACCTTGTCCCCGTACTTCTTCTTGCTGTCACTCAATGTCGCTTCAAGCCCCTGAAACAGATAAAAGTATAATTCATTTATCGCCAACAGCATCGCTGATAGTTAAAGATCCGGTAAACATTATTATTATTAATTATATTATGTACATTAATAAAATAATATTAATAATAATATATAATAATAATAATAATTATTATTATTCTTATTTTAATAATAATTTTAAAAATATAATAATAATAATAATTTTTTTTTTTTTTTTTTTTTTTTATTATTATATTATATATTAATAAAAATATAATATTATTTTTTTAATTCTTTTTTTAACAACTTTTTTCTGTTGCTGTAAAATTTGACTATATAATTTTAGACGTGATCAATCTTTTTTCTATAACTAATATTTTTTTTTTTTTTTTTTTTCGGGTAATTGTTATGCATTGTCGATTATTCGGTCGAATGGTTATATCAACGATTATGCCTCTTCAAGCTTTGAATAGACACTGCATACCGGTAATTTCTGCAAATGCAAATTAGACGGGAAACGCTTCTGACTCGAGGCATTCTCGGCATTAGCATCCACTCTACCGATTAGATTCGTGGCGGCAGAACGTGGTACCAGCGCTACTCAAACTCCGAAAATACGTTTAGATACCCAAGCAAATGAGAGCGGATTGTCGTAATTTTGTCAAATTTATTCCAAACATCGCGATTGCAATATTTATGGGAATTCGACGATTCGAATTTTTTGATATATCTACGATAATCTACAAACGATAATAATAAACCGAGAAAAACTGAGATTTCTGTGATTTTTTTTCGTAATCCCGTTGATTTTATCTTCGTATTTTTATCGGTGATTTGATTTATTTATTTTATTTTTCAATAAAATTTCAACGTCATCTACGCAAAAATTCGATGTTTTCGTGATAATGTAAAAAAAAAAAGACAAACATAAATCATAATTTACGTTTCGTGACGCAATCAGTAAAATTGAAAATATTTATTAAATAATTTGCCGACATTTCAACAACGAAATTAATTTTAACTTCGTATTTTCGCGTTTTCACGATTTTGTAAAATAATATATTTTACATTAAGTTTACTGACGAAAAAAAAAAAAAAAAAAAAAACTGAACTCGTTGAAAAGCAAATAAAATAATGAATAAAATGTTTCGACAGTATATACATTTTTTGCGCATTTGGTAACTTTGAAGTTTCTTAAAGTTTTGCATTTGAACTTTTGTAACATACAATGGGAATTACTTCGTGAAAATTCGTAATTGTGGAAATACGTTATTCTTGGTGTTTCGCGAAATATACGGAAAGTGAAGAAAAATTTTCTCAAACATTGTAAACTTTTTATGAAGACCTTTGTTGAGCTGTTATTCAGCACGAGCGTAAAACTACTTCTTGAGTTGTAGCATTACAAGACTTCGAAATATAGCGAAGAAAAAAGATGGGAACGACGGTAAAAGCTCTGGAATGAGCCGACAGCTGGTCAGCAAGTCGAGTAACCGCTTTGTAACATTCAACGTTAATATCAAAGTGCCCGCGAAATATCTCGTAAGAAAGTTTTCTCCAATTTCGACGTCCCGGTAATTAATTGGTGGGACCCCCGAGCGCCACGAGGGACAGAGAGGAGGGTGAAAGTTACCACTTCGGGTGACTCTTCTCAGCGACTCTCCTCCCCACGAGTTTCTCTATTTATAGTAACAATTCCCTCGCCACGTTTTTTCCCTGAGAATATAAACGTTAAATAAAAAAAAAAAAAAAAAGGAGAAATTTTATCGCATTGAATTTACTTATTCTACGGAAGTAATTGCGTGAGAAGAAAACTTTTTAACTTTGATAAATTCATATTGTGACTAAAATATGAGAATTTAAAAAAATTCGGAAAAATCGTATTCGCGATTTGGTATCATTGTGGTAAATTTTACGAAAATATATTTATTTACGTATCTTGTAAAGTTTCGGCAGTGACGACGAGTTTTTGATGTTTTTTTTTTACATTTCGATATTTATTTACGTTTGAGAATTTTTTAGACCGCGTTAACTACATCGCGAAGCTAATATTGCAAAAGTGCATTTCTTCAGGGTGAATAAATTGTATACTAAAAAAATTGCTTCTTAAAAAAAAACTTTTATTTATGGAACGTGTAGAAAATTTCAGAAAAATGTGTGTTGGGATTTTAAACAACTTTTTTTAATATACCGACAAATTTCGTGACTTTCATTTTTTTTTTTTTTTTTTTTAAGAATGTTTCGTAAATTTATAGGTTTCGTATTTTTATTTTTTAAATTCATTTATAAGGTGTTTAAATTTTTTTTATTTTTATGTTCTTTTAATTTGCGGTAAAATCGTTGCCATTTTTTTATTTCCGGAAACTACAAGACGTTTCAGAGGTAAAATAATTGAATATGTAGTCTTTTATTTACGAAGCTTTCGTTATTTTTCATAAAATTGATATTGAAAAATTCCGGAGCCGACCGCAAGCGCAACGAAATGCTTTGATGCAAACTGAAGCAAATGCAACGGTAATAATTGATACAATTACCGTAATTATAGCTGAATATTACGTGAAATTCGTTCATTTTCAGAACGTGTAGTTTCTGGTCGGACGGACGTAGTCGACAGATGAAATATGTAGAAAAGCATTCCTCTCGCAGTTAACTGAAGAGAAGCGTATTCGCGAAAATTCGCTTAATGAAGATAAAAAAGTTTAACAAATTTTAAAGTTAATTAGCGCAATTTGCAAATCCGATTTAATAACAGAGATGGATTTCAAAACAATGTCCATTGTTTCGTATGATCGTCGAGATTAAAATTATGAAGGAACAGAAACTCCCGAGTATTTCGTATTCAAACTGAATAAAATTGTTAGTTTTTTTCGCGTTAACTTGAATTATTAAAAAAATAATTACTAACATATGAATTATATGAATTTTCAGAAAAATATAAACTTTTACAAGTTAATTTTTTTTTTTTTATATTAAATATTATTTTTATAATTTTACATAACAAATTAAAAAAAAATCAACAAAAAATTCTGAGTAATTCGTAAAAAAAATATTTTTTAATATTTTCATAACGCACATAATAAATTCGCAATTTCAAAAAAATCTATCGACAGCTTTTGAAATTTTTTCAATTTCATTTTGTCTTTTCTTTCGCAAAGTATTTTTTTTTTTTTTTTTTTTTTTCAGTGCCTTTTCCGGTCACGAATTCTCGTATCTTTTCGTCGTTCTCCTCGTCGTCCTCGTAGGCGGGAGCGAGAATTCGATAAGCCACTTTCGGAGAATCTTGTGTAATCTCGTTTCGAGAGCTACGAAGTCTCGGAGACGAATGTTATACGGGGTATAAGTCAGGAAGAGCTTTTTGATATTGCGAAAATGTTATTGAGCTCTCGCGAGTAGTATTGCGCGGAGGAGAACGTTGGATGTGGGTAAACGAGACGAGGCAAACGCGTGTTTGCCTCGTCTCGGCTCTCGCATTCTCTCGCCGACTTCACGGACGAAGAATCGTTGTATTTTCTATTTTTTTTTTTTTTTTTTTTTTTTCGTCGTGTCGCGTCGCCTGCAGATAAAAACTGCTAGTTTTGTCATTCTCTCGTTGAAAAGCGAGCAAAAAGAATGCGACCGAAATATTTCTGGAACGAGAGAAGTGGAGTAATGCACTGAGAGGGGTGAAAACTTCTGGTAGCGCGCGAGAGGCAGTGGAAAATATACATCGCGGGTCTTAAAACGACCAGAGAGATACGACAATTCTCGTTATTTTTCGCATTTGCACTCTCGCGTTCGCGTGAACGAAAGAGAGAAAGAGAGAGACTTCTATTTTTTTGTCCATATTAATTTTCCCACCGGCGGGGTAATGCGTACCTCTCGTTCTTCTCTCCAAAACGACTGTACGTCGTTCGCAATTCCGCGGACCGCGAAAGCTTCAGCGAACGGCTGAATAAGCCATCTTTCTCTCGGCGCTTTGGTTAAACTCGTAACGAACAAGCGGAGAGCTATTAAATTGTAAGTGCAAAAACAAAAAGCGTAGAAATACGAAACGGCTGTCAGGTAAAATTATCCGGTAATCAACGGCAGGTACGCAACCAGCGCAGAGAATTCAATATCGTTTGCTGCGGAAAGAGAAACGTCCTTCCGCACTAACGATGATTTGAAGCCCTTTGAAGCACCCGTTACAATACCACTGTTACAGCTATTTTTTAATTAGTTGTTCACTACAAAGGCACTCCGCAACGCGATACCGTCAAAATACTATTCGCATGAAATGTAAATTGAAAAAAATGTAAAAAAATTTATTTCAAAGAATAAAAAGGACATTTCGATTACTCGAAAAAAATCAGTGGATATTAAAATTTTTTTAATTTTTTTTTTTTTTTTTTTTTTTTAAGATTATAGAAGTGAACATTATTTGCGCGCATTCAGATACTTTTTTGTTCATAATTCTGCCGTAATTTCCGCGTAGTGACCCAATTCCATATCGAATAGATATCGAAAAAACGCGAATAAAAAAATTTCGCATTCCGTACTTTTAACTTTTTAATACGATTATAATTTTTAGCGTTCTTCGTTATTAAAGAAAATATTCTTTGCTTGCGGTCCGCAGATATTAACAATAATTTCTCTGTTAACAATTGCAGAAACGAATTTTTGTCACTAAAGTTCCCTCACTAAGTCGCGTCAACCCTTCACGCGAGGGTTCGAAAATTCCAGGAAAAAAAATTACTCGTGATATCGCGAAGTATAATTTTTTTTAATAACACAGAAAAAAAAAGATGCGCACTGTTCCGTGTTACGTACGATTCGCTCTCAAAAAAAACCCCTCGTGAGCTCAACAATTATCTATACGTTACACCGTCGTATCATTTCATATCATTATAACGTAATGCATACGTATGTTATACTTTCAACTCCGGAGAATAGTATCAATTTGAATATTTTTATTCAGAACTTTTTTTTTTTTTTTTTTTTTTTTTTTTTTCCTTCTAAGAAAAGCACATTTCATCGGATGCTCGTCTACCCATTGTGCCATCGGATCCCCGCATCAACTTCTTCTTCATCCCTCACTTCCGTAACTCGACGCGAGTCGTGGGACACTGTGATATATATATTTATTTTCATTGTATACCCTTTCGGTCTTCAAGAGTCCCGACTATGGCAGCGGTTCTATATACGCCATCCGAGCGCCGCGCAGGACCGGTGGTGAAGTTATTTCAACGAGTTATTTTCCTTGTATGCAAGCGGATAGCGCGCCAACGCAGTAGGTATTTGGTCCATGAATCCCCCAACGAATTTGTGGCGAGAGTTGCACACACGGGGGTTTGCGGTTAGATTATACGGCGACGCGGCTTTATTGCGATTCGCTGTATACCGTGACCTCCCCCTCCCCCCTCCCTGTCTTCCACAATGCGCGAGAATCTTTTTTTTTTTTTTTTTTTTTTTTCTTTCTTTTTTTTTTTCTCGCGGTTAAACAAGCTTACTGATTGGAGTTACAATAGAAGTATTTACGAAAAAATCTCAAAGCCAATTATTTTACTTCGATAAATACGAAAGTTCGCTGTTTGGTGGGCTATTCTGAGAATTATACATTGCTTCTTGCAACTGCCGAGAGAGTTCGGCCCGCGGGGGGCGCAAAATGGATTACCGGGGTAAAATGGACCAAAACGTAAAAAAAAAAAAAAAAAAAAAAAAAAAATGGACCAAAACGTGACGTCAGCACGAGACGAAACGGACTATCGATATAAAATTGACGAAATCAAAATTTTTTTTAATTTCGGAAGAGTGCGAAGTCTCGATGGAGGCAAATGGGGTATTTTTGCGATTCTATAATAAAAAGATCGAAAATTTTTAAATCTCAGGTGTAATTTTTGGTAAAATCCTAATATTTTAGTCGTTAAATGACAAAGTTGAATAAATATATTTGAAAAAATAAAAAATACGGAAGATAAAGCGAAAAATAGAATACGGACGACGCGGTTGCAGGAAGTCAAGAGGCGTTTTTTAAGTTTATCAATATTTGATTTATTTGTCGTTTTATTTGCGAGATTTAGATGATTAACTCGATAGATAGTTATTTTTCGTATCAAAGTAGTAAGTCGTTGTTAACCAAATAATAATTTTGGAAAAATTCGAATCGCTGCATACCGCACACATAGCTTTTAAGTTGATAATTCGAAAAGCCGTAATAATGAAATTTTTTGTTTCGCGAAATGTATTTTTTTTTTTTTTTTTTTTTTTTTTTTTTTTTTCCGGAAACCCGTAAATATTTGTTACGAATTTCATTTGTTAATAAACAGCCGATTCGTGGATCTCGAATAATAACAACAGTCTGTATTCTTTCACCGGTCCGTTTTGCCCCGTTTTTCGTAAAACGTGTATTCCGGAGATAAACAGAATATTATTTTCCAACGTGCATTGAATAGATGTATAATTGTATAAATTCAACTCTGCATTACGCGGGGGTTTCGTATCTTCGCAACGAATAAAACAAATGGAAATACAGTAGTAAATGCAGAAGGGTTTGGATGTTACATAGAAAACGGCGAACTAACAGAGAGCTCTTGTTCCGTATGCCGCTGGCTGCGCGTGCAGCCCTACAGCAGAGAATTTATGAGAGTTTCGCGGCAGAGATCGCACACGTGGATAATTCGACTGCACCCGCGCGCTTCAGTAACGTTAATTTCTCGCTCGCTGATAATCTAAACACGACGAATACCCGCCCCGCGTCCGTACGTACTAATCGATATTCGATACTATCCGTCGGCCAAATCGTCACGATTCACTCGGCAAATGCGAATAAACGAACGAAAAGAAGATACTCAACGGGAGGGTTGCAAAGAGCCGCATAGATCGATATTACCGCGATGAGAATATTATCCCTGTAAAATTCAATCGTCGAAACATTTCGTTGGATAATTTATACGCTTATTTCAACTTTTTATTCAACCGCTCCGCTGAATTAATTGTTAGAGTGAAGGAAAAAACATTTGAAAAGGTACGTCTGAGGATTTTTTTGTAAAAAAAAAAAAAAAAAAAAAAAAAAAAAAAAAAAAATCATCGCGGTTGGTAAATTTTTTTTCCATGAAAAATTAATTCATCGCGAATTATATCTGATGTCGAGAGAAATAAATGCAAATTAACGAACTAACGGTGAAATATATATTTTTATCGTTGCATATTTTTCAACGTTTCTCTATTCGGTAAAAAATAAAAAGTAAGTTGGGGCAAAATGGACCAATGAGGAAAAAGTGAGGCAATCGCGTAATTCGAATTTTGGAAAAAAAAATGGACGAATCCTAAAAATTATGAAATAAAAAAAAAATGATTTTCAAAACGGCGAAAATAGTTTACATATCGTTCACAAGTAGAAAATGATTTAAAATTTAATTTTTAAATTTTCGTAATTTTTTAATTGCGGTCCATTTTGCCCCATTTTTTTTTATTGATGTAACGAGACGTATCAAATTTATTTTTAAGTTCAAAAGTAATGGAAAAGTGTACACAAGTATTGTGTATATCGATTAAACTCCTTGAATTGCTTAATCCGAAATTATTGCTATAATTTGTGTGAATTTTTTTTCGAAATGAAAAAAAAAAAAAAAAATGATGAAAATTCGAATAAAAACTCGAAATTTATAATTGAAAATATATACAATTCAAATTATTAGTTCATAGCGAATACTCGATGAGATAAGATTGTTACTCGATGTGAAGCTAAAGATTAACGAGTTTGGAGTTCTTCGCTCTCGAGAGCTCTTACGATGAGCTCCGGTTCTGTGGGCTCAAGATTGAGACTCAATAAAGTTTCGTGAACAACAAGCAACAGCAGGAATCTTATATTACTCTATTTTCTTCCTTGAATTCTCCGGAAAATTCTACTGTGTATCCGTATATATCTATATATATATATATATTTATTTTTCTCAGTTCCGTTCAACTGTGCACTTCGTTCAAGAAAATTTTTCTTCTTATTCTCCTTTATCCCAGGCGCGCCGCCTTCTCTTATTATCCCATGCGCTGTCGCTCCTCGTATTTCCATTCAAAAAATGAAAGTATACACAGCCACCGAGGCGAAGGAGATAGTTGGGTACAGAGGAGAGTGAGAGAGTCTACGAAGATAAGCCGACAGAGAAATTGAATTTATTATTCCCTTCCGTCCTCCCGAAGACCCCGAGAGGCTCCACGATCGTTAAGACTCGCGGTAACTCGTACCCCGAACCCCCGACCCGTAAAGCAACGCTTCTTCCCTTCTCGCAAAAGCTAAAACTATCCCACAGACTACCGTCGAGAATTCTCGCGTCAGCGTGTTTCCAGAAGGTCCGAGAATCGCCTAAGAAGCTAAGGATACTCCGGGAAAACCGCCTCCGAACATCCTTGCGACGTTAACTTTTCCCATTCGACGACCAACTTGATGCGCGAACTGTGCGAATCCCCTTTCGACATTCTTCACAACGGCACATCCAACGCAATCGTGAAAACGCAATTCTATTCGAAAATAAATTCACGTATTCCGCGGTACAAGTGGAAAATCGTCTTGTGAAGAAATAAAATTCTCGGAACCAAAGACCTCGATAACATTTTTGAAACACAATTTTTTTTTTTTTTTTTTTTTTTTTACTGAAGAATAGTAAAAATGAATTCGCTGAATCCGAGAGATGTTTTGAGAAAATTTTGAATTAAAAAAAATTCGCTGTTTTATGTCTCATTAAAAAAAAACGTGTACCATTTATAATTTTTAATTCCCGAATGCCAGCGAAGTCACAAAGACGAGAATTACGCGTTTCGCGGAGATAAGCGATTTAAATTTTTTTTTTTTTCGTTGTAAGGGATGAAAAATAAAAAAAGTTTTACTAAAATTAAAAAAACTGCCGACTGAAAGAGGAGTGTAATAAAGAAATGTTAATGATAAAAAAGAGTGAAATAACAATTAATTATTCGCGTATTATAGTTGGGAAATTTCTATACTCGATGACGAAGAAACTTTTGGCGTTCGGAGGACTTTTTGCCGATAAAACAGTGAATCAACTATAAACATTCATATCGCTGTTAACGGCTGAGAGGAATGCGAACACGATGACCTAATTTTACCCGCAAAAACGATGCGCATATCTGTAATTTATATTTTACACGCGCTGCCGAAGAAATTGTGTTTTAAGGAAACTCTATAAATTTTTTAGATTTTTTTTTTTTTACACTTTCCGTTAATATTCCAAATGCCCGAAGTTTTGTGACCTGAAGTTCCAGATTTTCGTTAGATACAAGAATTTTATACGCAAAAGATTGGATTCGACAGTAAAAAAAAAAAAAAAAAAAAAAAAAAAAAAAAAAAAAAATTGGTTTCTCGTATTATCGTTGGTTCGCCGCCAAAAGAGGTCGTAGAATCGCCTCAAAGCTGCACAACGCCCTCGCGGCTTCGATAAATCCATACAACGAAAGATTTATAACAAAATCGGATCATCGTATATCGAAATTTGAATCGCTTGCCTCGAGTTTTCAAAGCTTTTCGGAAGTGAGATACGAAATGAAAAATTTCGACAAAATTAACTGAAAACCCTAAAAAAGAAATAAAAGTGATGATCGTAACGACGGTAACTGTCCTGAAAGCTGCTATTAGAAACGTCCGCTATAAAGTTCATGCCAATTCGGCGTATGGCGAGAATCGTTCGCTGTCGCGAAATGACTCTGCAGTACCAAAACGTTACGAACGGAATTGTCCCGAAATCGTTCGATTTCACATGATAGCGCGTTAGGTGTCCGCGTGTGCGCGACGTTTACACGTGTGTCGGAGTCGAACGATCCGGGGAAACGATACCGCGAGCTTTCGTCGTTGCGGAACGTCAGAAATACGTTAAAATGTGAGAGTCGTCTTTGGTTACCGGTTAACTTCCAACTGTAGGTATTGGAGACACAGCGGGAATACGACGATTAAAACTATAGCTCTTCGGGACAAAGTTTCCGAAGCTCGTTAGCACCAGAACGACATCTGCAAGTGTACCTAATACTCGGTTCTGTCGTCGTCGTCGTCGTCGTGTGCCGCGTGTAGCTATTTCGTGGATATCGAGATGACAAAAGCCCACCGGCTGTAGTAAGAAAATGAGAACTGAAGGAATAAACTTTTCGACAACCTTCTCGATGGGTGTATAACTACGAGGTTTCTATTGTAACGCTGTTAACTTTCTCATTTCGCTTTGCATCGTTTCTATTTGACAAAATAAAAATGGCGTTCTATTGATACCTATCGAAGGAACTTTGCGATGGAACAACTTAAAAGGATTACTTGGCGATTCTACAAGCGAATCAAATTTTTTATTAATTTTTTTTTTTTCTCACAAACTGTTGAAGGAAATAAAATAAATTTTTTTTTAATGAAAAATAGATGTGTTAAGAGTATTGTGAAAAAAAATTGGTAAAATACATTGATAAATAAAAAAGATATGGCCGCCGGAAAAGGGAAGTTTTTTTTGTCTGAGAATTTTCGCAGCGAAAGGTGCAATTTTTCCGTAATTATGAAAAAAAAAATTAAAAGCCATTTAAAAAAGGAATGTCGTCGACGTTTCGTCATTGTTGATAACTCGAATAACCCGTTTTGTTTTTTTGATTCTATATTCTTCGTTTCGATTGAGGAGTAAATATCGCAAAACGTTCCGAAAAAAAAAAAAAAAAACAAGTTACTCTTCCGGTGACGATGGCTTTTTCGTTTTCCAATATATTTGGGCAATTAAAATTTTTTTTTTTAAAGAGTCAATATATGTAATTTTCAGTAAAAATAATTCATTTTATTTCCTCCAATAGTTTGAGAAAAAAAAAAAAATTTACTCCTCTAAGACATGAATTGGAAAAAAAAGATATTTCGGAATAATTTTGTGATTTTCTAAAGAGAAAGTATTATTAATATAGATATCGTCGAAAAACTATCTTTTCATGGGTTCTGAAGTTTTTGAAATTGGTGTTCATACAACCCGATTATTTAGTGTGTCAAATATACCCGATGAATTGACGAAATGCAAATTTACGAAAATATCTTTCATTAAAAAATTACTGCTATTTTTCTGCGTCGAGAAATTAATTTATACGACAAAGCGAAGCAGAGTTTTCTACACGACGAGAACTAAAACAAAAAACTGCAAACTCGATTCGCCAAAAAAAAAAAAAAAAAGTATAAAAATCCTATAAATTTCATAGACTTCGCAATAGACGACAAGAATGTATCTAATTTCCAAATTAATCAAAATTGCTTTCTATGTCTCTCGAATTTATTTTTCATAAGGAAAAGATGGTCCGCAGCAATTTCGCACGATTTAGTGCGATACTATGCCGTAAAGCAGATATTATAATCATTGAACTCTCTATGCCATCGTCCAGTGCAGCGTATGGCAAAGAGATATTTCTCGGCTCCACGCCGTCGCTTCGCTCAATCGGATCGTCTATATTTCCATGAGACTTGGTATCGGAGGGTTTTAGGCCGTTGGGTACGTAGATAACTTGGAAAATCGTTTTGGACCTCAAATATACGTTTCCTCGATCGGCATGAATCGTATGCGCGGCTAAACCGGAGCCATGCATTCGCCTATCCCGATGCTGTGACCTCAACCTGCGATGCTTGGCAACAGATTCGTCGAAGCGATCACAGGTCTCGTATAGTGTACAGCGTACGTATAGAGAGTAACCCATCGGTCCGCTCCCACTGATACGATTAGGGAGATCAAACACCTCGAGTTATCTCTCTCTCTCTCCCTCTCTCTCTCTCTGTCGAACGTCTATGTTCCGTTCCGAAGTACCGACGACGATGTAGATCGACTCTCCGACCGTTGCCAGCATATTTGCATACGCTCAGCGTCTATGCACGCGTTTGCGGGACTATATCCCGAGGAGAGACGAGGAGATCTCTGGTTATGCTACGCGTAACCGTAGCAAAAGCAAATAGTTCTCGTCAGCGATGCGCAACTATCGCTTTTATCGAAATCTCCAGATAATGTGAATGAAAAATCGACGAACCTAATTGACGATAAAAAAAATCTTAAAATTAATAAAACTTGAAATTGAAAACGAAAAAAAAAAAAAAAAAAAAAAAAAAAGGGTTTTACATCGATATTTCTTACCACGCACGACTTTTGGATGTGCGAAGACATTCAGAGGAGTGTCTTACGCAATAGTGATAGTGGTTTATGATGAAAGTCAGCCGATTGTCGTTGTCGTACGATCTGTGAAGTGCAGCAGTTGTCCTCCTCGCGCTCGTCGAGGATCTCTTTGGATTACGAATCCTCGGTCCCGGCGACGACGGCGACGTCGACGGCACCACTTTCGGCTCCGTCACGACGCCGATTGAGATAACAGCCGGAGGACGACGCGACGTGTCTCGACGTAGTCGCGAGCACCGTCCAGGAGCAGCAAGGGCAGTGCTCGTGGCGGACATCAGCAACTTCGCCCAATCGTCAACGCGGGGCGATGTCCTTTCTCCGACACCGAGACCGCCGTCGGCCTCTCCTTCCTTCCGCCACCCCTTTTAATCCTCCGCCGCCCCCATCAACTCTCCGAGAAACTCCACCCGCTATTAAACAAATTTTTTTTTTCTCTCTCTCCTTCGTTATTTATATATTTTTTTTTTTTTTTACTTATTCCCTCCTCTCGCCGACTATTTTTTATATCCCGGCATAGAGCACAAAAGCACCTTTTCACTGCACAGTTCACTGCGAAATCCTTTCCGTGAATGACGTCCACTTCAGCATCTATAAATAAAAAAAAAAAAAAAAAATTCATTAGTATTAAATTCGTTGAGAGTTTTACAAATTTTTTTTTTATATTTGATTATTGATTTTGATAATTTTATTAAAATTAAAAATTAAAATGCATTTAATCATTTTTTTTTTTTAAGGAAATAAAAAAAGGAGATACAACAAAATTCTATCTATTTATCTATAATTTCATTAAAAAATACTAAACTTTAAAAAAAGAGCGTAATAACGAATTTTTTATTTTAAGAAATATTGAAATCGAACGATTCGACATTTTTTTTAAATATTAAATAATACTATACATGTTATAAAAATATTTATAAAGAAAATTACACATTTCCGGTTGCAGCATTTTTTTAAATCAAAAATACGTTTTTCCGGTAATTTTTTAAAAATGAAAATAACAAATAAATATCAAATTTCTCGTATGAAAGAGAAAATAAAAGGTTCAATTATCGAGAGTATTACGGTTCTCCGCAACAAGTGAATTTCGGATATCGAACCGATCGAATCGATACTCGAAGCGATTCGTTTATCAGCGAATTAAAGAATTAAAATTCAATCGCTGGTTGATGCGAAGCGCGGGGACTTTGGGGTTATGAATTGTTGAGGAGAACGCCGCGTACATATGCACGCGATTGCAATGAAGCTGCGATGATGTGTGGGCGCGCGGAAAATTAACGAGTTCCTCTTTCGTCATTCGGCAACAACGAGCGGCAGAAAAGGTTTCAAATTTCTCGACTAAAAGTACAGGACGACCCCTTTGTATAGGTATAACGCGGCAATATATACGATAGATCGCTACGTTGATTGGGTTCCGTTGTCGCCGTTCCACGAACTTTGAAATTCTCTACCCGCCCACGTAGCTACGTTCACGCGTAGTTACCTTCGCATATGCGTTACACCACTGCCTGCGATTCCGATAATCAATAATACAATAAACCGCTACCGGTGATGTGTTCGGTACGTACGGACGCGCGCGTGTGTCGTCCGCGTGTATACGAGGACACCGGTGGTTTCGTAAAGACACATCAAAATTCACTACCATTTGCTCCTTTGTATAACCGGAGAATTTGTCGGAAAATTGCACGAAGCAATTTGCTGGAATATGATAAAAGGTAAAAATTGCCGTAGAAAGATCGAGAGAACATTTTTCCATCGTATTTTCTGAGTGGATGAAGAAAAAAAAGAAAAAAAAAAAAGCAAATCTGACTGAACATGGAAAATTTTTTATTGGAATCAATTCAATATTGTATTTTCTTTCTGATTTTTGTTTTTACTTTTTATGATCGAATGATAATGGTGAACAATAAACTCCTAATGGGGATGCGCGTGCGTATGAATACTTGTTGTATCGTAGAAATGTATAAAAATTGCATTACCATTCGACGCTCGTGTATCGATGGAAAATTTGTCGAAAAATCGCGAAAGCCAATTTTCTCGAATATCGTAAGAGAAGAAAATTGCTTAACTTCGATGAAAGAGAGTACAGCTTTGAATTGTTTTTTTTTTTTTTTTATAGTGATGAAAAAAAAAATGATTCGGGCGGAAAAACTTTTGATTGGAAGCAATTTCGCGTTTCTTTTTTTTCGAATGTATCTATCTATGACCTCCGAAGGGCGTTCGATGGAAAATGTTTTTTAATACTCGCAAACCCGACCTCGATAGACGATGCGAGGGACTTTCAGGTCATTTTAATCGAACAAATTGAAATGATTTTTTTTTTTTTTTTTTTTTTTTTTTTTTTCGTTTCGGCAAAATCGTTAAAAATTTAAAAAAGACAAAGAAGCGCCATAGGTATTCGTGTGTTCGAGAAGCTTCGATAAACAAATCGTCGATAATTTTCCTTTTCGAATTAATAATTTCAATATTGTACGGAGGAGTGTACGTAGGTGCATATTTTTTGGAAATCGATAGCGCGAGTTTCATGAGTGCGAATATTAATTAATAATTTTATTGGAATAAATTATCCTTTCGAATATTCAAATTTAATCAAGAATCATCAATAATCTTCATAATTAGAGGGAATAATTCATTGGCTCGAGATACATGTGTTCAGAATACTAAAAAATAAATAAAGATAATCGTCGCGGTTATTCCGCAATATGAGAAGTGATAAAGCATTATTATTTTAGCAATACGATTATAAAAAAAAAAAAAAAAAAATTTAAATGAAATTTATTTTTAATCCTATGCAATATATCGATGAACGTTTGAATAATTACTCAAAATCAAATTCAATATTTAACATTTGAAAAAAAAAAAAAAAAAAAAAAAAAAAAAAAAAAAAAAAAATCTCAACAATTTTCGCGATAAAAAAACATTTCCATTGATAATTTAACGATAAAATTAATGATAAAATTTCCCTCCATGTATTATACGCGATTTCATCTCGTGCATCGATGGAAAATACGGATAACCTTTTTTTTTTTTTTTTCTCGTAAACCCATCGCTATCGAGACGTTAATTCTTTTAACGAATTGTTGGAAAGCCATAAAAAAAAATAAAAAAAAAATAAAAATAAAAATCTCAACAATTTTCGCGATAAAAAAACATTTCCATTGATAATTTAACGATAAAATTAATGATAAAAATTCCCTCCATGTATTATACGCGATTTCATCTCGTGCATCGATGGAAAATACGGATAACCATTTTTTTTTTTTTTTTTCTCGTAAACCCATCGCTATCGAGACGTTAATTCTTTTAACGAATTGTTGGAAAGCCATAAAAAAAAAAAAAAAAAAAAATAAATTGTATCACTCCAATCGGCATGTAAAGTGTGGATTCTCGTCCTCGAGTGAAGGGGTTAACGTTAAGGGTTCAACGCCGCAAATGTGTACACGAATCAGTGAGCGCCACACAGATGCGATTCCGGATCAAAAGGATTTGCGTGGTAAACGCAATCAGAGGCGATGTAACAGCGGAAAAAAAAAATGAATAAAAATAAAAAGTTACGAAATTGCAATTAACCAAACAATCGGACGGTTAAATCGATTGGTGTCATCAGTACGCGTAGCAAACGACGATCACCCATTAGTTAACGAACAGTTGCCAGTTACGCGGAGCCATGTAACGGGCATTGCTCGAGGCCCTCGAGTCCAGCGAAATGCGATTACGTCGAATCATTGAACGTAAACGCGGATAGAAGAAAAGAGGGAAACAGTTTCGGAAGCAGAGACAACAGTCGCGATATTGCAACATATAGCGAAATAAAAACAATGAGTTCGTAGACCGACCGGTGGAAATGTTCGCCGCTGGAAAAGCAACGAACGGCAGAGAAGAAACTTCTGATGGCGTTTAAGATAGATATATATATATACGTCTCTCAGCTACGTGGTGGTTACTGCACGTACGCTGTGAAACGTTCGCGTTTGTGTACACTGTAGCGACGTCATTGCGAGGGTTCTCAACAACGTGACGTGAACACGGAGCAACGAGAGAGAGAAAGAGAAAGAGAGAGTGACGGGGATGAAGTTTAGTCACCCCTCGTGAACTCCTAGGCGCTCTCGCACACTTCGCGCTTACGAGGATAGAGCGCGGTCACGTAAAGAGCCGGCAGCAGCAGCCACCGAGAGAAAATATGCTATAAAGAGGATAAACAGGATTCCGCGAAAATACTATTTTCATATTTTAGTCAAATGTATTTTTTTTTTTTTTTTTTTTTTTTTTTCGTAAATTTTAGTTACCGCGTTCACGAAATTCGGGAGTCAGAATTAAGTAGATACGGACATTTATTAAATATTAGGAAAATAAAATAAATGCAAATGATTTTTTTCGACAATTATTGATGAAAATTCGATGTTAGCGGGAAAAAATTCATTTATTAACAATTTTATTATTATTATTATTGAAACATTTTTTTTTTTTTTTTTCATTTTTATATTTAAGAATAATACTTTTTTTTTTAAATTATTTACTGATTTGGCGAGAATCGCGATTTGAATTTCCGTGAATACAGAAATTCATCAAATATCGAAAAACAAAAACATATGTTTTTTCGATAATTAGTGATAAAAGTTCGTTGAAGAGGCAAGAAAAATGATTCAATTCATTGACAATGTAATAATTTTATTATTATTATTATTTAAAGATTATTTTTTTATTGTTTATTTTTATTATGTCGTAATTCTTTATTTAATAAATCGAAAAATTTCATAATTTTATTGATATTATTTGATAATGATTTTTTTTAAATTTATTTCTCGTTTTAATTATTTTATGAATTACGGTCGTTCTATTATTAACGTTCGAGAAGCGCCCGAAGCGCGCTGATACTGACAACTTGATAGAAGGATGAAAAACGAAGACACGCAACGAATATAACTGCACATCATTTTCAAATTCATAACGCACTCTACAAATCGTGAGTTATAAACTGCGAATGATATGATAGAACTATATTCCTGCGAATATAACGAAAAAAAAAAAAAAAAAAAAAAAAAAAAACAAGACGACTCCGCGAATATCATCCCTCCAACAAATTCAGTGTTTTTCCTTTTCACCATTTTTTTTTATTATTTCTCCTTGCAATTTTTAGAGTGTTACCCCCAATGGATCTGCATATTCACCGCATTCGCTGCGAATGTTACCGTATTCGTCGCCGGAAGCGTTGGATTCGACGAAGAGCTGTATTATTCGCAGGATTCGTTTTTCGGTGAGAGGTTTTGCCGCATTAAATTTCTCTCGTACGTCGAACGAAAAAAAAAAAAAAAAAAAAAAAAAAAAAAAAAAAAAAAGATATCGTCTTTTATCTTTTTTTTCGTTTTTTCCTTTCGTTCGATACGAAACTATCAGTTAATCATTTCGTTTCACTACGAAACTTTTGTGCATAAAAAAAAAAAAAAAAAAATTCGACAAATTTCAATTCACATTGCGTGATAACCGCACGGTTCTCGTAGTCTGCGAGTTTCAACAATCTTTACAAGCATTCGATGTGTTTTGGTTGGTACCGCTGTTGCCGGGTTTTCCGTGAAATGCGCCAGAAGTTCCGGTTGCTGCGCGTCAAGCTTGACGAAGTGAATAGAAGGTCCCTTCAAGGTATCTCTCGGTTCACTTCAATTCAAGCGTATTTACAAGAAGAGGAGATCTCGACGTACATCGCGTAGGAGAGGAGACGCGGAGAAAAGAAGAAGAAGTACCGGAACTTCAGAAAACTGTTCGCAAACCCCAGTGCGGATCTTTTCTTTCCTTCTTCTTCACGGAGCGCTCGTGTCGTCTATACAGGACAGTGGTAGCATTATGTATGCCACACAGTGTAGACGAGTGAAAGCTCTCACCGCGCTCACGAGGGCGAAGCACGAACGGAAAACGAAAAGAGACGACGACACGGAAGAAGAAGTAGAGGAAAAGTTTTGAGATGTAGCGCTCTGCTAGGCGAGAGAGCGAAGAGAGATGCTGCAGAATCATCCGCGATGAAGCAAGAAGGAGAGAAAAAGGGAGGAGAGAGAGAGAGAAAGAGAGAAAGAGAGAGAGAGAGGGAGCAGCGAAGAGAGATGCTGCAGAATCATCCGCGATGAAGCGAGAAGGAGAGAAAAAGGGAGGAGAGAGAGAGAGAGAAAGAGAGAACGAGAGAGAGAGAGGGAGCAGCGAAGCAGAGTTCGTCTGGGAACCCCAGCGGTCGAGGGAATAGCGCAGCCCCTCCGCTTCTGTTGCTCGCCGTTGGTTCGAGAAATTCTCTTACCCCTCAGGAGAGCGAAAAAGTGTACGAAGACAAGTATACAGATACCACTTCACATTATTATATCTCTTCCTTGGTCTACGACTGAAAAATTACCGAAGAAATTTTCTCTCATTCGACTCTGTTTGCTCTTCGCGGAAACTCGATGAAAAATATATTACGTAATCCGCTTGAAGCTCGAGAACGGAGAAAAGTCATCACGAGAATTTATAGTGTTTTATTTTTGTTTTCGTATTAGAGGGTTGATTTTAATGCAATTCTCTTGTTGCGTTCAATTTCTCAATGTCCGCGTTCAATCCGCCATGTTTCGCATATTTTCATTTCCAATTTATTTCAATTGAAAGGATCTTTAGCGATTTTTTTTCGGTTCGTAGATAAAAAAAAATGAAATTGTATTTTTTTTTTTTTTTTTTTTTTTTTTTTTTTCGAGGGAATTAACGACCGGACGAAATGTGAAAGGCGCATCTTCGCTTGGGGGTTAGAACGCTCGCGCGAGCGGACACGAGATTGCCGTAATTTTGGGTAACGCTCGGTAATTGGCAATTACCGTTCGCGTACAGTATGTACATATCAAACTTCTGTGTTTCGCTCTTTTTTTTTTTTCCATCGTTCATTCGCGCGCTCATGGCGAACAGAACGGGAACGACATCATCCCTCTACCGCCGCACCCCCCTCCCCCGCGCGCGCATACATCGGACACACCAACGAGATTTTCTCTCGCGGCAATGGCGGTTTCATTTTAATTGTTTCTCCACCACTTGAAATACAGAATATCACGATTGTTTGTTTTCCGCGGCTCTTTTTATGCTTCCGACGAGACGAGGGGAAGGAAAACGAAAATTAAACAAACAAAACGAAACGTTTTGAGAAAAAAAGTATATCGCGACACGAGAGACGGTTGAAATGTACGTGAATCACGCGGATGACATGGGGACACAGCTTTTTTTTTTTTTTTTTCGTTCGTATTATTTCGCTACTCTCGATAAATTGCTTTTTCGTGAAAGTTTAAAATACATCGTATTTTCCAAACGACGAAATAAGCAAATTGAGAGATTCGGTAAGTTAAAAACGTTTTTTTTATGGGATTAAATGCCTAAAAGTTAATTAAACGAGTGGAATGTTATTTATTTATAAAGTTCCCAAATTTTAACCCTTTAGCTTCGGGAGCTCCGTGTCGTAAGAATATTGAGTTATTGTTGATACAAAAGCGCTATCCGCAGAATTCGAAACTTACGCAACGACAAGTCGTCTCTACAAGAAGTTAACTTTCGATTTATTACGAAAACAGTTAAAATAGAAAGTTAGTAATAACGATATTTTTCGAGAATCGAGGAAAATAGCGACGGGTTCACCAGCGATATTTTTGGCTGAAGGAATCGCCCGATAGAATTAATTACTCTGCGGAAAGAGACGAGAGACGAGAGACCGCATTAAACGGAAAGAGGTATAGAGGTCTCTATTACAGTGCGATCTCTTTCGTCTTTTTCGGTTAGTGATAAACGTGCCGAGGGGTTGAAAAGGGTGAGAAAGAAGGACAAAGTGACGAGTGAAAAACAAATAATAGTGGGTGGCGAGCGAAGGAAAGAAGAATTATCAGCCTTCCAGTGAGTTCGAGGTCTGCACCGAGAGAGACCCCTCCTGAAGCTCGATCTCTCGATCTCTTTTCAATTTAACCCTTTGACTTCTGACCTTTATGACTACAGTCTCAGGGGGTCCCTCTGTTGCTCGTATAACCGAAGCTTTTCCTGTTAAGCTTCTCACTCGCGAATCCCACTCTTTTTCACTACTGTACGCCCGGTGGACGAGAGTTACGAAAGTACGAGAAGCAGAAGACAGGGAGGCAAGCAGAGCAAAGCTTTGCTCGGCATAGTGTGCATGTACCGCGCAAGCTTCGGCGGACATCACGAGGGGGTACTTAATCCCATAATGGCCGTACAATGAGGAAACGGGAGGGGAGGGGGAGGAGGTGACAGAGGCGACGAAGAGAGAACCAGAGACGGAGAGAGATGCGAAAGAGGGAAGAAAGACTTTAGCGCTGTGGACTCGAGATAGCAAACTAACGAATTCAAAGTGGATTTCGTCGGACCCTTTTCGCAAAATGCCCCGGTAGCTGCGCAGGAGAGCAAAAAAGGACGAAGGGCCGATTCGAATTTGTTTCGTGGGCTTTAATCGCATAAGCGAAAAACTGTTCGGTTGAATTTTCAACTACTCTTCCCTCTTGAGACTCGCGGCGCGGGTTATAGAGAAAAAAAAAAAAAAATTCAATCTCAAGGGGATAACATATTGATATTGATTGATAAAGATTCATATTGCAAAAAATACTATAGGATATCGTAGTTTTCACTCTATTGCTATATTATACCTTCTATCGGAATTTCTACGAAGCGATATATTGCGTTATCCTTTGTTTTTTATTATTATTATTTTTTTTACGACTTATTTACGTTTTTATTGATAGAATTCAAGAATATCAATCAATTGCTGTAGTTTTCAATAGACGCACTTCCCTCGATCTTTCTATTATGTCTTCTATCCGATTTTAAACAAAACGATATTATGTTATTCGTTTTTTTTTTTTTTTTTTATATATTTTTTTACGATTTATTAAAAAAAAAAATTTTTATTGATGCAATTTACAAATATTATTTAATTGGTAGAATTTCCGAAAAGAGTATTTCATATATTTATTGGAAAATCCGACGCTAGTAGACAAAATCATCACTGATAAATAGACAAAAATAGAAAAATGCTATATATAGATTGCCGCGTCTAGAAAAAACGATGTCTTACATAATTCCAATGCCATTATTTTTCCCGCAGCGAAAAGAACGCGATTACATCGGATTTTTGTATAAAAACTCTGACCAACGAGAGGGGAAGGGGATGCGATACATGTAAATAACAAGAGACTTATCAGAAGGTACGTAAGCTTATCGGTATGTAAGTGAGAATTGACGAATACGAGAAGTAAGCCGGGTATTCGTTTAAGGAGAGGAGAGAAGGACACCTATATTACGGTACATAGGGTTGATGTTTGGGGGGCGGTTTGCTGCGCTGCGACTACTATACAGGGAGAGAATCGCGTAAGCTGCGCGGGTCGCGTGCCGCACGCGAGACTACTAGAACTACTGGTACCTTCGTTATACATATATATAGAAACTCCGGCTATAGAAAATTTATCCATCCCTTTCTCTCTACCAGTGTCGGTTCGCACGACACCGTTCCGCTGCGGGAATTAAAGTCCACACGACGTGAAGTCCGCTCAGAACCCGAGAGCAAACCCCACCGCACCGAGTGCGAGAGCTCGACGCTAATTAGTCCGACGGTCATTCAAGAATCTCGAATTATTGTTCTCCTCTCCCTCCCCGACCTCCGGGGCTAAATTTCATCGAGGATTTCATTGTCGGTTCATTTGAACACTGACGGAGAGAGGGGGGGGGGGGAGCTTTAGAATTTAAAAACAAAACTGTTGACAATTAATTTTTGGAGCGGATTATATATATATATATATATATATACGTATGCGCAATTAAAAAGAATTTCACTTGCCTTTAATTTTTTTTTCGTATACAGTTTATTTTATAGCGCAAAGTGCAGATGGAAGTGAAAAGTACTCTTTCTTAAAAAAAAAAAAAAAAAAAAAGTTTGTGATGAAATTATAAAAATTTGAAAAAATTTTCTGATTTTTTTTTTCATCGTTGAAAAAACGTTTAATGAAACATTATGTTGATAAATTGAAGAAAATTGTTGATAATTAATTTTTAGAGCGGATTGTATATATATATATGCGTATGCGCAATTAAAAAGAATTTCACTTGCCTTTAATTTTTTTTTCGTATACAAATTATTTTCGCATACAGTTTATTTTATAGCGCAAAGTGCAGATGGAAGTGAAAAGTACTCTTTAAAAAAAAAAAAAAAAAAAGTTTGTGATGAAATTATAAAAATTTGAAAAATCTTTCTGATTTTTTTTTTTCATCGTTGAAAAAACGTTTAATGAAACATTATGTTGATAAATTGAATAAAACGTCGAGATGCTTCCGCGTCTCTTGATATTCGCATTTGCGCAATTGAAGAGAAATTCGTTTGCCTTTAATTTTTTATTATTATCGAAATTATATACTTATAAAGTTTTTTTTATAGCGCAAAGTGAAAAAGTATGCTTCATAAAAAAAGAAAAAAATTTTAATGAAATTTAAAAATCTTCGAAGTATCGCGCGAATTTACGCGACTGTCGAATGTCCTACTTTTCGCGCCTTTGCCATACAAATAACTATTGCAGACTAACTAAAAAGATACGATTAGTCTCATTCGTTTGTTTTTGACGTAAGCAACAAGATAATTCAAGATTTATCATGATATCATCGCTCAATCCTTAAAAATCAGCCGACTCGTTATTACCGACTGCGCGGTATTCGCTCAGTCGCCCCTAATAATAATGCATTATTTTTTAATCCACCGAAGTTTTAACCAACGAAAACTGAAATTTTCGCATTTATTGCCGCGAGAAAATCACAATTTTACTCGAAACTATGCGAATCGATGATGAAAAACAGCATTAAAATGTATTTTTTTCCCTTTTAATACATTTTTACCGATCGTAGTTAAGAAAATGTTCAGATTTAAAAAATTGTCAATAAAGTCGCGTCGAGTGGTTTAAAAAAATCTGTGACACATTATTTGGGTTACAAAAGTGTTAAAATTTAATTGTACTCGACGAGTTTAGACGCTGAATAGGAAAAAAAAAAAAAAAAATGAGAGTCTTCACCTTCACCTTTCCGCGGGATACGATTAATTTGGCGCATGTAGAAGTACACGAAATTCTTCTCGCATGTCCAACGCGATCACCAAGATTCTCAGGGAGCCTTCGAGTTTTAGTCTCAAACACGAAAACGCCCACCACCACTGTGTTTACTCGGCGAATATAGAACATAGGTACTCCGGTGTACATACACAGCGGTGGTACGACGCGAGCCTTGGCCATCGGATCGCGGGACCAGCATGCAAGCGCTGACCCCGCGGTTAACCCTGAAGTGCCTGAAGTACTTGTCTCGCTCTGCGAGATTATGCGATCACAGGACTGCCTGCATAACGAGCTTTCGCAGACACCTAATCGCATTACTCGATGTATCGCATATGCACACAGACATTCTCTCTCTCGCGCTTCCTCTTCTCTCCGCTGCTTCGCTGCTATACGCTATCCCGCTACCCGTTCGTCGCCCTTCAGTTTTTTTTCTCCGCGAAACCCGTGGGTCCGAAAAAAGTTCAACGATTTTCCTGTTGTTCCGCTAACTACTCTTTGCATATCTGAAATTGCTATCTACTCTCGTTGATTCTTTTACGTAACTTTTTTTTTATAGTTTATCTTTGCTATCTTTACTACATTTTGCGATGTCGGCGCGGATAAGTGCTGATGAGCTGAATAAATTTCTATTATCAACTGAATCATAAAAAATTATAGTTAATTATCGAGTAAAGGGTTCTCATGATTTTTTAATCATTACATTGATCCGAATTTGAGTTTTCGATTTATTTTTATTTTCTTTTGCCTTCGGATTTGAAAAATCGTGATGTTTGCATGTTGACTTTTTTTTTTCGGAAAAATTTACGATTTTTTTATTACTGAATGAAAATGTTAATAATATTAAACAATAATGTAATATTATCATCATATGATGATTTTTTTTATGTCTCTATGCATAACAGCAGTTTTTTCGATTTTTTTTTTATAGTCGAAAACACCGATATAAAAAACCAATCGGACCTCAAGACGTCTCTTTGGGGACCGACTTTATGTACTTTGCTCCGAGTTGAATTCCAACGGTATTATTGAGAGTTTAATGAGCGCATACGATGAAAAAAAATTGGTCGATTTTAGAAATTTTCGAAAAACTGGCAAAACGACGATATGACGAATTTCGAAAAAAAAAAAGAAAAGTTCGCATATTTCCAGCTGCAAACTAAGATTTGAAGCGAAACTTGGAACTGAAATGCGATCGGTGAATATACAAACGCAAAAAAAAAAGGGGCCAAGTCGCTCACTTTGACATTTTCTCGTTCCACTTTACGCGTAAAAAAAAAAAAAAAAAAAAAAAAAATTTCTATATCCAAAGCGAAACTCGCGCGAAATAGTGTGGACATTTATTCTGGCGGGAAACAGAGAATTCGACTTCTTTGATGAGGCAGACGGGGAAAGAGCTCGAAGAAAGCGGTTTCTAAGTGCACCACGTGACCAGTGGTATATACTGTACAGAGAGAGAGAGAGAGAGAGAGAACAGAGAGGAAAAGATCGCCAAAGTGTGGACCCCATTGTTGTTATCATTATTCGGCATCGCCTTGCAAAGTTTCCACCGTGAAAAACAAGAGGAATTCCCGGAATTCGGACAACAGGGGTGCTTCGCTTCCCTCGCAATTTCTATGACGTCGAAGCCATTGGTATAAAAGCAAAAGCGCTGATTAAAGTACGCGGTTTTTATTGATATTTTTTTCCCAGTTAGTTGAAATCTGTGAGAATCGCGTTCTAAATGAATATATTACATTAAAAAAAAAAAAAAAAAAAAAAAATTTCCCATATTTCGAGAATTCATATCGTTCTCTAATTTTCCGAGAATATCACTCGATGCGTGCGGAATACAGGAAAAAAATTGTTACGATGAACAATATCGTGACCCACTTGATAATAACTGCAGCACAGTTGTACGGTTTTCTGTCAGTTTTCTCCCTTAAATTGCTTTCCTCTCTCTCTCTCTCTCTCTCTCTCTCTATTTTTTTTTCTTTTTCTACGAAGGCAAAAATTTAATTATCGGTCCCGGTTGACCTCCGAACAGAAAAAAAAAAAGTAACCGGACGAGTTGGAAGGCACGTGCGGTAAAAGCGGGAAAAATGAGCAACGGGCATCGAGATTTTTTTATTTACGAAAAAAAAAAAAAAAAAAAAAAAAAAAAAAAAAAAAAAAAAAGTCCGTTAGGATAGAACGTTAATATTTCGCGATGAAAATTTGAACTACGCGTAGTATGCACTCAATTCCATAGCCAGCAATCTATAGAGAAATATAAATTGAAAAGTTGAAATAGTTGAAAAAGAAGATGAACCGGTAGCGTCATTCAATGCGCCGAACGAGTGAAATTCCGAACGAGTTTTATTCTCTCCGTCGGTCAAATAGCAGAGAAGTGGAACGGAGGGTTGCGCGGGGGTTGGTGTTGCGTGCGTGTGACCGATGATTTATCGAAAAATATTTTTGCCGTCATACACGTCGCGCTGTATATATATATAGTTGTTTTGCGCGCTATAGTCGAAACGTGTCATAGACGAATAGCACGATATAAAACGTTCGAATATCGTTGTACATACCATCGAATACGTATAACTAAACTAAAGCTTCAACTTTTTCTGCGAACTCCCGTAACAGCTTTTCCGATCGTCACAGTAATGTCATACGGTAAACACAGCAGTGAGTTTATTTACTGTTTTGCAGATGACGTGAAAATATTGATGAATAATCGTTCGACAAATTTTCAAAAAAAATTTCGTTTTCGTAATGAGGTTAATTTCGATACATTTTTTTTTTTATCGATAAAAAAAAAATTTTAATTCGGGGAAAAAAAATTCGAGACGTAAAAATGAATGGCGTTCTAAAAAAAATCGCGGATCGCGTTTATTTGACGGGTTTTTTTTTTTTTTTTTTTTTTTTTTTATTCGTTACCGGGGTTCGCGCGAAATCCTCAATCATTCGTAATGACGAATAATGGTTTTTTTTTTATCCCTCGACGCGAGTTTTCATGATGCAGGAGATGTAATATAGCAGATTCGTCATCAGTAGTAATGCCCTCGAGCGACAAATATATATTTCTTGTTTATCCATTTTTTGATACATTGTAAATCCTCGTATTGCAAAATGCCGTATTCTCAAATACATTTGTTTCCGCATGAAATCCCGGAAAAACATTTGAATGGATATCGCGTTGAAAAGTAAAATAAATAAAAAGTACGAAATATTTGACGAAGCTTCGTGTTCGTTATTTCGTTATGGTAACGCGCGTTGAAAAACATCGAAAAAACACGACAAACTTTCACAATGTTTCGCGTCATAACAAAGACCCAAAAAAAAAAAAAAAAAAAAAAAAAATGTGAACCTACATATTTCGATCTATTATTTCGCGTTTTAAAAAACGCATCCAACATCTGCTTTACTCCAAAAATCAAGCAATTGGATAAGTCACGAAAAAAAAAAAAAAAAAAAAAATCTTTTTTTTTCATCGCAAATGATTTTTCTCACAAGTATTTTCCAGTTTCGCTCAGCATACGAAAAAAATCGCAAAACTCCATATTTCGAAATTATTCCCAACATAGATAACTTTTTTATACATTTTTTTTAAAAGAAAAAAAAAAAAAAAAAAAAAAAAAAAAAAAAAAAAAAAAAGTTTCCTTGTTCCCAATTACCTCGATCTCCCGAAAATTGCATCCAAACTATTAAAACAGTAAGTATACATAGTACGGAGCTTTTGCGTCGCACGGGAGGGTTGTCGTCCGTGTAAACTGTAATCGTGCGCCAGAATGTTCCGAGAGCAATACAGCGACTCCCTTCCCACCCCCACAAGCATTCACGTTGTATCCACGTAAAGCTATCTCTGCCCAGCAGAACATCGCGCGTATTCCCTCGTCCAACGTTTATTCATGTACACCACCTCAGCGCACTGGTAGCCGTAACGATATCCCCTTTAAATCTCTCGTTCGCGGACCAGGAGTGGTGAATACGGGAAAACTAGCAACCAGCATCAGCACTGGCAGAAGCGACGCGACTCGAAACTCAAGGCTGTGACGTCGTTGAATATCACACCGCGTCGTCGACGTCGTCGTCGTCGTCGTCGTCGTCGACGACAGCAACGGAGAAATGATTTCATCAGGGACTTTAAAAGACAATGGCGAAACGACGCGAGCCGCGGCCTGGATGGATATCGGGCCAAGTGGAAAGACGAAGAGAAGAGAAGAGAAGAGAAGAGAAGAGGAGAGGAGAGTAAGAGAGGCATATAAAGTGAGCCTCGCGCGCAGTATTCAGGGTTTGATATTTCGCTGGCGTTGTTCAGCTCAGCTGCTAAGAATAAAAGGGCGAAACAGAGAAATGGCCGATGTACAACGAGCGGAAAGCCGAAGAATCGAAGGTATCCTTCACTCCGACGATTTCACAATTTTCCCGGATATTAGGATACAACGATTAGACTTTTTTTTTTTTTTTTTTTTTTTTTTTTTTTTTTCCGATAGCCAAACGTTCACCGATAGCCGAGTTTCCAATGTTCCAAGTAAATCGTTTCGCGATTCGATCGCAAAGACATTCGGATGCGAGAAATCGATTATCGTAAATTTTCGTTTCTACGACTGAATCTTCTCTCGTTCTCGGGATGTCGTGAATTCTGTTCTCAATCGCTATAACTCTTTATCTCGTGAACGACGTATAACGAGGGAAGGAAACAGAAGGGGTCAGTAGTTGTCCATCGCGAGTTCGCGATCGTTTTTCACTTATATGTATATATGTTGTATATACACGTATAACATGTATACATATATATATATATATATCGATAGCATTCCAATTCCAGGCAAATTGGACATCGAAACTATATCGATACATAGCCGTTTGGAGTGGACTCTTGAAAATGAGAACCGGTCGCTTAAATTTTTACGGATATTTTCGCTCAAAAAATACTTTGATACTCAATGGCATTTTTTTTTTTTTTTTTTTTTTTTTTTTTTTTTTTCGCTTTGTTTTTTAATGCACGCAGTAGATGGATAGAGAGCTTCGGAAAAAATATCGTTGGATACTCTGCGTTGTGTGATGCATTTGCCGGAGGGATTTTATACGCGGTAGAGAAATTCGGAGCAGAATTTTCTATTCGGGAAGCTACCCGTGACGAATCGCGTTTCGATGCCGGGAGGGGCTGAAGCATGCGAGGGACAGTCGGGTGGATTATATACGCGTGCGTGTGGAAGTCGCATGTGTGTGTTATATACGAGAATACAGGGATAAAAAGGGAGATGTGGAGCTCGGGGTGAGAAGGGCGAAGCGCTCCAATTGAACGAACACTGCCGCTGTTGCCCCGGATGAAAAATCCAGGCACACATCCCCTTTAAGAGGAGCATACATCGCACATCGCACGGGGCGCGGAGAGAAAAAGACGATAATAAGCCTCGCAGTAGAATCCTATACTACGTACGGCAATGAAAGAGGCGACACCGACAGAGGAAAGAGCAAAGTACAGTACGTAGAGTTCTAGAACTACGCTTTCCAGCCGAGAAACACCCACGGGATATTCGACGCTACGCGCGGATATAATATCTGTTTCATATAACTCTGTGAAAAGTATAACGTTGATACCTACGGTTGTCACAAGAATTTATTACGGGATTCGATGACGTAGGATATTCTTTTTTTTTTTTTTTTTTAGATTTATATATTGCAACGTTACTGGATATGTTTTAAAAAAAAATTAATAAAAAATAATAAAATGAGGGATTTGAAAAAAAAAAAAAAAAAAAAAAAAAAAATTTGGCTTTGAATTTTTTTTTTTATTTGCTTTGGCGTCGGTATCACTCAATTCTCGCGAAGGAACTCGTGACTTCGATAGTTTCGGATATTATTATTTCATTTTTTTTCGATTCGATGACAATTCGATGAAAATATATGACGATATTCTTTTTTTTTTTTTTTTTCAAATTGATATCTCGCAACGGATGTCGGATATATTTTTGAAAAATAAATAAAAAATAATGAAATTCGTTAGGGGTTTTGAATTTTTTTTATTAGCTTTTGAAAATCGTTGCGAGAATTATTTGATTCGTTTGGCCATCGATATCGCTCGGCTCTCGCGAAGGGACTCGTGACTTCGATAGTTTCGGATATTATTAGTCCATTTTTTTTTTCAACCCCTTAACGGTCATTTATGCGCGACAGCTGCAATTCTGATTCGAAGGGATTAAAGTCTCCTATTTTTTATGACACAGATATTCACCTTCCATAAAAAATATATCTTGAAAAAAAATGTCTTCGTATTAAAAAATAAAATATCCATCAAATTTCGTCAAAGTTTTGTGTTCACTGTAAAATTTTAATTCGCAAAAATAAAATCGTGCGTCTTACGCAAAAAAAAAAAAAAAAAAAAATTATTTTCATATTGCGAAAAAAAAAAACCAAAACATAGTACCTACAAACTCGCCGCGACATCAAAGCTCAATATTAGCAATTAATTATCCGCTTTCAATGTTCTCCCCGTCCAACGAAATGTTTTTCTTTCACCCGAATGTTCGCAACTCGATGAAAAGAGATTTCATTAAAAGTTGTAAAATTTCTATCGACGAATAAACGTCTTAAAAAAAAAAAAAAAAAAAAAAAAAAAAAAAAACATCTCGCGATACACGAAGTTTTTTTTTGAAGTACGAAGACTTCGAAGCGGACATATCGTCGTTAAAAGAGTAAAAGTAAACGTTATACATATATAGCGTTCCGTAAATCACGATGCAGTGAGCGGCGCGACCCCCGGTCCGACCGAAGTACCACGATAGAGCGCCGGGTCGTTCGCCAGTTTGCTTTCCCCTTCGAAAAACTTTCCGTGTGTTCGGTGTACAACTGCCGTTGCTGCTGGCAAAGCTTAGTAGACATAGTAGAAGAAGAGAAACACACAGGATAGTAGACGAACAAGCAAAAGCAAAGCACAGCAGAGTTTCGTTCTCTCGTCACGAGGAACCAACCACCTCGCCAGTTACGTTGCCACCGCCGCAAAAGTCTGTTTCGGAGCGCGCATGGCGCTCTCCGCAACCCTCAAGAGTGTCTGTTCTCCCTTCCTATTCCTCCCCTCCATTCTGGCGAACTCTCCATTCGTTCGCTTTCTATTGCGAGAGCCTTCATTCCCTACCGGGTAGGAATGCTTTCCCGGTCGCCCGGCGTATCGCGTGTAAATGTATGTGTTTTTTTGGGCGCATTTACGTGTACGTGTGCCTCGGTATACACAACAGATAGGCATGGGGATGAATTGGTTTCTACGTGTATACCGACCGCCCGGTAACCCCCTGTGTCCAGCTGGAAACACATGGCGTCATCGGGCGTTCAGGGCTCCTCGTCGTGTCGTTCATATACATCGGAACATATGCAATGGACTCTTTGATGCGTGGTGGTGGTGGGAACGCGTCACTGCGTACCACCACCGTTGCCTGTGACGTTTACTAGGACACTACTTACTAAAAGTTTTACGTGTATTTCCTATAAAGTCGCAACTACGATACTATGTATTTTCCACGATATATAGGTAATCGTGAAAGATAATGACAATAATAATAATAATAATAATAATAATAATAATAATAATGATAAATATTATAATAACAGAAATAGGGGTCGTAGACTCGTAACACCCCCCGGAAACTATGGGCGATGGGGATGCATTGTAAAATTGTTTTGGGGGTTTCGTTAATATCGGGAAATATTTTATGATATTTAGAAATTCGACAACTTTTTTTTTTTTTTTTTTTTTTTTTTTTTTTAAGGGAATTTAATTTAGAAATGTATTTTTTCGCATCGTGAATCCATTGAGGCCGCGAAAAAAGCCAAAAAGGATTAATCCTGTTATATATTTTGATTGAAATAAATGGCTAAAAAGAGAGCGTAAGAACTGTACGGATTAGCCTATTTTTTTTTCTTTTTTTTTTTTTGCGTTCGCGCATTTAATTATTCAGTATTAATAGCGACGCGTGAAAATATTCGAAGATTAATGGATATTTGAAAGATTTTTTTATACATTTTTTTTTTTTTTTAATTTTTTTAGGCAAAAAGATTCGCAAATTTTATTAGTCCTGAAACCGCGACACAAATTTTTGAGATTTTAACGAATTACTCGAAGTGTTGTTGCGATACTTTGGGAAAAAATATTGTATATATTTTTGGTTTATTATTAGTGAAATATTTTTTTTCCAAATTTTATAAAACTTTACATGGGACAATAAATCAATTAATATTTAAAAAAAAAAAAAAGATTTTCTCTAAACAGCTAAAAATAATTTCTTTTTTTTCTCTCGTTGCATTCGTAATAATTTTAAACAATATTTTAAAAACGAACTGCACAATCGCAGAGCCAAAAAATTACGATTCGTTTTGAGTAAAAAAAAAAAAAAAAAAAAAAAAAAAAAATGTACCCAATTATTCGAAGATTTATTCGCGATTCATCGCGATCGTACGTTCGTTAAGTCGAATCTGTCGACAAAATGAGTTTAATAAAGCGCTCCGATAGAATCGAAAGGAAAGAATCACAAGTGTCGAAGAAGCTGAAGGACTTGGGGTTCGAAGAGAATCGACAGAGTTTACACAGGAGTCGAATAAAGTGGCGAGCGAAAGAGAATTGCGAAGAGTGCGAGAGTCAGTTTTCTGGTGAATAGCCCTCGTTATTTTATTGACTTCACAATGCGCGCATTCATCGAACCGCTATATACATCGAACAAAGACATAGCTGTGTTGTATATCTAAGATCCTCTCCCGTTCTCTCTCATTCTCTTACGTTATCCTCTTATTATTTTCTTTCATTATTGTCTCTCCTAAACCTTTCTACGAATTCTTTCGTAAATACTCCCCCCCCCCCCCCCCCGCGAGGCCCCACAGTCGCGAGACTCTAAAGTTGTCTTATCAGTGATATCATTTTCTCAGAATTTTTTATTTTATTTATGAAACTCCTCGCCGTTCGCTCGACGAGATAGAGAGAGAATAGCGAGCCAATCTTGGCGCGCGCGCGACGCCCGCACACCGGGGGAGGATGAGGTACGTAGATTGGTGCCGAAGCGACCGCGAGCGAACGTTACTCCGAACATAAACTGCAATGCCAATTCTTTACAATCGCCGATATTTTTTTATTAACGCAAAAAAAAAAAAAAAAAGTTGCATGCAGCATATTGTAGGCTAATTAAAAATTCGAATGATTCGTGAAAAAAAAAATTAAAAAAAAATTCTTTACAATCGCCAATATTTTTTTATTAAGGCGAAAAAAAAAAAAAAAAAATTGCATTATTCGTGAAAAAAAAAAAAAAAAAAAAAAAAATATTTTGTCGAGTAAAGCGTTTCGTTTTTTTTGTGCGTATTTTTTATTATTTCAGCATTCGTGACGATTACTCGTGCGCATTAATACTTCGCGGGTATTCGACGTCGAGAGGCTAAAAAAAATCAACACGCGTAAAAGAATAATATCTCATTGCGCACGTAGCGAGAAAGAGAGAATAAGAGTATTATTTATATTATATATATGTATAAAAATGAGCAGCGGACTCCGCTGCTGCGGTGAGGCTGCTTTCACGTCGTGGGCACGTAGAAACCTCGAGGACCCTCCTCTCGCGATAGGATTACAACGGCAGGAACTCCGCGCACTGCGCTTGATTATGGGCACTCGTCGTATGCTTGAAAAACTACCACACGTGCGCTCTTGGAGGGAACGAGCGCGAGAGAGAAGAGAAAAGTCGAGTAAAAGCAGCGGTGGGCCGACTGCAGAAACATCGTCAAGGGTCGCGGGGGCGCAGATGTACAAAAATAAAGAATAACCGAGACACGGAGAAGAACGGACGCGTAGAGAGGCAAAAATGAAAAAAAAAAAAAAAAAAAAAAAAAAAAAAAATCACGAAAGAAAACTGTGCAAATGAAAGTAGCAAAAGGCATTAAAGAGACGACAACTAAAAATATGAGAGCGAAACGAGAAGTAAACGAGTTAAAAAAAAAAAAAAAAAAAATTTGTTTCCAAGTTCTCCAGTTATCAGACTGTTATTACACGGCACGGAAAACAATGTAAATTTTTTTTCGTAGAATTTCAGAAATTTTTTTTTTTAAATATCTGAAACAGCGTCGATGTGTGTAATATTTTTGGAAAAAATAGAAAATTTTTTTTTATTCACTTAAGACTGCGTAGGCATTTGGTAATTATTAATTCAGCCGAATTTAAGGGTTTGTTAAGGGAATTTAACAATTTCGAGATATTTGGAATTTTTTTTTTTTTTTTTTACCATTCGGTGGTAATAAGTCGATCTATCGTGTAGTCGGTTTTTAATACGCGATAAATTATATTTATCATGATAATTAATTGTTTGATATTAATTAAAAAAAACATCGACGTAATTACGGAGATTGTAAGAGCAGAGAGCGACTACGGGATCGTCATTAGGAGAGGGGAAGGTTAAGAGAAAACGAACGAACTAACGGACAAAGAAGAGAGGCGGAGTGGAAAAATAGTAAAAGAAAACGAACAGAAAGATGGAGGCAAGAAAAATAAAAAATAAAAAAAAAATTAAGGCGAAGAGGAAAGTAAATGAGTTGTAAAAAAAATATTGTATAATGAAGTGAGTGACCCAGATAGCCGTTCGAGACCAATTAATATGACATTATTTCCGCGGCGTCTCGTATTTCCAAATCTTCAAACGTATCGCGAACTCGTTACACGTTTCCAATTATATTCGCGAAATTTTCGAAAGAAAATTTAACGAAAAACGATGCTTTGTAGTTTTCCGCGACAACATAACCTCAATTTTTCGATAAATTTGGCTTTACGAGTAATATTTTTCATTTCTTTAATCATTGTATCAATAGATTCGTTGACTATTAATAGATAGCCGCGGTAATCACGAATTTTTTAGGTCACCGTAATACATCGCGGAACGGCGAACAATTTTTCCAATATATTTTCGCAATCGTTGTCTTTCGTAGACTAATATTTATTTTATCACAGCATACAAACTCTATCCGCAACAGCTTTCGTAAATTCTTTTTTTTTTTTTTTTTTCTTTTTATTTATTCAGCCGATCTACATTCTACATCGTCGATATTTTAGACCGCATATTACGATAGTTTTTTCCGCCCGAAACACGAGCCGAACAACTATTTTCCCGTAAGTTAAAGCTCCGCATTGTCAACAGTATTTTTTTTTTTTTACCGCGAAGTATTTTCCCAAAGTAACGAATATCACGTAATTCTTGAAAAAAAATGTATTATTATTATTTTTTTATATTTTTTTTTTCCGAAATATTCGTTTTTTTTTTTTCGGAATATATATCGATGTCGAAGTCGTTGTGTAAAAACTATTAAATCGAATTTTTCAATTAAACGATTTCGATCTTTTTTTTTATTACTCCGATTCCTTGAATTCTTTTTAAAACCCGTAATAATCCATCTCACGGAGACGGGAATCTTCTTAACTATCATTGGAGCAGAGAGCACGTTGCCAAAATTTCTATTTACTACTGCCACGAGATCCGCGGCTATCTCGCCGGCGCGATTGATGACCGTTACGTCAACTCGGCTGCACGAGACGAGATAGCGTTTTTTTTTTCTCTCTCTTCTCTTCCTCTCTCGCGACTCCCCTATCTTTTCAATGAATAAGCAAGCTACACTCTCATCACAGAACCAACAATACGAGTACTCCAAACGGCTGATAAGAAGCAGAAGGGCTTAAGAACCATTATTTCGCGTGTAAAGTTACGCGGAATACGCCTTTCTGTTTCTCAGCATACGATGTATTCTTACGACAACAGTACTGAAAAAAAGACGAAAAAAAGGGATCACCCGACGGAGGAGAGAGGAGAGAGAGAGAGAGAGAGTATTATCGCAGCGAGTCTCGTGATTGGATCGAATCTTTCGTCCCGGTAATCCACGTAACGTAAGGGTTTGTCGACGACTTCGAGGGATGCTGCGGGATCGTGTGGCGAAGCAGTTCTGGTTTCTCTATCACCAGCGCTCTCGTACACACGTAACTTCGCGCTGTGTCTTCTTACGCGAAAATCCATCGCCGCAATGGCAACGAATGAAAGGGACAAACAAAAAAAAAAAAAAAAAAAAAAAAAAAAAAAAAAAAAAAAAAAGAGATACGAAGGTACGAAAGATAAAGTCGCGTTGCTAGTATCGGATTTCGTTCGTCGTCGACGAATAAGAGAAAGAAAGAGAGGAGAAAAGAACTCGAGATATGGTCCCCGCGGAACGAAATTTCGTCATTGCTGTACCAACACATCGATACAGCGGTTGGGTCCCCGAGAATCAACGCTATACGTGTGCAACGCGTGGTTCCGGTTGCCGGCTTAAACGGTGCGCGGCACGTACCTCGTCAGCACTCGGAGTAATTCAATTCGCGAAAGAAAACAAAAAAAGAAACAATATTGTCTCCGATGAAAGTTGAGATTCGCGATTACGTAGACATATATTTCGTTTTTTTTTTTACCCGTATCACGAAGAATTCGATTTAAAATCGATTTATGGGAGTTAAGTAAAAAATTTAGTATCTTCGTAGCGTAGTTTTAGGGACGATGCCGAAAGTCGTAAAATAGAAAAAAGTCGATAAAAATAAAAGAGAGAAAATTATTTGAATTGATATTATTGATAATTTTATATTTTCACTAATCTTTTTTTTTTTTTTTTTTTTTTTTTTTTTTTTTATGATGAAAATGTAATTTACTACCGGTTTCACTTTCACTCACAATTCACCTTCGTTTGAATTGCCGAATTTAAAATATGAAATAAAAAAAAAAAAATATGTATATATGAGAGAAGATAAAAAATTGATGGGAAACGAAAGGGGATGGCGAGAAGGGGCTGAAAATGCCATTGAGAAATGATTTATAGCGGCCATCGCCGCTTGAAATAGTGGAGGCATTCAACTCCCGTAGTGAATCGCATTTTGAAGCGTCGTGACTCGAAAAAAAATTGAGAATAAGAATAAATATTAGGGTTCCATGGAAACGCCAACGAGTTTCGGAAAATTCGAACTTTTCTTTCGGACTGTAAAAATAAACTCGGACTCGTCTTTCAGTCGTCATCACCTCGATGTTAGTGCCGAATTTACCTTATTTTTCAATAAATATTATTCTTCTCTTTTTCGCGGAATACAAAAAGGGGTTTTAGTATCGCGTAAAAATGTTGACTCGACGATTACGCTGAATGTTACGTTAAATTGGCTTGCGAGATCCAACGGTATTTATGCGATATATTTTACAAGGTGACCACTAAAAAAAGTGAAAAAAATTTCCGGACATTTTCGTGACTAATATTCAAATTTGTAGTATAAATACGAGTAACTAATTAATGAAGTTTCTAATTAATCGGTAGTCAAAAAATGTTTGTAAGTTATGGTGATGGGAAATAATATAATACAATTAATCTATAGAAATTAATTGGTGATTTTTTTTTTTTTTTTTTTTTTTTTTTCAAATGTTTCGAGCGAATATTTGGCAATTTTTTTATTTGCATTTTTAAAAATTTCAATCCATCTATAAAAATTCGTATTACGAAGGCGAATTTTTCATATAAAAATGGCGCTAAGCGTAAGCAATTTTTCAATTATTTCAATTTTCAACCCTTTATTTCGATTAATTTAGAATGCTTAACATGTGAAAAAAAAATGATTCTTATTTTTTTTCTCGTTCCGCACTGTGCCTTATTTTCCCTGACAATTCCCTGATTTCCCTGACCATTTTTTTGTTCCCTGACTTTTCCCCGAATTCCTGATTTTCCTTAAGAAAAATTATTAAATCGACAACCGGAAGAAGAATAAATCTAATAATTCCCGTATAAAAATGCATACCGCAAAAAATCCATAAATTCTTTCAATTTCGCGTAACAAATTAATATAATAAATACAATTAACCAAAAGACACAGTAAAAAAACTTTCGCTTTTCAATTTTATTTTTATCTTATCAACCACCGGATCTATTGCGACGAAATTTTCATTTATAGATTACATTTTATCAATAGAATGTAACTAATCAATTCGCGAGTTTTGATGTCCATACAGATTGCGTTTAACAACTGTTTAAACTTTGCTTCGGATCAAAACTTTGCGCAAACATTCAGAGTTTCAAACCGGAGCTGAATGAGAGTCGTCGCTATGGTTATGCGACATTGAAGTATTCGACGAGTAGCCGGATATTAAATTCTCATTGTCCGATGACCTTGAGAAATTATCGTCAACTTAGATAAAATATATCATAAATAGCCGCTGAATCATTTTTATCTCTCCGACGGATAATGTTATTAGAATTTTTCTATGTGACGGAGATTAAAAAAAAAAGTTTAACTCATTCAAAGCCGACGCTATTTAATCATCTCGTTATAAATTTGTATACATGCTGCCGTTGACTACTGACAATATGTTTATAGCGTTCTGAACTCTGTGAACAATATTATCGCAACGTATGCTTTTGTCGTCGCTGCGTCGACGCAAATTTATGTTTGAAACTTCATTCGCAAAGTCAATTGCATTTAATTCGCTGAATAATTACTCGACGAATTTCAGTCTTTCGCAGCGTTATTATTATTAAAATGAACCGAAATGAAATGGAGCAGAATTTTCTACAGCAACGACTTTTAGGTTAACTTTTATCCACGAAACATCATTCGTCACTCGCAACGCAGTTTGCTACTTTATAATTTGTTGGGAACAATGCTTTCTCTACGAGTTCCACATTCGCTGTCCACGGAAGTGCGTAGCGGTGAAAACTTCTAATTTAGTGGTCAGCGACATACTATTGCACTTTGGCGTTCTAAACCTATATTTGCTCTTTCATGTTGAGTCGAAATAATCATCGGAGATAACTGCGATGACACTTTTTTTAATCTACCAGCGAGAACTTTGTGAAACTTCTTTGAAGTTTCTCTGCGGTAGTCACAGTTTTTTGGTTACGTTTAGCTACAATTTCTAAATCTTCGCTGCACTGTTTTTACTTTCTATTTCTTGACTTATCTATGCCGCGGCAACTTTTTCACAGAGAACATTCCAGATAACCAAAAAAAAATAATAATTTACGAAAGAAAATTTCAAAAACGGCGATGTATTTTTTACGCGAAAAAACAAAAAAAACTAACGAAGCGCTTGAGAGACAATACGGAAAAACGAATTCCGGCGTATCTCGTACTCGCAAATACCCCTCGAGCAAAGTACAGTCGTTAATCTTCCACGTATCATCTCTCACGCATGCAATCGCGAAATATGGTATCGTTAATCGAGAATATTAATGTTTGTTCTTATTTGAGAAACATCGTTGTCTCGAAAGCAAAGTTACTCACTCGGTTATTTCACAGTTGTCCCGCACCGGTTAACATCGGCCGTGAAGAAATTGACAGCGCGTAACTTAACGTGCCGAGTGCGCGTTGCAGCAGCAGCACGAACGAATGACACAAGACCCGAAATTCTCGAAAACAACAAACTACACCTTCGGACACGTTACGACTTCCGGTTCGCCGAATTTTTCGCGTTCGTTCGTAATAGGAATGAGGAAAGAAACAAAAAAAAAAATAACGTAGAAAACAAAAAAAATGCACAATAATCTATCGAAAAAACACACGCACCGTCATCCGTGTATCTTATAGGGGGCGGGGGGAGAAGGGGCTCGCAGGCGTCCCGATAGCTCCGACGTTAAAGACCTCCGACTCCTGGTGGTGCCCTTTCGACAGTCCACTCAGTTCCACCATCTCCCATCGCGCACCCGTGACAAAACGTAAAAATCATCCCCCCACAACGAAGAAAAAAAAACTCGAACGCAAAACTTTGATCCTCTCCGCACACACGCACGCACACGCGATAACTACGATTGTCGTGTTGAAAAAAAAAGGCTTTTTTTTTTTCTACCCACTATATACTTGGGGGGATTAATATGGCCGTCCGTTGACACGAAGTTTCGTGGGCTCCGCTCGCGGAGCCTCGTTACGTCGTTCCCGGAGGCGCTGGAGGCGTAAGTCTCTCGCACCCCCACGTACATATATACCCCACCCACCCCTTTCCCGTAAACTCCAACAAACGCGCACTTCTCACCCTCGCGATAGTTCCAACTCCGCGACTCTAAAGCTTCCTACTTTCATAGACATAGCCTCTATCTAACCATCCTCTGTTAACTCATATATTTTTTCGACGGACGATACAAATGTTACAAGTTCGCACTCGTCTGGCACGCACACAAACATCTACACATCTATTATGATTATTATTGGTATAATAAAAAAAAATTGGGGTACGAATATTTACTTTTTTTGTTTGTTGTGTCTCGTTTCTACTGTAAGCACACGTCATAGGAACACTGTTAACACTCACCTATCCCCGTATATCCGTCGTTAGAGTCCTTCGTGTTTTATTTTTTTTTTGTTTTTCTTTTGGCTTTCGCTACGATTCCGTAGCGCGGAAATGTGTTTTTTTCTCGCGGTTTCTTCGCTTTGCCACCGTACGGGGGCTGGCGGCTGGCGCGAAGGTCACGCGATACACGCGCGTCCTCACGTCGTCCGTAGGCCGACGTATCTCCGTCGTCTCAGCGACTTATAATCCTCCCGTGTATTCACCGAAAGCGAAAAAAAATCTTCTCCGCTTTCCGGCTAAGCTTTGGAACCCCGTTGACTTCTCGTTCGTTCATGTATAATAAGCCCCTGTGATGAATTTTTGCGCTGTTGTTATAAATCCTGTAGATGCTCTCGTCTAACTTCGGCACCTCCCCGACACACGAATTGGCCCAATACGTTATTGAGGTATATATATATATTTTCTTTTTATTCTTTTTTTTCCGCTTCTTAGTTTCTTGTTCCTCGCCGTAGGCACAAACGTCACTCACGCACTGTCGCGTGTTTGCAACGACGAAAGAAAAAGCAACAAAAAAACCTGATATTTGTTTTGAAATGATTTTTTTGAGTTTTTAACAAGTGAAAAGCAAACCACACAGCCGCGCGATGTGTGACGGCTCTCACGCTGACACACTGGACGCGGCTACTCGCACGACGACGTCAACATCACCACCGTACGCTCTCGTGGCGGCCATCTTTTTTCAGAGGAACAGATGAAACGCGAAACGCCGCCGTTCGGCACGGAACGTTTTAACCGTATGCCTGTGTGTGCGTGTATATAAAAAAACTACGGCCATATACATAGATATGTATATCTGTCCTTGTTCTCTTTCGCGTATCCCTTCCTCTTCGCAATTTCGTTCCTAGAGCCTCATACACCATCAAATATAGGATTCGTACTGCACGCGTACGTGTGCGCATACATCGCGGACCTTTCACGCTCGAGTATGTATTCTAAATTGTGCGCTCGCGCAACTCAGGCTGCGCTTGGGTTTCTTACGCATACATAGGACACACGCGCGTTTGAGGCTATTCTCACTCGAAACGTGCGTGTGTATGCGAACATCTGTGTTTATTATGTGGGTGTACGGTGGGGCCATTGAAAGACTCACACATGGGTAAAGAGCGTTTGGAGAAGCGGAGCGGGAGAGAATTAAAGCCGACAGGCACGGGAAACGAGAGAGCGAGAGAAACGCCGTGAACAGCGAGAAGAAACGCAGCGGCGCTCAAACACGCGGATAACTATGTTCCTCGTTCCGCGCGTTCCGTTGTTTGATAATCGGTGTACCTCGGTACACTTCGTGAAACTTCGGGTGCTCTCTGGCGGAGCTTCACGCCGGAGAAGTCAACCCCCGTTCCCTCCTCGATGTACGAGGTATGATTACCACCTTTGCCATCCTCAGAAAACGACGACAGCGCTCCAACTGGACAAATGTCGCGATGAATACTGGACGGTTATCAGACAGCGTGGAACACGCGGGATTCATTATCATCGCATAAGGATAGACAGGATATACCTGTAAACTTCGCGACTCTATGAATGCACTTTCGAATTTGAACCAAAAAGACGATAAATAATATAACTTTTTTTAAAATCGAAATCGACTTATCGATGAGAAAACTTTGCAAATTCTTTGATTGAAAAAACTTCAGGGTCTTGTTTTTGCTCAATCGTCTTTAAAAAAAAAAGTAGTACGCTAATAATAATAATATACAATATCCAACCTTCAGTATGCGATTCAACACTAAATAAAAAAGTTACGATATTCGTCCGAATTTAAATCTGTTTTTTTTTTTTTTTCTAAATAACTTGACCCACTTGCGGTTAATATATAATTTTTTTTTCCTTGAATTTTTTACGCGCGATTTATCACAGATAAAATCTGTTATTCAAAGAATCTTGAGATCCGAAATTTAATCGCTGCGCGCGTAATCCCGCGTAATTATTATTGTACCTGTGAAGGTGTTGAGTGAAACGACGAATTTACGATACACATATATATATATACACACGTACACGTAGTTGATAAGGTGCTTAATTGTGATAATAGAGAGAGAGAGAGAGAGAGAGACGATGAACTACGACAGCGCGGCGGTGCGATGGGCAGTGAGATCGAGAATAATCAAAATCTAATTTTTCAAATTACTTTTCACCCTAAAAAACACTTTTTACCAATCAATTTTCGATTTTTATTAAATTAAAAATGAAAAAAAAAAAAATTAGATTTTGATAATTTTCCCATTGGATTTGCGACACGATAGAATAACAACATCGACAGGATAATTTCGTAAACAATTGTATTCGAAGAAAAAATTTCTTTCGATATTCTCATAACGAATATCTGATCGACAAACGAGATATTGACGAAAAAAAAAAAAAAATAAATGAGTTTTAACGAAACTCCGTACAAAGTTTTTTCCATTGTTTTGATTCTCGTATACGCGATGGTAACGTCGCAACAATGATACCTTCATTGTTTTTTTTTTTTTCTTTTTTTTTCCTTTTTTCCTCAGTCGATAAATCCGTTGTATCAAAGTCGTTTACAAAAAATATATATGTACCACAAGTTCCTGTTTATCTTTTTCACACATCAATGTTTACTATTTTTAATAATATAAATGCTCGATGTTATCGTAAAGTTCGTATAAACTTTGTACTCTTGCATTGTAGTTAAGTTTCGTTTTCTCGTAAAACGTAAACTCCGTATTCCGGGGGCCGATAAGATCTGTTACGCGGAAGACTCGACGTACTCTCGAGGAGAACAAATGAACTCTATACGCATTCGACAGGACCAGCCTACGACTCCGTGAAGTCTCGTAATATTTTCATTTTTAATTTTCCTTTTTTTTTTTTCAATTTTTTTTTTTTTTTTTTTTTTTTTTTTTTGTTTCCTTTTCAAAGTTTATGTATAGAAAAAACAAAGCTTATATAGAAACACACACCCTTCCGAGTAATAGCGAGCTTACGTGTGTGTCGTGTAGATCTCGCGCCGCTCGCGCGAAATATCGCTGATACTCGTATCATTAGCGTGTGCGATTCCTTCGTTTAGATCTTCAGAACTTCCTGAACAGCGGCGACGATCGCACGCGAGTTGATGCCGAAAACATCGAGAAGTACGGTCGGTGGTCCGGAGCGCGGAACTGCGGGTACAGCGAGTTTTTTAACAACGATATTTCGCTCGAGTGCCACAGCCGTAGCTACGGCTTCGCCGATACCACCTTCCGGATAGTGATCCTCAACGGTTACGATACGTCCACCGGTTGCTTTAGCGTTGCTGATTATCGCTGCCGCGTCTATTGGCTTCACGGTGAACGGATCGAGAACTCGAATGTTAACTCCAACTTTTGACAATTCGTCGGCCGCTTTGATAGCCTCGTGAAGCGTAATACCCGCACCGATAACCAGAACCTGATCCTTGTCTGAGGATCTCACGATCTTCGCTTTGCCGATCGCGAACGGCTCGTCGTTCTTGTAAAGCACCGCGGTGTTCGGACGCGACGTACGAATGAAACAAATACCCTTTGTGTTTGCGGCCAATTCTACCGCCCGTTCCGTTGAGACTCCGTCACTTGGATAGAAAACCGTCGAACCGGGAATTGTCCGGAACATCGCTATGTCCTCGAGACCCATCTGCGACGGTCCGTCCTCACCGATCGACACACCGCAGTGAGAACCAACGAAATTTACGTTCGACTGAGATATCGCACCCATACGAATCTGCAAATATACGAGACATCGAATCAATTTTATGTTTATTTTTCATTATTTAAAAAATAAAGTTTCTCGAGTATAGTAAAGAAAGCAAAAAAATTGTTATAATGATTGTAAAACTTCCAAAATTACATTCGATTATTTATACAATGAAATTTTTAATTTTGAAATTTTTTTATATCGAATTCTTGTACTTTTTGTATTGAACTCAAAAATAACTGAAATAGTGAACTATCAACTCAAATAGATTTTTTTTAAATATTGTTTTACTTTTATGTTATTCTTAATTTGTCGATTTATCTTTATTTATTTTTTTGCAAATTTTTTTTTTTTTTTTCTTTAAGATTGCAATCGAACTATTTGACGGTTTTTGTGTATTTTATAATGGATTTTGATGGATATAAATTATTGCGAAAAAGGGTTTAAAGTTTACCTGATCGAAGGCTCGAGTAAAGAAAGTCGCGAAAGCCGAAACGAAGGCAACGGTACGATCTCTGCACGCAGCGCCTGTTGCGACACCGACGAGATTTTGCTCGGCGATGAATCCCTCGACGAATCTCGTTGGATCGACGGTCTTAATTTTGTCGGCGAAAGTAGAATTCTTCGTGTCGCCGTCGAGTGCGATAACGCGATTGTTGTTCTTCGCGATTTTAGCGAGCGCCGTGCCGTAAGCGAGACGCGTCGCGATTTGTTCGCCGAGTTTGTAATTCGGCGGTATGTCGAGCTTCACGTTGGTGATATTCACCGCCGGCGCATCCTCCACCAATGGCTTCTGCGGATGAAGTCCCAATGGACCGGTATTTTTAATCAACGATGTCAAATGTTTAATGACCTCGTCGCTCTTATCTCCGAGCGCCTTGCCGTGCCAATTCTCCAGATCTTCGATTTTCGGGAAATTCTTTCCTTTGAAAGTTTTCGCGAGAATCGCTGTGGGACGTCCCTTCGTCGTTTGCGCCTCGTGAAGAGCCTAAATAAATTTTTAATGAATTAATTACTGTAATCCAATCAATTGGTCGGATATATTCATAATTGTTAGCATTAAAAAAAAAAAAATTATCAATTTTTAAAAAATGAATTATGATTTATGAATTTTTTTTTTTTTTTTTTTTTTCGGCCGAAATTTTTTTTTTATCTACTGCTTGTTACTGCTATCAAAGAGATCTATTTTCTTGGATCATCGATTAAGAAAAAAAATTATTTTTCCAACTTTAACGATTTTCACGTAATATGAGGATTTTTTTTCGTATTTACTTTGACGAGTTCTTCGACGTCGTGACCATCGACGACGAGAGCATTGAAACCAAAAGCTTCGAGACGCTTTCGGTAAACTTCCATATTGTGCTGTAGCGACGTTGGTTCGCTTTGCCCGAGACGATTGATGTCGAAGAGGACGCAAAGATTGTCGAGTTTGTAGTAAGAAGCGAAATGGAGAGCTTCCCATATCGAGCCTTCGGCGGACTCGCCGTCACCGACCAAGCAGTAGGTACTAAAAAAAAAAACATTGCGAAATAGAAATAGTTAAATAATTTTTCCATAGCCGCGAGTTATAATGGTCGAGTAATTGGTAGAGAACTGGAATACGAGTTTATGACGATATTGTGGGTCGAGAAACGAAAGGAAACTTACCGATAACTCGCTTTGTCGAAGTATTTGCCGACGTAAGCCATACCAGCGGCGACGGAGAGTCCCTGACCCAGCGAACCGGTACCGACGTCTATGAAGTTCAGTCTCGGAGTCGGATGTCCCTCAAGATCGCTGTCGATCTTTCGTAAGTTCAACAATTCGGTGGTCGGGAAAAGACCGGCTTCGGCCCATGCTGCGCCGCAAAAAAAAATTAATTATAATAATTAGTAAATTCGAAAATGGAATGCGATATTTCGAGACCCGAAAAAACGAATGATAAATATTTTACAGCGAATTTTTGCACAAATGTTGAAATCAATCATTTAATAGTAATTCTTTGCTTCCCAATGGATTTGCGAAAAAGAAAAAAATTATTCGAAAATTTCATTCAATTTTTTTTTGTTTTTTTTTTAATAGGATATTTTTTAGAATTTTTTTTTTTCGTTACCGAGGGATGGAAAACGCTTAATAAATTTGCATCCCCTGCAATTTTTTTTTGTATTGTCGAAAAATCCGAAAAAATTCTGTTGCCAATATATTTCAATGTATTTTTTTTTATGGCAAAATTTTTGTGAATTTTTTTTTTTTTTTTCGATAAAAGAAAGAATTACCTGCGTAAAGAATCGGAGCAGCGTGACCCTTGCTGAGGACGAAGCGATCGCTGTTCACATCACGAGGTGCCGAAACTTTGTAACGCATCGTGTGGAAGAAAAGAACGGACATCATCTCTGCCATTGAAGCACATGATGTTGGATGTCTGATAAAAAAAAAAAAAAAAGATCATTAAAATCAATTTACATAATGAATTATCGATCGATTATTTCACAAGCCGATTGATTACGAGGGATAGAAATAAATCCAATAAGATAATTGAATTGTTGTACTCCCGCGCGTATTATATACGCGGAGTACAAGTCGACTACGGCGCGCTATCGATTTTCCTTAGCGCCGGAGATGGATAAATAAAAATATAATAGCATACAAAACATAACATTTCTTTACTATACAGAAATTTAATAAATAAGAAAAAAATTACGATAAGAGGTAAAAAAAAAAATAAAAACATTAATCGATCAATATAATAAATTGCAACAAAAATAAACCGCAAAATCTAAAAAAAAAAAAAAAAAAAAAAAAAAAGCTATAAATTATGGATTTTAAAACACTGATATCCGAAAGCATTGAATTTATCGAATTTTATCGAAATCACAAATTTTTTTTCGTTTTAAAAAATATTTATCCGATCGCATTGACCGTTTCGAAAAATCGATGAAAATCGAACGAAACTCATCGCAGAATTTCTCGTGTCTACTGTTCTATTATTTATTATGTATACAGCGCGCGCCGCGTAACGTTCGATTGTGTTTACATGAAAGACTTTCGATAGTTTGAAACTACTTAATGAGATTACTGGCGTTCGATAATACAACGAGTCATCGTGAATTTTCAATTGCCGCTATTTCTGTTATTTCTTCTAAATTCGCAGTAAATGTAAAGCTGTTATTATCGGCTAAAGGTACCGTCGACGATGACAATGAGATTATAAAGAGTATCGAGTGTTATGGTGAGACTAAGAAACTCGCGGGCCGTTGAACGGTAAGACTATTGATCCGTTCGTCGTGTGACCTTATAGAAAAACTCAAAGGCACCCCCCGTCGAGCCTAAAGTCTCTCGTGTCCCCTTGTGTCGCAAAATCAAATTCGCCGTTTCGATAAAATTCGATTTTCAGTGCCGATAAACATTCTCCGAAGTTTACAACTTTCCCGTCAAAGATTTCATTTTTTTTTCATTCCGTATCGAAGTATTGCCGCCGGCGACGACGGTGGAAAAATTCAATTGATAACGCGCGATCTTTCCTCGCAACATATAAATTGCATCACCTTGAAAACGGATCGAATAACATTTGCGATAAGAAATTCATGTTATCCGATAGAAAAAAAAAAATTTTGCAATTTTTTTTTTTTTTTTTTTTCAGTATAATTCACGTCGATGCTGCGTGTGCGAAAGATATATATAATTTATTCGCGAACGTAGTCGCGCGATTTATAAACGTTTTGCGATTATTCTCGAGCGTTTTTCCGAGGGAACAATGCGCCCGTGTTTCGCCGACCGGGAAGGTCACGGTCGGTTCCGGTAACGCAAAGCAAAGTTTATACGCGACGCATCGTCCGCAGAGTTCGAAAAATGGTTATTCTCGCAAATCAAATAATACGAACGAATTATTATTAATGAAATATTGAAAAAAAAATAAAAAATGAGTCTTAAAATAGATCGATAAAAATTTTATTAAATATACGAAAATTTGAGAAATTTTGTTGACGAAATAAAAAAAAATTCCCACCCGCTTTTGGATGCGTCGGTCGCTTGGATCGATAAGATCCTTAACCGGTTCGCCATATCTTGCAATTTACTGATTTCCGTGTCGCGCACCATTGTCACTTATTACGTAGTAAAATCAATTGTGTGCAGTACAGTGGAAAGAAAAAAAACCGGAGCTCTCGACGGTGTTCGAGGTAAACGCGTCAGGAGGACCTCGTCGTTCGAGGATTCGATGCAAACTAACGAGACGGACTATCGTCAGAGTCGGCGAGTACTGCGCGCGAATCACCGCGTGTACGCTATAGTATAGCATCGCGTAAGAAAGACAGAGAGAGAGAATTACATATCGAACGAAATTCGTCGGCGAATTCCGGGGGAAGTTGCTCAGTCGCGTGTAGAGACGAATCCTAAAAATTCGGGTCCTCGAGAACTCGAAAATTACGTTTTTTCGCGCATTGGACTTCCGGAAGATTTAGACGATATGAATTGCCTTCGAATTCATTCGCAACCAATAAATTTCCTTCGACAAACTATTATTAAAAAAAAAAAAAGGTTTTTGAAGGAAATATACAAATTTTTTTTTTAAGCCTTTCGAAAATTTCCGAATGACGATTCAACAAAAAAAATTTTGGAAAATTTTCAAATATTGACAAATCCTTTAATAAAATTGTAAAAAATGTTGTAATTTTTTTATTCCCTTTTTTAAAAAATACGTCGCGTTAATTTTTCAAAAATTAAATTAATTAATTTTGAATTATTAATTAAATTATTTTTTTTTGTTTGCTTTTTTGAAGGCGAAAAACTACGTATTGCTTCCGACGATAGAATGGATTAAAGTTCGAAAAAAAATGATGAATCAAACGTATTGTTCTCATTATGTTGTACAGATTTGGCAATTTTTGATTAAACATATATATTTTTTGAAAAACAATTTCACGAAAAACGTTTAATGTATAAAGAGTAAAAATTATGGAATCGGATCTCAGCGCTCATTATCTATTACTGGAGATCCTATTTCGGAGATTACGCGTCCGTTTTTTTTTTTTAATACGAAACCCAATGTTTTTTTTCACATCCTTGCAAATTCTGAGCTTAAAAACGTGAAATTCGCTCCAAGAATATACGGCACTGCGGGAGCTTTACGTAATCGTCCGGTGCGGCTTTAGTATCGCGAGCACGTGGTCGATCGTCTCATGTACCAGTAGTGGTATACAATAATGTTGCACATCGCCGCAAGGCGTTCCGATAATTTGCCACATTTGTCGAAATTTCCGTTAATCTCATTACGAAACTATTTATATATGAATTATAATGATGATGAGTTGGTAGAGCGCGTTGAGTGCCGTTCTTCGTGTTAAAAAAAGTATACAAAACGATGGACTTTGCGCGCGTCTCACGGAGACTCGAATAGTCGAGAGAATTTCATCGCTATTGGCTGAAAAACCGCGTGAGCCGACATCGCGATGTATTTCGCATACGTGCGAAACTCTTGTCGGACGATGCCGACGAGCGGCCAATGACGAGACACTCTCAAGAAACACGCTGCATTCATATTTTCAGCTTTAGTATCGTTGTCTTTGCGCCTTTTTCGCACTATCCGCGTGGCCTTCGAATTTGCAGCTCTCGCTACACTTGCAATATGCTACATCGTCAAGAGTTTGCGGCGCTCGCGGATATTTCGCCGAAGGCGCTTGTTAGAGCGGAATACGCCCGGCATTCGCGACAAAATAAATGTTGCAATCAATATACATCGAGAAAAAAAAAAAAAAAAAAATTGTAAAATTCGAAAAAATTAGGTTGCAGCATTTTTTTTCAATTTTTTTCTATTTCAAATAACTATGACTTGCGTGAGAGTTGCATAATAATGGAATTCAAACGAAACATACATAAAGATGAATCTTCGGTCGTTCGCATAATCAACCTTGAACCATGTGATCTAACCGATGGGCCGAGGCAACGGGATTTTTTTTTATTGTTACGACTATCATTTCGATCGATAATAAGATTTTTCGATCGATTTTTTTTTTATCTTAAATAGTTTTATTATCGGAGAAATTCATGTAAATTCACTACATTTCTGATTCATTTTCTCTTCTGTAATTCTTTCGTGCGATTTGAGATTCTGAAAACCACGTGTTCGGGAAAAATATATGTGGCCGACACGAGTTCTTTTAATAGACGCGCCGTGGCTGAGGGGACATCGTACGCAGACGAAGATTCTTTTTTTTTTTTTTTTTTTTTAAGTAAATTGCATGTTAACTGTTTTCTGTTACACGTCCCCGTAGAAAAAAATGTCAACGTGTTGCAATGAAGTCGAGAATTCAATTAGTAATGCGTTTACACACACATCGCGATTGGTAGATAATGAAAATAATTCATTTTTAGGTGAGTCACGTTTTTTTATCGAAGTCTTTCAAGCATAAAATTGACTGTAGTTTTTAATTGTTCGAATAATATGTTGGGCGAAGTTTTGTTGTCGACGAAGATAATAGATTGTAAGTTCGATGATGCAATGTTTTTGTGAAAAAAAAAGTTCGCTTTTTCGTAAATATACGAAAAACTATAGATTCACACAAAAAAGTGACGAATACAATTATAAATGCAAATGCAATAATATCACGTTACGAAAAAATGTTCTCTTTAGTTTATTCTGGTGCCTCATTTTTTTCTTATCAACCACATGAACTCGATAACGCTACAGTAGTTTCGAAACCGGTGACCCGGCGTACGGCATATTTATCATACACTCCGCCAAGAGAATCGGGTTGTTCGCTGATTTGCTCTCTGTTCGTGGCACATGTGTGCGAACCGGCATTTCTTATTCGTCGAAAGCGGAGGGGTGAAAAAATTTGCAAGATCCGAAAAAGATTTATTGATGTTAGGTATATCGCTGATTGCGGGTACCGGCGAAACGCGCGACAGTGAATGCACGCAACATGAATCGATTTTAACGAACAAAGACGCCACGAAGCAGACGTATACACATACACGGTTACGATAGCAAATATTGGCGATTGCGTAATTTTGCGATAAACTTTCGAGTTCGATTGATTGAATTAGCATCATTAATATGTCAACGAATCATTTCTCGATGCATAGATGATATTAAAATTGAAGAAAAATTGATTTTTTTTTGGTGTGCATAAGAATACACATGCGCATTGATAAAACCGCTTACCCAGATTTGCTCGCCTGCGTGGCCTGAATCGAATGAATTCTCAACTTGTTGGCGATATCCTTGAGCTCCTGAATCGTCTTCGACTCTGGTTTATGGTAGTTTGCCATTTTTTTGTTGTTGTTTTTAACACTTAACGATAATTGACAATACAAACGTAACAGGGGTTATGTTTTTTTTGGTAGTATTTCAGTTTGTTCTAACGACGAACAAAGATACGACCCGGCGACTCAGCAACAAGTAGCCGACGCTGCGAACACGATCGAATGAATGGCTATCGTACGCTCCACGCGGTATCCGCGGAATCACGCTACGCTAAGAAACCCCGCCACCAGATCGCGTGAAAACTCGACTCGCGATTCGCGTACACGACCTCCACCTCGCGCGAAGAATTTGATATTTTACCCATCAAAAAAGAGACATACGGAACACAATAATACAATCGATCGGCTTTTGTTGTTTTCTATCACAATAATATTTTGCAGGAGTGGATATTATTTTGAAAATATGCTGATTTTGTTTATTATACTGATACATTGATGAATTTAATCAAATAGTTATTGTATTCAATGTTAAACACCTCGAATAAAGGTTTGAAAAATGTGTTCTTCCAGACTGACGTACCGACTGAAATACCGCGTATGATATATTTTTCGTTTTTCCTTGGGCCTAATACCCGCGTTCAAAACAGGAATTACATATAACATGAAGAGGTTAAAATAGTTAAGACGGTTGATCGTATCGCAATCTTCCATGCCGGCATAATTTCAATTCAACGTTGTTATCAGATCGAACTTCAATATTTTTTCTGTTTACGTCGAAATGGTATAATAACACACATCATAAATAAGCTTCGACGTGCGCAGTATGAATAGTAAAAATTATGCGCTTTAGTTTCAATCCCCTTCCTGATTCATCGATCTAATGTACTTTGGACGTCGAATGAAGACGTTCGTCAGCTGTGCAAGTAATGCGACATCGAGCTGTCAAACGGAGCGTCACGAGTTTGGTAAACCGCCCAATTATCATTGTTTAACACACGAAAACTCAATTATCCTCCTTCGATTCTTTAATTGTCAACGTGAAACAAAGTCATTCCATTGATATCCATTTTTATCGTGAACAAAAGAAAATAAAACTTCGAAAAACAAAAAAACGTGTCGAGTTTTTTGCATACCTAGAAAAATCGTCTATAATTGTTATTGCAGTGCAGTTTAGCTTAAGTCGCGGAACAAAAAAAAACCTCGAATTCCGCTTTTCGCTATAATTATTTTCGTTTAACTTTGTTATCAATAAAAACCGTTAAAAAGAATTCCAAAATCGTATTTTGGTGCTTAATCAGCTACCGAGATCTCTGGTACTCATGAGACCTTCCAACGATGGAATTCGTCAGAGAGATTCCTGCGGAATGTATGACTGCGGGAGAAGCGTCTCGCGTGTGGTCAGGTTGGAGTACTTATGGAGATCGTGAGGTGGTGAGAGAGGCGTCCGCCAAAGGTACGCATATATCTTTGGCCCAAAAATGTTTGGCGTATCGAAGACACTGCGCCATAGCAGAGGCGCAGAAGTATTTTCACGAAGAGGTGGAAATATGGGTCGACGAATTGCTAAAGAAACAACAGATTCACAGAGCATCTCACATCTTGGGAAATACAGTGAGAAATTCAATAAATCGTCGCCAAAGGCGTTCAAAACTTTGCGTTATTTTCGCATAAAATTTTCCATCGTTTGCTTCAAATTTCAGGGCAAAAATCCTCTCGAATTCGTAAAAGATAAGTGCGTCACATGTAAGGAACCAAAGTTGAGAAATTATCTCGCGCAATATATAATGGCCAATAAAGGTTTCGAGGGAAAACACGAGGAGTCGTGGAATCTTATAAACAGTATTACTTTATTCGAAGAAAAAAATAAGTAAGTAATGTTTATAATTTTTTAAATAAATTAAATTATTCAATTTTTTACTACAAACATTTTTTTTTTTACCAAATTTTCAATGAAAAAATGAATTTTTTCAATACAAAATGAATCAATTGAAAAGTTAATTGATTGTAATTAATTTTTTTAAATCAATTTTAATAAAAAAGAATTTATCGTGCATCCGTTCTTTTTTTTTTTCTAGAATGGAGCAAAGCTTGATAGACGATTGTTGCATACAGGAAATTTCGCTCATTTCGGATCGCGTCAAGTCCGCTTTAATAACGGATCTATATTTTTATACAAAAGAGACGTATCTCTCGAAGAAACTAAATAATTCAGTACTCTGGGATTATCTTTTATCGTGTAACAAAATCGATTTACTGGGTGCGTGGATCGAGTCAAATTATCGTTCTGTACCCGAAGTTGCGATTCAAGAAAATAACGAGACAAACTTGACGAATGTATTTCGCGAACTCGAGATTACCGAGGATATGATTGAGTCCGTCGCAACATCGAATGCCGCGAATCCAATTAAGGAATTAGTATTAAATCATTTTTCTCGGTAAGTCACCGAAAAGATTTAGTGAACTCCGATTATCAATGGAAACGTAATGTTTACGAGGAATCTTCACTGTGTTTACGTAACAATAAATGACTAATATTCTTTCAGATACGGAGTATTGACAAAAAAGGAGAAATCAGATGTAAAAATGACGCTATCGAGATTATTCAGTGACCGCAAATGTCCGTCGGAATTTTCGTCGATATTATCTCACGATCGGAGTAACGTAGAGCGCGAGGTCTTTGATCAGAAATTATTTTCTATTCTGTACTATCGCAGCGTCGTAGATGACGCTGATTGTGGGGACCAAAGATTACAGGATCGAAAAATCTTCGATACTCTGACCGAAATATGCGAATGTACAAAGGAAAATGAAAATCTACTGCAACGAGGGATCGTGGAAACGGTTCACAAGCTTTCCAACGATTTCGACAAGTTTCTCATGGAAAATCCGTTGATCGTCTTGTCTCTGGGATATCTGGAATATCTGAAAGGTTCTCGTGAACAAAACGATGCGGACGAGTCGACGAGAGAAAAAAATATCGTATTAAAAGATATTTTTAACAGCGAACGCGGCTTGGAAACAAATTTTTTCAAGATATCGCCGGAAATTCTTCGCGAAACTTTAGTCAAACTTCCGTATCTCGGTAAATCGATAACGGAGGAAACGCGAGAGAGCGACATAACGATGTATCAACTTTTGAATGGTTACGCAAATTTGGACGTTCAACGATTGTTCAAGTGGCGTTTACGAAAGGATCCGATGCCGAATTTCACCAGTGATAATCTCATTAAAAAATACGGCAGAAGTGAAAAATTGACTTACATTTATTATCTCAAGGAAGCGCGACCGAGTATGGCGGCTCACGTTTTGCAACAGCAACACAGCAATCTGCGCGACGGCACTTCTTCAAAAATGTACATTTTTTTAACGATTTTTTTTTTGTTTTTTTTTTTTCGCAATGGAAAAACAAATATTGTATCGAGATATTAAAATTAATTTTTTGTTGTCTTTCAGGAAATATCAGGCCGCGTCTTACGCTCACGTTTTCGGACTAAAGCACGCGGACGATGCAGAAATCATGTGCAGCTGCATTGCTTTCATCGAGATGCTCGGTGTCGATTCCGAATGTTTGCGACTTCACGCTACCGCCGCGGATTACGTTAAAAATGCGATTAACGTTTCAATATGTAATTATTAATTGCCGTTTCTCTTTCCCCTAAACTATCAACAACGGCAAATTCTCAATAACATTGAGTTTTACTTTAAAGTTTCCATAAAATCCGTTTTTATAGATTTTTTATTTTGATTTTACAGACGATCTGCTCGAATCCGTCTCATCGCAAAATCCAAAAGATTTAGCAACGATATTGAATCATCTGGAAAGCAGTTTTCAATTCTGTCTCACGATAGAATCAACGAAAGACACCAAAGCGTTCGTCGAGGCGTTGAAACTCTGGGATTTCATCGTTAGATTCGCAAAGGCGCACAATTCATTGGCGCCGTGTAATTTTCTCAAATTCTTGGCAATCAACAATTTGTGGTTCGAATTTATTCTCATTGGACATATATTCGAATATCCTCTCGAGCAGGTAAAACGGTCGATAATAATCGACAATATTTTCCATTAATTTTTTTCTCGATTTTTCGTTTCACCTTTTTATTAATTTGCATTTTTTTTTTTTCCCCTCAGATTATGGAGAGCGCGAGACAATTTGAAAATGCAAGTATGCGAGAACACTTGCTGTCGGCACTGAGCAACACTCACATACTTACCACGAATTCCCATCACAATAATGTGCCGAAAGTCAAAGCGAGAGAATTATTTTCGAGTTCGCCGAGGCAATCGTCGGGGGATCAGAGTACGAATTTGGATGAAAGCGACTTATGGCTGACAATATTAAAATGCCATCAAAGTCAAGATCCGCCGGGCGCCTTGTTGAACGCCGCGCAATCGACTAAATCTCCTGTTCTCATCGTTCTCGCTGCTTGCTACGAGGTTCGTTGGCATTTAGAATTTAATATGCAGTCGTATATCACCGAAAAATACTCACAAAGCGATTTATAGATCGTTTATTCTGTTGAGAATTCATTGGTTGAAACTTTTACTAAAAAAAAAAAAAAAAAAAAACTAATGATTGATGTTTAGCCCTCCGCTACTCCTGCGTACTGCTACTCGTGGCTCGTCGTTTCCGTCAACATAGAGGAATTGGTATCCGATTATGCAGCGTGTCTAAGACATCAATTGTGGCCGGCGAAGCGAGTATCCGATCTTTTCCGCAATATGCTCGCCTTGGAGTACATCGACACTCTCAGCAGAGGATTTCAAATATTTATGCCGGTAGGATTTTCATATTAATCCGAATGTTAAAAAAAAAAAAAATTCAGGAATATTAAGTAATTATATTCTTTGCACGCAGCCTGTCGGAAGCAATTTTTTAAATGCCTTCATTATGCGTTCTGCCGATTTTAACAAATTCGGCAACTCAGCTTATCTTTTTTTCTTTTTCTTTCTCTACGACGATAAATTCTTTTCAGGAAAATCCTCTGAATGCATTTTTCGAGTTTTTGGTACAATGCATCAATTTCGGGAATTTCGAACAGAGTCAGGAAAAATTTCGTGATTTCGTGATCGGCTGTTCGACTCTGAAAAGTAATGTGAGCGTTAAGTCATTTTTTTACATTTTTTTTTTTTTTTTTTTTTTTTTTTTTAGTATTCACTATAATTTAAATTTAATAATCGTCTTAATTTTTTTAGAAAATTATCGATTGGGAGAGCACTGAGGTTGATTATTTGCAAAATTCATATTGGATAATCACCGTTGCCATTGAGTGCACAATGACTGTACTGGGAAAGTGCTTCAGAAGTACACATTTGCAAATGAAATTTCTCGACGTTCTCGTGAAGTGTAACATCAACGCGGATCTTCACGGTAATTAAGAATTAAATTTAAAAAAAAAAAATTTCACTCTCATTCCCTTTTACTTACAAAGCGGCATTTCCTTACAGTTGAGACTCCGGATTTCTGCACTCTCTGGGAAATCATTATGATCCTTTCGAATACGAAAACCAATTTCGATTTCTCATCGATTCACGTAACGGACGAAGGATCGAACGTTAACACGGAGATAAAACGATGCATACGAGATTTGGCGGATGTCGAAGACTTCAACAGCGCCTTACAGTTGTCCAAAGTCGCCGGTTTCCACTGTTCAAAGATCATAATTGCTCAGGTATTACGCATATTCATTTGCAAGAGAAAAGCTTTGGAAATGCCGAAAACTAGAATTCTCATCATTGCTAATATATCGCTTTTTTAAAAATTCAAATGAGTAACGATATCCCGAATCGATAATAGTATCGCTGTGAGTTCGATAAGAACACCGACGAGGATGGAAAACTCGAATCTTCCTTCTGGAAACGATGCGCTCAAGATTTGAAAAAGTACAAAGTTAGCTTCGAGGACGCGGCGGCGTTTTTCGTCGAACACGCGGAAAAAGTTTCATCGCACAAAGAACGGTAAATCGGTTATATTTTTTATGTGCGAAAGAAATTCTTGTTAACATTATCTAACACTTGATAATTATGGAAAAAGTATCTGAAGTCTAATTCGTCGAAATGTGCAGATACGAGATACTGAAACTCGCGTTGCAAACTCTCGAGCCGATCGTCACCGACAAGCAAACGATCGATACTGTCGAAATGGCGATGTGGAAATCTTGTATACTCGCCGGTCCCGATGCCATTGAGATCGAGAACTCTCCGGGAGTTTTTAATAAATTAAAAAGAGAATTGTTATCCGCTGTTAACGATCTGCAAGTGAGTTGTACACTGAACGACACGGTGGAGGAATCCGCGGTGGAAGTACTGATCAACAGATTTATATCGGCCGGAGAGTTAGAAATTGCTTTGCGGATAAGTACGATATTCAACTATAAACATCGGGTAATGTATTCGCACATTACAATTTTTTTCAAATTTCAGCATTTAATAATTTATCAAAATTTTTAAAAACGGCGACTGGAGCTTTAATAACAATTAAAGTGCATTTTTCGTTGTTAAAAAAAAAAGAAATAGTGTTCGGAAAATTTGCTATGATTATTTGTTGAGTGTCGATTTTGAATTTTAATATTTATCGATCGATTATTTTTGTCGATGGAATAATTATTTAATTAATAACTTGAAGGATCTGCAAATCTTGATGCTGTGTCTGAGTCTCGCAGAGGGCGAAATTTCGCCGTATCAGTTGACCTCGCAGCAGAAAAGTTTGCTATCCGAAAGCGGCAAAGTTAAACAGCAGAAATACACGACACTGCGCAATCGAGGTTTTCCGAGAAGATCGTCGTCATCGTCGCGTAAGTCCTTAATCCACAAAAAATCTTCGAAAATTAGTGAAAAATCTAAAAATCTAAATAAAAAAAAAAAATCTTCGAAAATTAGTGAAAAATCAAAATAAATCTAAATAAAAAAAAAAAATCTTCGAAAATTAGTGAAAAATCAAAATAAATCTACAAAAAAAAAAATCTTCGAAAATTAGTGAAAAATCAAAATAAATCTAAAAAGAAGAAATCTTCGAAAATTAGTGAAAAATCTAAATAAATCTAATAAAAATCTTCGAATTTTAGTGAATTTATCATCGCCGCACTCGATCAACAGCCCGGCAAGTGACGTTGCCGACGCTTCGTCGAATGTGATGATCCAACAAATTCAATTGGAATCTCTTGCGCTGATTGAGAAATTGGTGAAAAGCCTTCAAAATGGATTTACAATAGCGACAAGAGTATTGTTGTGCATAAAGCTCGCAACGTATCTCCGAAGAAGTTATCAATCGCTTCTCACACTGAACGATCCTATGAAATTGTTGTACGAAGTCGTCGGCAGCAATTGCGACAGAAAATTAGAAATGGTCGCCGATATCATCGCAGCTTATCGCATAAAAAATGATATGGTTGCCAAATTCTTTGCCGAAGAAATCGTCGCGAACACTCCGCGTCTTGTCGAAGGTATTGAAAGACGGAATCGGCGAAAAAAAAAAAAAAATTAGAAAAAATTGAAAAAATCGGAATTTTATCATTCAGTTGATTACGATGTATTTAATTCAATTATTTTTTTCAGAGGGACTTGAAGACTCTATCGTGATGTGGGGAAACTCGTTGGGCGTCAGTATCCAAGCGATAATCGATATCTGCAACGATTCGTCATTGTTGGGATGGGAACTTTTAAAAACGGCAAATCTCAGTTTAGGACAATCGCACGGAGAAAGGCGAAACGGTTGGGACTATTATATTGATATTATACTCGCGAAATACTCGAATACTTGTCTCGCAGAGTTATTACACGCGAATTACACTCAAGAAGTTGAAATGACCTTAAAAAATCACTTACGCGCGTTATTTTCTTTCTGCAGTTTTGACGTTAAAAGTTGTAGTGGAGCTTCTCATTCGTTCTCACGACTGTTTCACCGCGTCTTGCAGTATGGAGGGCATTGCTTCTGTGCTGAGAAAATCTCAACATCTCGCGTACACCTTACAACAACTCAAACATTGGAGTCTTTTGGTACGTCGATATCTATGATAAACAAAATTAAAAAAAAAAGTATTACCGATTACATCCGGAAAAATATTTATTTGATTTGATGAAAATTTCTTCGAGTCGAAGAAAAAATTTCTTCATCCCTCATACATTTTTATTGAATCAATTAACTGTTTTTCTGGGGTATCGATCGATGTTTCGAATTTTTTCGATTTTTTTTTTTTTTTCACCAAATATGATTTTGAAATATTGTTGATATGATTATTATATTTACAGGTACGACTTGTAACGGGTCTCGGACGCTTCACCGAGATGAATTACGTCTTCCAAATATTGAAGGAAAACGATCAGTTTGAGTTTTTGTTGGGAAAAGGTTTGGATAAAGTGAGTTTCTCCCGAAAATGCATAAACCGCAAAACATCAATCGAAAATTCTGTCGAAATTTAAAATGAGATTATTATTTCGCAGATACACGGATTGAAGACGGCACTGTTAGAATTTTCAAAGCGTCAGTGTCCCGGAGACAAGGAGCTCTTTACTCTCATCGCTCTGCACTTCGGACTCTACAACGAGATCGCATTTATGTGGGAAACTGAGGCGAAGAATGTGATAAACGAACTCGTCATCGATTCTCGAAAGAATCTCCCGAAAGTTTCGGGTATTCAGCAAATACCACTGAAATTGACGAGAAACGAAAACGCCGAACAAAAGTTGCAAGTTGCAGTGGAGAATTTTACTCACGCGACGGAATACTACTTGCAGGTATTTTTCATCTGAAGGAATATCATTTTTGCTTTTTTTTTCTAAGCAATAAGATCGTTAATCGAATTTAATGATTGCAGGACAATAAATTGAATTTGGCGAATCGATGTTGTCATCAGGCGCAATTGGCGGCATTGCAAATATCGCTGCTCAGCGGAGTTGCTAATAATCAACAGGTCACTTGTCTGTTTAATTTGACTCCCGACGACATTAACAAAACGATGTGCCAAGCGTTGACCCTCTCGCAGACGCTGATACTCGTTCAGGCGTACAATCATCACGGCGATTGGTCGTCAGCGGTTTATAATCACGTCGTCATTAACGGCGAATCGCGATATCTGAAAGAATTTACGGCGTGCAATCGGCTCACGTCTGCGATTGTTCAAGACTGCGTTTGCAGGTAAGAAACTTTTTGGGAGTCCAACAGATAATTTTTCTCCCATTTATCCATTCATTACCGACTTCGATCATTTTATTTCCCCGACTGTTTTTATTTTTCAAGAATATTTTTATTAAATCAAAGAACTTTTTTTTTTTTTTACTTTTTCGTTGTTTTTGAGATTTGATATGAAATACTAACACCGAAAGAAAAAAAAAAAAAAGTGCCGATCTATGATTTATTGATGCGGTCAATAAATCGCCGGGAATAGCAATGTTGTGGGATTTTTTTCTCATTAAGATTATCGGTGCTTTTGAGACTTAAAAAAAAAATTTTATGAGAATTTTCGAAAACGTAAAAAGAAAAAAAAAATTGGGCCGATATACGATTTAGCGAAGCGGTCAATTAATCGCGGAAAAGACTAATTTTTGCGAGTGTGAGAGATCGATTTTCCTCGCACGCGACGCGATCCCGATTTTCGGCTGTTTTTCCCGCAATGCGGGAAAAACAGCCGAAAATCGGGCACTAATGAGTGCGGGAAAAGGTCAGAAAATGTTTTTCTGTCGAGTATCGTAAACGATTGTACTTCACAAGGTGTGGAAAGGGAGTTTTCCATACCGCAGTGAAGTAAAAACTTAAAAAATCAGTGTATTAACAATTCCGCGTTTTATATTCAATTACCTCAACAGGTACCGATCGGAAAAGACAATAACGAAACAAATGACGGAAAACATGCAAATGCTTGTGTCCGATCTCAGTGACGTTGAATGCAAATATGTCCTCGCAAGTCAACTTGGTTTCAAAAAGATAATCGAAAGCATATTATCGAACGCAGCGACCGGTTCTTATCTGAAGGACACGGTCTGGAAACAAGGATTCAATGTCAAGGAATTAATGGGTGAAAATTATTAAAATTCCGAGGCGATTCCGAGGCCAACGTCAGTTCCTTCCGTAAATGGTGCCGAATCGTCAAGTGCGAAGTATACGAATTCATATTGTCTATTTTATCGTTATAAATGAATTACATCGTATTTTAAATTTAAGATTGTTCTTTTTTTTATGCGTATTCAAATTTATTTTTAATAAACATCATTTTAAAAGAATCAATTTCGTTTGTTATTTTTTTGTAATACATCGCTGCGTATTTCAAATGTGAGGCGGAAATTTTCGAAAAAATTGAGATTTTCTATATTCTTCAATTACCAGCTGTCGATAAAGCTTATCGTCAATCGGCATTTTACCGTTTGCAAATTTTTTTTTAACGCTATGGAAATTCATTGCGCATTCGTCTTTCCGACGAAACATCGTCGAAGCGCAACGACGCAATTCCAATCTATTTTTACCGAAAAAAATAACGATCGGAGGACGCATGCGTGACCGTTTAACATTGCCACGGGAGGGAGACGAATTCGACATGTAGCTGTATCGAATGCCGCTCGCGGGTTTGGCTCAGTTCTCTTGTGGCCGGTTTCAGAAGGACTGCCACTTGAAAGAGAGAAAAAAACATCTTTAAACGAGCAAATCTCTAAGCGCCTGCGCCGCCCCCGAGAGAAAAAAATTCGTGTTACGACGTCACCGAGGATCCCAATTCCGCAACAATGTCGTACTGCGCTCGAATTTTACGGGCTCAGGTAGGCCTCATTACGAAAAAATAAAAATAAAGCGAAAAAAAAACACTGTAGTTTATCTTTTCATTTGCATATCCGTGTATTAAAATGCCTTCGTATCGCGACGAAAGAGCGGCATAAGTCGCGTGCGAATCATATGACTATTTCTCGTCGACTTGTCGTGTTCGTTAATCCGTCGCGCGTACAAATTATTACTTCACCTGCCGGACGAGAGTTATATCTCCTCCGACCTCCTTCGGAGATCAAACGAGTTCATCGAATCAAGATATCGAAAAGAAAAAAAATTGCTCCAGATTATCGAACACTTTTGCTCTAATTCTCTCGTTACTCAATCTTCCGCGGCGCTCTATTTTTGCATTCCGAACGTGCGAATCTCCGATAGGATTTTCGAATCACGTCTTTTCTCGCGTTCGCGTGATCTCGAACTTGGAAAATACACGCGCAACGAGATTTGACGACTCGAACTTTAGGAATTGTCGATCTAAATTCTCGAGTACAATGTATAGCTTGTGGAACAAGTTTTGTGTCTCGTTACATTCATATTTAAATAGATTTTGGCAACAGTATTGAGGGATACAATTTTGTCAAGTTACGTAACGAGGCGGGAGAGGAGTACATATGTTGAATGCACTTTGGCCGCTTGTTAGGTTAGGATACGCTTTGATCTTTTATTTTTTTTCTATCTATCTCGATTCGCTCTTGTGCCGTCGCGTGATTGAAACTTTCGCGAATGCCCAGTCGTCTTCGAGAGAATTTAATTTTGCAAAGGTTGAACTACTTGCGAAACTGTTGAACGCGTTGATAATGTCAGTCAGTGTGATTCCTGGTCGGAATTCGTCGACCGATCGATGATGCCAGGCGGACATCTTGAAATTCGCACGCCAAGTCACGTCCGATTGGTCAACCGCGTGGAATCGTTCGTCGGACCGCCAAAATTTAAACGTTCAATGTCATCGCTCGTTTTGTTTGTTAAACTTTGACTCTATTCGATTCGATTCGACGCTTTTGCGAGGCTATTAATAAAAACACTTGAGTTCATTGTTGCGTAATCTTTGTTTGTATTTCACACCGCATGTCATATCGCTTCGTATAAAACTGCGATGTGATACATTTTTACAGATAATTAATGCGCGTCACAAATATTCGTTTTGACGATATATATCATTTTTTCTTTCTACGTAAATATATTATTGAATGTGGATGATGTTCCATGAATGAACGAGGAAAATAATGAGAAAATTAAATTTTTTTTTACGTTTAACAATCAAGATAACGTCTACTAAATTTGTTTAGATTCGCGATAACGAATACGATATCTCGATGGGTTTTATATATATCTGTGCTGATAGTAAAGTTTCATCAGCAACCGATTACGAGTCAATGAAATGTCGATAATTCGTTGAGTAATGAACGATATCGTTTTCAGAAGCTGACCGGCTTCGCCGGCGACATCCAGCAGAGATGCTTCAGCGTAAGTCCCCTCAGCTTCGCGGCGGCCAAGGTCGCCATGTCGAAATTCGATCAATCGACTTATCTTCCATACGACAAATTGGAGAACAACATCAAGATTGTGAAGAAGAGGTAAATAAAATGACGATTTGCATAGCGAAAGAACATACAAACGCGAATACCTTCTTTTTTATCGCCTTATCTTCTTTTTCTTTTTTCACGATAAAAAAAATAATACGAAGCAACAAAATTCGTAATACAATTTTTTTTTTTTAATAATTTCCAAACATTTTAAAAATAAATATTCATATTCGTAAATATTCATACACATCATTGAAATCATATTAACATCACGGAAAATATGCACGCAAAAAGTGTTTTCCTTTTTTTTTTCCATATAAAAAAATAATGCGAAGAAACGATATTTCTAATATAATTTTTTTAAAAATCATGTAGAATATTGTGCAATCAATTTTTACTCGTTTTCGATAATTCGCTATGAGAAATAGTGAGCAGAGAAAAAAAAAAAATATTCTTTGTCTTTATCGTTTCAAAAAGTTGCGGCGCGCGCGGAAACAAAACTTAATCGTCAAATATTAATGATTTTTTGTAAAAAAAATTTCAGACTCGGACGACCGCTGACGCTGTCGGAAAAAGTTTTGTACTCTCATCTCGATGAGCCCAACAAACAGGACATCGAGCGCGGAACTAGCTATCTTCGACTCCGACCTGACCGTGTAGCTATGCAGGACGCCACGGCGCAGATGGCGATGCTTCAGTTCATAAGTTCCGGTAATTCAGCAAATATCCCGTTGATTATCCTTCTTTCATCACGAAAAAGATTTGTTTCATTCAAATTAATTTGCTTAATAAAAAAATTCATTAAAAAATTGAAAAAAAAAAATTAATCGAACTGATATATCGATATCAGTTCGATTAATTTTTTTTCACTTTTTTAATAAATTTTTAATCAATTTAAAAAAAAATCTTTTCCATTTTAACGATATTTTTCACTAACCGTTTGCATCGTTTCTTTTTTTTTCAAAGGACTACCGAAAGTCGCCGTCCCCTCGACGATCCACTGCGACCATTTGATCGAAGCGCAGATCGAGGGAAAGAAGGATCTCCAACGTGCCAAAGACACAAATAAGGAAGTCTACAACTTCCTGCAGACAGCCGGAGCTAAATACGGCGTCGGTTTCTGGAATCCCGGATCGGGAATCATCCATCAGATTATTCTAGAAAATTATGCCTTCCCGGGTCTTCTTATGATCGGTACCGACTCTCATACACCCAATGGCGGAGGTCTCGGCGGTCTGTGCATCGGTGTCGGTGGTGCCGACGCCGTCGACGTAATGGCCAATATTCCTTGGGAGTTAAAATGCCCCAAAGTCATCGGCGTCAAGCTGACGGGACAATTGAAAGGCTGGACGAGTCCTAAGGATATTATTCTTAAAGTCGCTGGTATCCTCACCGTCAAAGGCGGTACCGGAGCCATCGTCGAGTACTTCGGTCCGGGAGTCGACAGCATAAGCTGCACGGGAATGGCTACGATCTGCAATATGGGCGCCGAAATCGGCGCCACAACATCCGTTTTTCCTTACAATCATCGTATGCAGGATTACCTAAAATCAACCGGTCGCGCCGACATTGCTGCGGCCGCCGATCAGTTCAAACAGAGTCTTCTAACCGCCGATGCTAATGCCAAATACGATCAAATCATCGAACTCGATCTCTCGACTCTCGAACCTCATGTAAATGGACCCTTTACTCCGGATCTCGCGCATCCGATCTCGAAACTCGGTAAGTATCGCCCGTTCGTTATAAAATAGTATATTATACTACAAGAGAGGAAAATTCGTGATTTTCGCCGACTGTGAAGTTTGATGCTAATTTCCTGGGAAAATTACACTTCCTCCCGAGTAACATACGCTATTTTTTTCCCGACTATGCTAAAAATTAACATATTTTTATGACTGCAACGGCGCAACGGCTTTTTAGTTACTTTTCTTCCATAGGAACGAAAAGTATCGGTTTTCCTTCCGCTCTTTTTTCCCTTTTTCCTTCCGCTCTTTTTTCCATTTTTCCTTCCGCTTTTTTTTCCCTTTTTCCTTCCGCTCTTTTTTCCCTTTTTCCTTCCGCTCTTTTTTCCATTTTTCCTTCCGCTCTTTTTTCCCTTTTTCCTTCCGCTCTTTTTTCCCTTTTTCCTCCCGCGTTGCGTTCATTGCAGGCATAGAAAATCGTAACTTTAGCGTATTTGGGAAAAATCTTTTTTTTTAAATGAGTTACTTAGCGACGTTCGTATAAAAGACATCGGTCACAGTGGTCCGGTTCGTTATCTTTTGTGAAATCAGGCGAAGCCGCGAAGAACGGCGGATGGCCAAACGAAATTAAGGTCGGGTTGATCGGCTCCTGTACCAACAGCTCTTACGAAGATATGGGAAGATGCGCCAACATCGCGAAACAGGCACTCAAACACGGATTGAAATCCAAGTCTGTCTTCAACGTCACTCCGGGATCCGAACAGATTCGTGCGACAATCGAACGCGACGGAATCGTAAGTTTGGAATTTATTCTTCAATGCTATATATGTATAAAACAAAAAGTAGAGAGTACATCTGCGTGTAATCACGAGAATTTTATGTGAAAATATCTTCAGTCGTTTCGCTTCAGCATCTCAATTGCGATTTTTTATTTTATTATATTTTGCGGACACTTTATAATTTATTTTTTTGAGGCAAAAATAAGACATATGGATTTATAATTACAGTTTAATTATTTTAAGTTCTTCCAGAAGAACTGTAAAGCTTTTTCAGGACACTTTTCATTTTTTTTTTTACTTTTTCTCCAAAAGGACCGCAAAAGTTTTTCAGGACACTTTGAATTTTTAAGATTTGCTAAAGCTGTTTTCACACCAAAAGCTGCTGATAATATAACAAAAATTGTTATCATGAATCTCTAAAAAAAAAAAAAAAAAAAAAAACAAAATACGGAGTACAAAATATTTAATTTTTTTATTTTCTACGCTGACGTTTCGGAAAGACTTTATATTATTTTTCCTTCCGTTTTACATTTCGACTTCGACATCAAAATTAGATTTTTTGTGTAATAATTCCGCAATAGTAATATTTTTGTCTTTAATTGCTATTATCTTCAATTCTTTGCTACTTTTTTTGTTTTTATACCTTTCTTTTCCATATCAATATGTTTTTTCTTTTTTTTCCCGTATTGTGAAATGATTAAAAAGAAAATAAAAATTCTTAAGAGAATCTCAATCGACGTCGTTTCAAAATCGCAGCGTAGAAAGTCAAAAAGTTAAATAATCGGTCACAGCATCGAAACACAGAAAACATTTACTTCACGTTTAACATTTCCTTGATACTTGTGATATTTATCTCGTTGTTTGGTTCACAGGCCGGAACTCTCCGTGAATTCGGAGGTGTAGTTCTCGCGAACGCATGCGGACCCTGCATCGGTCAGTGGGATCGTCAGGACATCAAGAAAGGTGACAAAAATACGATCGTTACATCTTACAACAGAAACTTCACGGGTCGTAACGACGCTAATCCGTCGACTCACGCGTTCGTGACGAGTCCTGAACTCGTAACCGCTCTTTCGATCGCCGGTCGTCTGGACTTCAATCCGGTAACTGACAAACTAAAGGGCAAAGACGGCAAGGAATTTTTGCTCGACGATCCGTTCGGCGATGAGCTCCCGACCCGCGGCTTCGACGCCGGACAGGAAACCTACGATCCTCCACCAGCGGACGGCAGCAAAGTTAGAGTAGACGTTGATCCCAAATCTCAGAGACTTCAGCTTCTCGAACCTTTCGACAAGTGGGACGGCAAGGATCTTACCGATCTCACGGTGTTGATAAAAGTAAAAGGAAAATGCACAACTGATCACATCTCGGCCGCTGGTCCATGGCTGAAATATCGCGGGCATCTTGACAATATCTCCAACAACATGTTTATCGGGTAATTACAGCGCTTCGAATTACCATCGTTTGTAAAATTAATTAAAATCGCGAATACTTGTCGATCGCCTAATTTCCAATGGTATGACGAGTTTTTTTCTGTTTCTTTTTGTTTAATTATTATTAATATTGCTTGCAGATAATGGTTTTTGGATATTTTACAAACTGATTGATAAGTGAATATTTATTTTTTTTTTATTGATAATTCATTTGTTTTAGAGCGGTGAATGCTGAAAACAGCGAAGTAAACAAAATAAAGAATCAATTGAATGGCGAATGGGGCGGTGTACCCGATGTCGCTCGTCACTACAAGAAGAATGGCGTTAGATGGGTCGCCGTCGGTGATGAAAACTACGGCGAAGGTTCCTCTCGGGAGCACGCCGCCCTTGAACCCCGTCATCTCGGTGGCCGCGCAATTATCGTCAAGAGCTTCGCGCGTATTCACGAAACCAATCTGAAGAAACAGGGAATGCTGCCGCTTACCTTCGCTAATGCCAGTGACTACGACAAGATTCAGCCGACTGACAAGATTAGTATTTTGGGACTTAAGGATCTCGCGCCCGGCAAGGTACTTAAAAAGTTTTTTTTTTTTTAACTTAAATCTGTAAGAAATCACGAAATTTGGCTTTTTAAATCGAAACTTCAAAAAAAAATAGTGTATTGCATTCAAATTTAATATTTGTAATTTATCTTCGATGTAATGATCTATTTTGTCATAATTGCTCGGGAAAAATTAGAAAATTCTTTTTTCGACTTAAATCTGTAAGAAATCACAAAATTCGGTTTTTTAAATCGAAACTTAAAAAAAACGAACGTATTAAGATCAAATTTAATATTTGCAATTTATCATCGATGTAATGATCTATTTTGTCATAATTGCTCGGGAAAAATTATAAAATTCTTTTTTCAACTTAAATCTGTAAAAAATCACAAAATTCGGCTTTTTAAATCGAAACTTAAAAAAAACGAACATATTAAGATCAAATTTAATATTTGCTATATATCTTCGATGTAATGATCTATTTCGCTATAATCGCTCGGGAAAAATTAGAAAATTCTTTTTTACCTTAAATCTGTAAAAAATCACAAAATTCGGCTTTTGAAATCTAAAGTTAAAAAGAAAACAAATAATTAAGATAAAATTTTATATTTTCAATTTATTTTTGATGTAATAGTGTATTTCTCCATAATTCGTGTTACGTACAGTAGTTTCGGTAAACTATAATATATTTTTATAAAATTACATTTTTCTTTTGAAAGAAATATTCTGCAGTACAAGATATTGAATTATGTACGCAATTTATTATGTTACTGTTACGTCAGGACGTAACATTACATAATTTCATTTAAGATAATGTTATGTAATTAAAAAAAATTTATTTTCAGCCGGTCAAAGCGGAGATAAAGCACAAAGACGGAAAGGTCGATACGATAAGCCTGAATCACACATTGAACGAGCAACAGATCGGTTGGTTCAAAGCCGGTTCGGCGTTGAATCGCATGAAGGAGATCGCTTCCGGTCATTAAAGATCAAAAAGCTTTCAGCGATCGTTTCCCGTAGCGCGTGAACTTATATATCACCTCCGATGCCTGAACAACGGTTCGTCGGTACGGCGAGCGCAATGGACAGCATGAGAAATTTGGGTCGTAGTTGCATAGCAGACTTGAACGGCTCGACGAGCTTCTCTATTCGCTCGTGGAATTACCATTAAAAAAAAAAAAAAAAAAAAAATAAAAAATAAACACCACAATGAAATAGTTGACAATATTATGATATTGCGATTAGAATGTAGCTGAGAAAACTTAATGATGGGCAGCAATTTTTTGCGCGATTATTCAATGAGACAAAAACGAGGATATTAATAGAAAAAAAAAAAAAAGATGACGTATGTAACAAAGTATCTCTCAGTACGGTGAATCCTTTTTGGGTGAAACGAAAATGTGTTTTATAGGAAAAAAAAAAAAAAAAAAAATCAATAGCTTGTTATTTTCGGGAGCCGCCTGTCCCATGCACGTCGGAAGAGTCGTTTTTAGCTTCGAATTCGAGAAAAATTGTCAAGCGTACCGATACCCCTTTTTTTTCATCATCGATCTTTGAAAATCATCGGAAAATCGTTGTCGGTGCGCATAATGCGAAATTTCATTTTTTTCTTTTCGTTTTTGAATTCGAAACGACTTATGATTTCTGATCTCGTAAATCGTGTATATAAATAAATGATGGCGACGATAAAGATAACGAAGATGATGATTATGTTATACCGTGTTATTCGCGTTTAAGCTGATTATTCTGTATTAATCCGTAGATCCTCGTTGCGCGATTACGTGATGAATTTGTATAAATTCTACAATTTTAATTATTACAATTATAATTATTATTTTTCTTCTTTTTCTCCGATCCCGTTATCGTCGACGACTGATAAATATCTTTATTGTACTATGTGGGACGGTGCTTCGCGGCTCGAACTTTCGTGTCCGAGTCTCGCATCCCTATAAGATTCGAAGAAAAGCGATAAATAAAAAAAATTGTACAAAATAAAAATCGAAAAAAGTTTAATGATTTTTTTTACCCAATAAATCCTTTGCAATTTTTTTTCAAATCCTTAAGTATGTTATTCACTAAAAAAGAGCATAAAATTGTGAAATAAAAAAATTTCGCGTACGAAAAAAAAAAAAAAAAAAAAAAAAAAGATTTTTGCATTGAATTTCTCGATGAAACGACAGAAGTATCTCGCCATGAATATTTTCGAGTGACTTTGATTTATGACCACTCCTTGAAAAATGAGTTTGGAAAAAAAAAAAAAAAAAAAAAAAAAAAAAAAAGTTTTATCGAAGAAAATCGCTCATGCGAAATTTTTCTTCATATATCTTCGTCGAAATCCCCCACTACGTTAATCCCCTTTGACTACAATCCCCCGGCATGTACAGCTGGTCGTAATACTGGTGATACTATCCCGGCGTTACCTTGGAAACGGTCGGTAAACAAACACGGGAAACCCTCGTGGGCAGTGCGACTGGTCTAACATTTAATGTTTGCACCCGTTGGACAATTCACTGCGCCATACGATGTTCATCGGATTGCAATTGAACGGAGAAATAGACGTACCGAGTTTATAGTACTCGGGTGACACTTACGAGGGAATATGTCGATTGACGGTGAATTTTTCTTAAGTGCAACGGGTTCGATAGAGTGCGCCGAGTTTTACGAGATTGATAACGCTTACTGCAAGTACGGCTATCACTTCGGAGAAGATTGGAGCGTTGTTGCGGTGAGAGCGATAAAACAATAAAATAACAAAATCAATTTTTTATTAATCTTTTATTTTTTTTTAAATTAAATTATACGAAATCAGTAGTAAATTATTAAAAATAAAGAAAGTGTGAAATATTTTGCTTTTCGCGTAATTATTCACTGAAATAATAACGAGGATATCGATAGAGAAAATGCCGTATGTATCGGCAAAGTATCCCGCAGTACGGTGAATCCTTTTTGGATAAAGTTATAATGTGTGATGAAACAATAAAATAACAAAATCAATTGTTTATTTATGTTATATTTGTTTTTAATTCAGTTTCATGAAATCTGTCCGAAATTATTTATTTTTAAGTCATTTTTACGAATTCTATCGAATTTCCTTTGCGCGATTGAAATTACGAGGATTTCTCGTGTATTTAACGTGTATATGTTAAGATGCATTTAAAACAGAATCGATGCGTTTAAACTTTAGAAATGCGATATAGATGTTCGTAAGTGTTGTTTACAATGAAATTTTATAGGAAAATAATAAAAGAATTGAAACTATTCAGGGAATCGAAGAAGGACTCACGCAGATGAGTAAATGCAGCAACGATGTGAGACGTCTCGCAGTTTGGAACTTTCCGTTGGATATCACTTACAGATCAACGAATCCACATGGATGTAAGCTTTGGAATCGTAAATTGTGATTATTCTCGCCGGAGATATCCTTTTGTATTTCGTATGACGAAAAATATTGAATCCGTTAACATTCATCCGACTGTATCCCCATTAGTGGTACAATGCGTCTTTTTCCGTTGTATAGAATAGAATATCCGTTACGCGCATTGATAGAAATAACGGAAAGTATATTGTTTTTTTTTTCGCAAATGGAAACTCGAATGAAACGTTATATACGTAAAAGGATTACAGAGTTCCGAAGTATAAAGTAAACCCTCGGAGACAGAAATCCATTAATTTGGATTTGTCGTCGGATTACGGCGTTATGAACGTTCAAATCGGAAAATAGATTTGTGAAATAAGTACGACGTATACGAGGGTCAGCGACGCATTAAAAAAATTAAATTCTACACGTGCCATCGGTATAGAGATAGTTGAGACATAATGGAACAGTCGCGCAACTCTAACTTTGGGGCAAAATGAACCAAAACGGTAAAATTCAGAGATATTCAGAGAAATTCAGAGATATTCAGAGAAATTCAGAGAAATTCAGAGAAAATCAGAGATATTCAGAGAAATTCAGAGAAAATCAGAGATATTCAGAGAAATTCAGAGAAATTCAGAGAAATTCAGAGATATTCAGAGAAATTCAGAGATATTCAGAGATATTCAGAGAAATTCAGAGAAATTCAGAGAAATTCAGAGATATTCAGAGAAATTCAGAGAAATTCAGAGATATTCAGAGAAATTCAGAGAAATTCAGAGAAATTCAGAGAAATTTAGAGAAATTCAGAGATATTCAGAGAAATTCAGAGATATTCAGAGATATTCAGAGAAATTCAGAGATATTCAGAGAAATTCAGAGAAATTCAGAGATATTTTTTTAAATATTCGATTGTGAGGTTTGAGTTTTTTACGGAAAAATGTATATAGTCTTCTTTTCGGCCATTGGGTGTATCGTCGTCGTGCAGTGACTATAAGTGATATATATTCACTCCATTATACATACGCACTTTCGGACATAACACGGAATTGGTCCATTCGTCGAGCACTCGTCAACGTCCCTTGATTGTTAATTAAACAGCGCGTAGATCGGGTCTCCGAGAGTCCGTCTGTAATTTCGAGGGTTGAATTGAATCGTAAATACAGTAATTTCGCGCGTCTATTTCAGGGCCTCAACTGGTACTCTCCGTATACGGATTGGATTTTTTTGGTCACGACGTTATCCGTGGTTACGGGGTATGTCATTTGCCCTTAACAACTGGACGTCATGAAAAAAGGTAAAAAAAAAAAAATTTCACGATATAAAATAGTTTGGCATTGAAAAAAAAAATAAAAATTTCCCAATATAAAATAGTTTGGCATTCAAAAAAAAAAAAAATAATTTCCCAATATAAAATAGTTTGGCATTAAAAAAAAAAAAAAAATGTACAATATAAAATAGTTTGGCATTAAAAAAAAAAAAAAAAAATTTACAATATAAAATAGTTTGGCATTAAAAAAAAAAAAAAAAATTTACAATATAAAATAGTTTGGCATTAAAAAAAAATCAATTAATTCCACAATATAAAGGATTATGAAATTCGAAAAAAAAACGAAATTATGTTTGTAGGATCGCCATATACGCTTTGGAATCTTCGTCCTCAATGCAAAAATTTGCAGCTTGGCTTACGGGCAGAAGGCCGGAATTAATTGAACCGTCCATTCTTGCGTCGGCTGCTGGCAGAGAATGTAATGTAGACGATAGAGGAATAATCTCACTCTCGTTATTTCCCTTTAATAATCGCTTACGTGTCTCACGGATTATTAATTTATATTCCAGTTATGAGACAACGGTTCACCGCTTCGGCGCCGATATACACACATATGTATGCGAGTCTAATGTATGATAATCGTTATTTCAGTGACTCGGATGAGGGTGCAGGGTGCAGTCACCGTGACATTCAACGTCGTGCTAAAGGATTTTTTTAAAATCGGTTACGACAACGGCGAGAAAAGATCAAAATAAATAGCAATTAAAAGAGATTTAATAAATATTTTTAAAAATAACAATGATATGATTTTTATGCTTTTTATTTAATCGAAATACATTATCGGGACGATGCCGAAGAAAAATGAAAATGTTGGCGATAAATGGAAAAATATTTCATTATACGTTATAATATTTAATTGGAAAAAATTCTTCACTAATAGGTAATAATTTAGCTGAAGGTTAATATATTAAATTTTTCTCCATTTTATTCCACTCTTCTCGTTCTTTCGACTCGTCGCTACATCACGAAACCCGCGCATCGCGTTATGGAAAAAAATAAATAACGCTATTTGTTCAATGATCAAAAAGCTGAGTGCTTTTTTTTCCTTTGATTATTACTCTTTTTTTTTTATTTAATTAATCATTTCGTCAATTATATAAATTTATATTATTGACGATGGAATACCAATATTCTTTATATTTGTGACTAAACACAGTATAGTCAATTTAAATAATAATGCATTATGCATCATTGTCTTTGCCGTCGTGGAAAGAAAATTTAACATTTAACATTTTTATTTTTTAACAAATTCACGCGCTGATTGGTATTCTATAAAATTGTTCCTACAAATAAAATACAATCTCATTTGTTACTTTTCGCTGATAATTTTTCTCATCGCTGTGTATAAGAATAGTAGATACGGTTTTTTCCTATCAGACACGCGATAACAATGTATTAACTATAAATAGCTGATTTGTAAATATTACAGAACGATTTTCTCCCCTTAACGGCCACTTTGTTGGTAAAACTCACGGATATCTTCCGCTCTGAGGGCTGCAAAGAGGATTTTTCGTTCATTCGTCATCGTGGTGAAAATTTCGCTATCTAAAGACCGGACGGGGCGCTGAATGAAGATTCTTCGTACGCTATCCATATCCAGCAGAGTTTTTCTGCAAATACGATATATAATGTGATACACGCTGAGAAAAATACGCAATTAGTTTATGATTTGCAAAATTCACGAGTTATATCGGCTCTGTCGGTGCGATGAAAATTGCGAAGACGAACAATGACTTGTTATCGAAGTTCTCGTAATGAATGCTTTCCAATTGAGTTGTATGGATCTATAACAGTCCGTATCAGCGACTAAGATGCACTCGGCAAGTTTCTCGCAACGGTGACGAGCCAATTTTAGAGATTTACGTGACTACGAGAAAATCGCATTACCGAAAATACCACGAAAATTGGGTAATAACGACGAAGCGAATAGGAGACGTCTGATGAATCGAATTTGATTGTAAATTCTCGACAACTAAATTATTTTGCGGACGTGGAAATGTACCGAGAAACCATAATACGAACGCAAATTTATTCTCAACGAATTTCTATCACGTGCTTCGTAATAATTCAATTGCAGTTAAGTACGGAAGATTTTCACGTGCTGTGAGCTCATCACTGATAGTATATACTTCGTAAGGTCGATTTAATCCTCGAGAATATACTCGACAAATCCGGCATTGAAAGTTTCGAAAGGAAGGGCACAGCGTTTCCGGTGAGTGAATAAACTCTTTAAAATTAAATTCAACTCGTTTTCTTCATCACTCTCCCTCTCTTGAAAGAGCGTATCGTTCCGTTTACGAGAAGCTCTCGGCCGCCGCTGGCGAAAGATACCTAACGAATCGTCTCGTTTTCGTTTTTTTTTTTTTTTTTTTTTTTTTAACTCTTTCGCTGACTCGTTTCCCCTTCCGGCGCTCTCTCGTAGGTAGACACTACTTTTCCGCGATCTCGTTAGTGAATCAACAAAAAATTTACGGTCACTTAATAAAGTTTACGAGGCAAATATGTCGCGCTGGCGGAAGGCGCGGGCGGAGGGCTTTTCACTCTGTTTATTCGAATGTTCGCGAAACTCCCGATATATCTTCTTCTTAATCCTTTCGTAATTTAACTCCGATAAAGTTTCATCTGCGTGGGTTGTTGGATAGCTATATATGATAAACTCGGAGTAAATACACCGCTCTTCCGAACGGTTTTCCCGAGTGGGCGATGAGAAACAAATATTCTTTTTTTCCCGGAAAAGGGTTGTTATGCTAACGGGATACGGAGGGATTATTATGCCGTTGGAAAAATTACTCACCAATAGTATTCGTAATAATTTTCGTCGCTAATGGAATTTTCGCAGTCGCTGTCGTATTCGTCGACGGAAGACGCATTCGGATATGTGTTCAAAAATTCCAGAACTACACCGTTCGACCAGCCGAAACCTTTCTGCACAACGTACTCTCCGCCACCGCCGAATTTTCCTGGATGTTCCGAGTCGTACTGAAAAACGTGAAAAAAAAAGGAAATTTACAAAATGGGAAAACTGAACGGAGAAGGTTATCCGAGCGTTTCGTGTCGCGATTTTTTTCCACATTTATTCGTCCGCCGCCGCTTCGTAAAAAAAAAAAAAAGAAAAAAAAAAATTCTCGATGTATAGAAATTTTTTTTTTTCGGTACGAAATCGTTTTAGATAAAAGCGCCATATAGTCGAATCTCGTTAAAGCCTTCATATCCGGCATTCCGAGTGTAAAAAAAAAATAATTAATAATAAGTGATTTCGCAACAAAAAAATCTATTGTTCGAAAGTAATTTTTTTTTTTTCGCACGAATAGTTATTCTTTTTTTTTTATTATGAAAAATGACTTTGAATTGAACAATCGAAGTTTTACTGTAAATGGTTTTGTTCAATTTATTTGCGTATTTTTTTTGCATTTTTTTGTTTACTATATACGACACGAAGAGACGCGTCAAAAAGAAATACTATATATTGTAAAAAATTTTCTCGGTTCGCGTATGAATCTGTATATTCAATAATTTAATATTCAAGCGAAATTTATTCGAGTTCGAAGCTTCTCACTCAAGATGTAGTTAAATCTTTGATCCATTCGCCAAACTCTGTCTCACGGTCCATCATCCTCGTGAATTTTTCCTCTCGCTAAACCCTTCGATCCACACTTTGAATTAATCAAATTGTGATTTAAGGCGCTTTAAACGTGAGGGGAGGAGTGGCCAGAGATGTGCTCACGAGGATCGAAACACTTCGGAGAAAAGTGAAACGAGAAATTGGAGAATGGCGAGAAGCCGAACGAACAGCAATTCGATGTGTACGATGGAGCGGCGTTTCGTCGAAGTAACTTTTTCCACAAAGCTTAACTTTTTACTCGGCTTCTCGCCTACTCTTTCGCGATTGTTCTTTTTTCGTTCTCTCTTTTCTCTCAGCGCTTCTTGCGAGTTACTTGAATTTCCATCGATATACCTCCCACCGACGTCTATGCAAAATTCAGAAGAGGGATCGTGCCTAATGGGGGTACGTACCTCGTATACCAGATAGTCCCGAGCGAAGGGCAACTGAAATGGTAGTCACGACGGTCTCTGGAGAATAAAGTCAAAGCGAAGGGTTCGGTATCCATTCGAGATTCGATTATTCGATACCTACGAATGCGCGCTGTAGATGCGAAGAGAATTGCGAGAAAACGACAAGTTTAGAAACGATATGATTGCGTTTTATTTCCCTTTACGCAGTTCTGTGTCACTTTCAGTGAAATAAACTCAACGCAGGATTTTTGCGATGGGAATTTTTTCATTAATTCTATTTATAGAAAAAATGATAAACGGATAAGCATTGCGTTTTTTAACTACTAGACGAATTAATGTAGGGAAAGGTGAGGAAAAATGCGATAGTCGCGCTATTTGAATTTTAGGGTAAAATGGACCAATCGTAAAAATTATTAAATTTTCAAAAAAATCGATTTTCATGTTTCGTGACCATTATTTATGCTGTAAATCGATGTTTAAATAAAAAAAAAATCGGCAACGACTTTCTGCATATATTGACTACTTGTTTATAAAATAAAAAAAAATCCATATTACGATGAAAAATGACTTGAAGTTTGATTTCTACAATCCGAGATACGCGTTAACCCTCCGATTTTGTCAGTAGCAGTTAATTGTATTGCCATATTAATTTCACGACGATTTACCGAATCGTTTAACCATTTCGCTTCGGCACTTTATTAACGGGCAATCGTAAAATATTCCCATCTGTTACCGACTGTTTGAAACTGTTATATACCCAATAAAAACAGAATTCGAAAATCCAAAGTGCTATAAATTAACGATATAATTTTTTATATGTTTTCAACTTGGGATATCGGCGGTCGAAAAAGTTTTAAAAAATTGTGCAGATAGACGTTTTTTTCTCATAGAAAAAAATTAATCATTTAATTAAATGTTTATCGTGATGGCGTTTTTCTCGTCCGCGAAGTTCCGTCCTCTCGAGAAAATGTCAGAAAGTACGTTTTTTTTAATAATTTTTTTATTTCACTGCGACGCAATTTAGTTAGAAAAATTAAAATGATTCCCACGAAGGAAATTTATACCGAAGAAAAAAAAATAGGAAGTTTGTTTTCACGACTAACCTTGAAATCTCGCAATTGTCGAAAGCACCAGTCGCGTCCACGAATCGCAATGAAATTCGAGATTTTCAATTTTCCTTAAACGTTACCGCGTTCTTTTTCGAATTGGAAACACGTATCTCACTCTCTCGTTTAAAAGTCTATTAAGCGACGAAATTGTGAGTGGAAGAGACACGAGAGGGTCGGAGGTTTAAACCTCATAAAAATGTAAACGACGCGAGCAATTCCCGCTTCCGCAAGCCGGACACTGGACATTTCGGTCGGAATATTCCGAAATTCATTAGGATTCAGTTAACTCGATTGGGTTTATCGAAACGTTTATCAAATTCGTGGTTCGTCGGTATATATCGGCGAAATTTCGATAGCGCATTATAATAACAATTTCCGGTAACAGAGTTTGTATAAAATTAGAGTTAACAACGAAAAGATGATTGGCCGCAAAATTGGTGATTAATTTTCATCGATTTTACGATAAATTTTGTCATAAAGTGCAAAGTGACTTCATATTTACGTACCATTTTTTAAAATGACTTTCACGATACCGCAAACTTCCGTTATGTATGTTTTCATTCGCTATGCAAGGATTGTCTTCATCGGTAAACTTGCGTATCAAAATCGTTTATAAACAGTCGAGCGAACGTGAAGGCAAAGATAGTGTCGTCGAGGATACGCTGAGAATTGAAAATGTCTAACAGCGTAGAAAAAGGTTCTTCAGCAGATGAGATAAAAAAGTAACGTAATTCAAGCTGATAGTCGAATCGCGAAAATCTCGTTCTGTATTCGTTCAGCGTAAAGTGCAACGCAACCGAGATGATTCCTGGTAAAGTAAAGGAACGTAAAGTAAAAGAAAAAAAGATTTTTTTTCAAGAGCTTTGCTCATTCGCTGGCGGAACAAACAAATCGTGATAAACGCGCATCGTTGGCTCTCATTTTCCGTTAAATATTTCCACAATCGTCCGTCTGCTGCGAAGTTATTAGAATTTATTGACATTGCATTTAATGCTTTGTCGATATGGTACGCTACGCGTACACTCTACTGCCGTTGAATAAACGAATCGATCACAGACTTCAAAGAGAAATTAATCGCTATTGCGGGATTTTTCGCGGTGCGTTTGACGTCCAAATGTAACTTTCCGCGAATGTTTAAATTATAATAGTACCGATTTTGGCCATTTTTCGCCACCAACATCGAAATTACAGAGCTCTCAATAAAAATAAACAAAATAGACGACGGATTGATGATTCTATATATATTTATATGAATAATTTCAAAGCATTCGTACAAATTTAGACGAATAACAATCCGATGGCGATTTTGCGTGAAAATGGCCACAAGAGATGCAATTACCTTAACATTCGTGTTTCGGAAATCATAAAGGTAATTTCACGTCAAGTGGAAAAGTCTATCATCCAAAATCCAAAAATGTAGTCTTTGGCATAAAACGGATGGAGCTTTAGTGAGGTTTTGAGCGGATTTTACATGTCTTCAATCACAGAAAAGTGCTCTTCGGATCGAGTATCATGAGAACTTATTTCTTTTTAAAGTACTTGGCGTCGAGGCGCTACCGCGTCTCTTGATACAGTGTAGGATGGCATGTGTCGGCAGCAATAAGGTTTATACTGCAACATGTATACGCAATTGCATGTCAATTTCGCAAGATCTCGTTAGATTTGAACTATTCATGCGGTGTGCATAAAGGATCCAACAGCAAGAGAGCAGATTTTATGTACGCGCGGAAAACGTGGCACTCTTGGCATCACGTACGAGAAAATCTCTGCCACTGAGACATCAAAGTTTCTTGAAACTTTGGTCATAAGACCAACGAAAGAGATACGAAGGATGCAGCAGAGGAATGCTAGATGTTGCATAAGTAAGAGCTTTAAGAAAGGAGGACGCGAGAGTTGTCCATATAAGCGCTATACTTCAGTTATCACGATCCATGCAAACGTGGGCTTAGTATTCCAGGAGTTTCGTCCGCTTTTAACCAAAAAGGAAAAACCCTATACACGGAGAGAAGGATCCGATACAATTTACCATATCCCTAGTAAAAAAAATCGTAAATTTCTAGTAGCGCGGAGTCAATGACGCCACCTGTTGACAATTACGAGAACTATGCAAATTTTTACCATAAAATACGGTAAAAATCACCATAAATTTGGTAAAAATTCCCATAATATCGAGTATTTTTGTCATAGGTGGCGTCACCGTCGAATTTTACCAGATGACATAGTAATTTCTTCTGTCCTTCTTCTCACTATAGTGGAAATTCTGTCCCATAAATTAACCTTAAAAAAAATGGTAAAAAAAAATCGTTCTAATGCCATAAAGTATCTTCAAAAAGATCGGATATATGTTTAAAGTACCTAAGAATCGTCATTCCCACAGACAAATCAAAATCGTATTCGAATAATCGTTGACATGAAAAAAATTAAAATACATTTTTTTGGTTATGTCAACCATTATTCCAACACAACTCTGATTTTTATGGAGGATTCTGTATGTTATTAAAAAATTTTTTTTTTCATTTGCAAACTCGATAATTGCAAGAAAAATAACGATTGTCGTTATCCTGATTATGATAGCATTTTTGCGATTATTGTATCGTTCTTCTTGGTCCGCCGTATTGCGAAATCTGATCGATCGTATATTCCACAGGCATCATGGCATCAGGCATTCATGGACATCCAATCATGTTCGGAGGGCATGTTATGTTCCGAACACATCGCATTGATCCCTTCGGGTCGCCGGTGGCGATGTAGCCGTATTCACGTTGTATTTGCATAAGCGGCAATTATAGTACCGGCAGAGTTATGTGTAAATACATTCAACGCGTATAAACAAATTGTTCAATTCGACTACAATTTTTATACTCAAATAAAATTTATTTGTCTCGTTGCATAACAGGAAATTTATTGTATACTGGAAGACGAAATATAGGTGAATTCAATAAATCTTTTCTACGGACAAAAGTTTCGAGTTGAACGTCATATTTTTGCCATTCGTCGAATGTGTGTTGTGCAAAATTTCTCGTGAAAAAAGTTTCGCAACAACCCATAATTCACAGAAAGTATTTTTTGATGTGAAACTTCCTTAGGGAGGTCCGCATTTGCGTCTTTAGGGACGTTTTGCGTATTGCGTATTGCGTTGCGCATTACGCTTGACGCGCCTTACATTCCGCTACTTTAGAGAAAAGTAATTCAGACAAATTGCAAGGTAACAAGGTAATGCGTAAAGCATTACATTCTGCAATTTCATATAAAAAGGTCATCAGTTCAACAGCGCGTAAAGGTTACGCGTACTATTTTTTTTTAGGTTAAAAAGAATTTTCCAAATTCAACTAAAAGCTCTCGTAGCGCTTATGCAAATCTTTATCGACTTGCCGCGAATTTAGTTAATTTTCACAAAGCCCTTCTCTCGGTGTTACCATCGTTTCTCCGCACGTATCGAGCGACAAAAAACGGTGTACAGTAGATAGAAATAACCGGAGTCGCAGTAGAGCCAAATGCTGCGAGAATAGTAACAAGGTATCCCATCCCAATGCATCCCAAGTACATTGCAAATTAGTTCGCGCAAAGACACGATACAGCGTTATACATTGGGTATCGATTTAAGGGTATGTGAGCTCTTCTGGCAGCTTCCAGCGCTTGAAAATCATGGCATTTCAACCTGAGAGCCGAAAGAATATCGATGTTTTCCCGAACGGAACTTTCCACTCTCTCCGTTGCTCCACCATTTTCCATTACTCGTTTTTTTTCTTCTTCTTCTTTTCGTTACACACTCGCCGATGCAGGGGTACGTAATGCCTACTATTGCGTATTGCGCCGTCGAGACCCGATGAAAGCCACTCTGATGTGCTATAGATTCACAATTAAATTCCTCACCGGTGCCTTTTTCCAATACACTTTGGCTATCGTTCTCCAGGCTACGAAGACTAAATTTAATAGACTGTTTCATTCGGTTCTTTTTCGCGCAGGTTGTTCATTTCCCACTGAGGCTTTGTCACGAATTCATTAAGTATAGTTAACCGTAAAAAAGGCTCTTCTCGAAAATGGTACTTTTCGCTAAATTGAAATTTCGAGCTGTTAGATCGCAAAAAAAGATGTTTCGATGTATGTATTCAGCTTCAAAGCTGCTGTATGCTCTTGAGGGGTTCGAATGGGGTTCAGACAAGTGTTAGGAGTCGTATATAGCGATAATGGCACGTAGTATAGCGCACGCCAGCATCAGTCGCAGCACAGCGCAGTAGAACAGCATTAGCAGCAGGCGACAAACAGAGCCAGTAGAGCAAACCTGCATGGTCAGCCTTCAGCTCTATCAATTACCAGTCGGTCGATGTAGGCTGAGATCTGCTACTACTCTTGGACTTGTCACTACAATGCTATAGACCAAAATCCTGGGTAATCACCCGTTCGATCGTTGACGTCCTGACGGGGTTCACAAAGCTTTGCAAATGAGAGTTTGGTGGCAAAGACAGGAACTGTTGGTGGCAGTGGTTAATGTTTGGAATTTGCGACAATGCATGAGGCCGATAATGGACGCGGAAGTGGACACGATTCGTAGACTTGCGACGATGGATACGAAATAGAGAATTCTCTTCGTATTACTAATTGCAGTAACTATTATAGGGAAATTACGATTTTTTTTTTTCCCCCAAGTTAACTATTTAAACGGAACATCTCCTGACGGAACAATAAGGTATTTTTTTTTCTCTCGCAAAGAGGCCGCTCTCGTGTTTATATCAGCGGCATTTCATATTCAGCATCCCATCACATTCACCCGGTAAAAGTTTGCAGAATGCTATGAAGAAATAACGAGGCATAAACTTGCGGTCCAAGTGTTAAATAAAAGAATAAGGGAGATGAGTTTCAAGGCGGTAGAACGAGAGGCAACCACAGCGAGATATATCGCGCTATATACCATGTACCGTACTAAAATGTAGCGCAGCGAAGTAGCATCGTTTTTTTTTTCTTCCGGTCGTCAACGTGAATCACCGAAGGTGAAATTTTCACGTGTGTCTTCTTCATCCTTTTTCATCTACCGTTACCACTTGATATCGTGTTTTTTTTTCTTCTTCTTCTTCTTCTTCTTCTTCTGCTTCTTTCTACTTTCTCCTAAGACGACGAGGAGTCGAGTCGATCGAAGAGGATTTATTTATGTCATCATCTTCGCTACTCAAACGCCTGACAGACCCTTTCCATTGCGGAAAGTTTCTCTTTCCGTCTATTCTGCTTTCGCTTCCGAATGAAACGCGTGTTGCTTCTGGAGTTCGCGTCTGTTGGGATCTCTATCCGCCTTTCTTTTTTTTTTTTTCGTCATCGGCTGTACCACAACAACGCGGACCCTCATCGTTCGATTCATTGTTATATACTTCTTTTCCGTTGAGTCGTCGCGTCAACCAACTCTATGGGGGCGGTGACAGAAAATGTTGGAAGAGTGGATACGCCACACGATTTCTTTCGATCTCTCGACTCGGAGAAATGAATGAGACTCAACGTATTTTCACACGCACCGCGCCGTGACATCACAATTTCCACCTTCTATCGCACGAATTTCCTTTACCTTTGCTATTTCGCTCTCGATGTTCGATCATCTTCCGGGAATCATTCTCTCGTCGTTTCTCTCAATTATTCCAGCTTCGTTCCCTCGATAAATTCACTTCGCGGTCTATATATCTGCGGATATGATATGCGGGGGTGCGCGCGTTTTTTGAAAGGCGGAAATATCTTGTGCGCAAATTAAATTTGATAGTTTAATCATTGCAAATTCAATTATGGAAGTTATTAAAATGGCAACTTCCGGAGCATATTATGTACGTTTTGTACATCTTGCAGTCATTAATAAAAATCCATTACGATAGTAGTGCGATTATAGTATATTGTGGAACTCGTGCGTAAAGTACTACATTTCCGCACGAGTTACACATACTATTTTTTTTTATAGCGGCGCGTGAAACGAATCTTCTTCGGGGAGGTTAAGCGAAGTCAAAGCGCGAATTTTCCGAAAGGAGTGCGTAAGGTAAACGGAGTGCGTAAAGTGAAACTTTACGCACTCCGTTTACCTTACGTTTTTTACGTCGTGCGTAAAGTGAAACTTTACGAAATTTAAGCGCATTATCTCGAAATTTGTGAGAATTAAACCGGAAATCAATATTTGCAAAAAACATTCAGAATTCCATAAAATTTCAAATTCACGACAGATGTTATTTAACAAGAGCTTCAAATTTGATCCTATAGAATAGAAATATATAGAAATTTTTTTTCGACGTTTCACACGGTTTACACGTCGCGCCATGAAAATCTCGAAAACAATTTTTTTTTAACGAAAACAGAGCTTTCTATAGAGAAAGGAAGGAAGGAAGCAACCATTGGCTCAACTATTAATTCCAGAAAAATATGCGTTGTTTATTATGAAAGGAAATTGGAAATTCAGACGTCAATCCCTTAAAACTGAAGGGTTGTACAACGCTTTGTCATGATGCCACCGCTACTCAATTTCACCCTATAATAAGGGAGGATTTTAAGGGAGATATCAAGACGAAAAGTGTCCGATTTAAAATTCGATTCTTAATTTTTTTTTCCATTTTCACTCGACTACCCGTCAGTCACAAGTAAATGAACTGTTCGCAATATCCACCCGCCTTGCAACAGTGTGTATTTTTATTCAGCGCGTACGTCCGCGTAGTCCCACGACTCTTGGAAGTCAAAGGTTATCAGAGCGGCGACACGCAATCCCGAAAGTGTCAGTCCGGGTTCTCTACACGTTGGAATAAGTAAGCGGATACAGTGTCGGACACACTGTCGCGACCGCAGCGCAAGAGAGGGGCTGCAGAAACTTTTTCTTGAACCTGACGTGATTGGCCGCGCGAACGTCGACCGAAGTCAGATTCGATTTTGTTTTGTCGGGCGTTTCTTTGTCCACAACGATCTCGGAATACCCATACATATTATATCGTGACCACTTAGGAGTGGTCGACCCTCTTTGACGGTGTCTCCGACCTTCTCGATCTTTCGGCACACACCCCTTATACGTATATATACGCAAAAATCCTCTCCTACGCTGCTTTCCGTCGGCATATGGCCCGCTACCACCACTTTAGGATCGCTCTCTACTCTGTCAGCACGAAATGGATGGATGGTTTGGTAGTAGTCGTTTCGTTCGAAATGGATCGTTCGAAAAAAAAAAAAAAAAAAAAAAAAAGAAAACACTTCGATACCTTTGCCGGCCTATCGAGTGATATCTTCAACCCTTATAGATACACACGCGAAGTATGGACGATGTAGATATGTGGTATACAAAAAAAAAAAAAAAAGAGTAACAAAAGGGGAGTGTCGCATTTCGGTAGAAAATGTATATTTCGTATACACTATATACGCGATACTTCATCATATAATACATTTACATATGCTATACGTATGTATGACGATTTTTTTTTCTTTTAGACCGGAAGAAGTGATAACAAACGGTGAATAAATAAACGGAAAAGATGCGCATGAACAATTCGACCCGCTTATTTATTCCGACATCTATTATTTCAGTTCGTTTCTTCCCCTAACGGAAATAGTGGAGGATAATTTTCCGAGGTATATATATATATATATATATATATAGTACCGCTAAAAACAGGGGTGTGTTTTTTTATTATGCATTATTGCGCCAAACAACTTTTTCGCTGTATATCTATATACACGAGGAAACGAGTTGCTTCGCGTTCGTTTCTACGCAAATTAGCTACTATTTTTTTTCCTCCGCGCAGACGCCCCCTTTTTTTTATAGAGGTCATTCATTTTTTCGGAGGGGGTGAATTTTCAAGCAGTTAGACACCTTAAAGTATCTTCGCGATTGTGAGAAAAAAATTCTTAGACATTCTAAGATTCAAAAAGCTTTGAGTCGAAAAAAAAAAAAAAAATACTACGTTGATGGATTAATCCGCGTAAAAAAAAAAGTTCCAATTTGATAAAAATCAACGATTGCCTTGACAAGTAAATGCTATGAGATTTTTTTTTTTTTTTTTTTTTTTCAAAAAATGAATCGGAAAAATGCTCATATCAAAGGGTGTAAATTCTCTCGTCTTTCCTCCTGAATTGCCGTCGCATACTTCCGATTGTATTGAAGCGTTACTATTTCAATCTTTGCCGTTTCTTTATTCGCCGGTAAAGAAGACTCGTAATAAGAATGTGTGATTCACGATCTCTGTGAAATATATTGAAAAATTCTCGGATCGCGAGTCTATGCTATAAATTTCATTGGAATTTTTCGAAAGATCGTAAAAATATTTGAAAAAGAATTTTACTATTATAATAGGAGAACTTGTTGCGATAAAGGGGAGTTTCCATTGATAAACTTGGATCGCGCGGAATCAGTTCGACTTATAGGCCGTCTGCGAGATTTTACGAATGTCTGCCATCAGAAGAGAACGAGATTCGTGACCTTTTCAACCGTACAGAACGCGACTACACACTACTATCTTAAGTCCGTGTTGCGCGGAGGTCTCTGATCTGATTTACGTTCATCGCAGTTCGGGTTGAACAATTCGAAAAGTTTTCCCATTTCGAATGGTCGTTGGAGTTGACTACATCGGCGAAATCGGCGGTAATACCCAAGAAACCCCGTTGCGGTTCATCCAATTTCGATAATTGATAACCGGCGGCAACTAACCATTCGAAAATTTTCGAATTCTCGTATATTTTCATCCGAAATTCCCGCCAAAAGCGTTTTCTCTTCGGACGATATATATCGTTCTCTTCAATGACGTCGAGAACGACGAACGATCGCGGAAATGTATTTCCGCAAACGAAAATTGCTTCGACGGAATCGTCGTTTTACGATCATCTTTGCGGCCGAATGTCACGGATGAGATTTTTCGCCGAAATATTATACTGAAAAGAATTTTATATATATCGGTGAATCGACGTAAAAATCACCGCGGAGTTCGTTGCTTTGTATGAGAACAACAGGAAAACTTTTCCGCTATTGCCTTTCGCAGCTTTTATATCGAACTTTTATGGGAAAACCAATGCAGAAAGCATCCATTTGAAGATACTTTACCGGTGGAGCGTTTTAGTCTCGCGGGACTTTCGAACCGTTCGCTGACGTCTCCTATCCCCACCCCTTTGTCCTCGTCGAGTTAAAATCATCGAGAATACCACGAAAGAACCACTTTTTCTTTTTTTTTTCTCTGTCTCCGACTCCTGAACGATATTTTTCGAGGGTTGGAATGGAGAAGCAAAAATTTCTAGAGAAACACGAATCACCCCTCGGCGCGGTGTGCACACTATTGCTCCCCATCCGTATATTCACGACGCCGAGAGTACGTGATCTCGAGAAAAATGTGCAAAGCTAGTTTTGGCGAACATTCGTTTGGCAGAGTTTACCGCGAAAGCCGAAACGATAGGATTTATTATCCTTCGACGAAGTCTCAGATGGTTGAAATTGCCGAAGGGTGGGATTGCTACACAAATTATGCGCTCTCGAGTTTTATCGGAGTTCAGAGATGCTGCACTCGATAGCGGAGCGAATGAGTACCTTTTTCGAGTACCGAATGGCATTAAATACATCGAAACTTACAGACATCTGGAGCCATTTAGGGGATGTGAAGATTATTACGGAGACATTTTTCACGCTGACGAAATTGCTACATTTTTACTATTTTCTCAGACTTATCTGGTAACTTTCATCGAACGGTCGGTTAAGATAAAAAATTATTAACATTTTGCTGAATCGTTGACAAAATTTTTACGACGAGTTTCAAACGCGTGAAAAGCGAAAAAACCGATAATTTCGAAAATTCGCGTTTGTTGTAAATTTCGAAATTTGTAAAAAAAATCTCGAAATCTAAGTTGTTATATATCGTGGAAAAATAAGATTTGCGATGATTTCATTAAATTGCCAAATACCAGACATTCTTTACATTTCTGTAACAATTTTTTTTTTTTTTTTTACTCGACTTTTTTGGAATTTGACTTTTCGATTCGGAATTCAAAACTATGAATGGGTAATATTTTTATTTTAGGATGAAAATTTATTTTCCATCAAATTTGTCACGTAGTCGCTGATAATATAATTCTTGTACAGCAGATAAGTGTTTTGTCCCTCGGAGGCTTTTCACATCGCCTTAAAGTCGAAATTCCTCGGTAAGAACACGTGTGGCGCAGCGAATTTCGTCCCAAATTGCGTTACAAGATAAAAAAAAAAAAAAAAAAAAAAAAAGGGAAAGAGAAATGAGCGGAGAAGTTCCAAAGATAGAAGAACGCCTTTCTCTCCCGTAACGCAGGTGAGGGGAGATTTATAACTATATTATACCTCCGACGTGACAACCCTCTCTCTTTCTCTGTCCCTTGTCATGTCCCTTCGTCCGCCACCTCGGCAGCCGCAAACCTCCGTGAGGGATGGCATACAAGAAGTAAGACTTAGTAAGAAAAATCCATATAGGCGCGACTTTGCCCTCAAAACAAACTCGCGACGTCGAGCGATGCGCACCAACCTCTCCTTACCACCCCTTCGTGAATTTGGCACAAAAAATACCGCGATTCTCCGCTTATTTCTCGTTGAATTTAGTATCCTACGGATTTCGCTTTATCTTAACGAAAATTCTCACGATTTCCTCACTCCACTCGTATCCTATACGATGGAACTACTCAATGCAATGAGTTCGATAAAGAAGGGCGTATCTTTTATATCTTTGTACAGAGCAAATATCTCCCACTGTCGGTTGTTAGTCAAGCGATATATGGACGACGGATTTCCGGGAGATTTATTGCAATCCCGAAAAATCCGATAAGCTCTTCTCCTTCGCCGCTGGATTTATTCGACGCGATAAGAAATATGGATGTAACTATATATCGGTTTTTTTTTTTTTTTTTTTTTTTTTTTTACGGGTTTAAGTTAACGAATGTATCGATAAAGTTGCCGATTGAGAAATAGTGTCGTGGCGTTCACATGCTTTATTTTTTTTCATTTCGCGATACTGCGGATATATATAAATTTCAATTACCTTTTCGAACATCTGTCCGTATTCGACGAATCCAGCGTAACACGCGCGTAACCAACGTACGGCCAGTTCCTCGGCGAGCTTCATAGCCGGCTGCTTACCCGTGTTGCGAAGACCCTGAACGACGAAGGATTGGAGCGGTGCCCACGCGTACGGCAAGTCCCATTGCTCACCGGTGCGACTCAACGAGGCCGGTATGCCGCCTGTATCGATCAAAAAACCATACATATGGCACGTGGGTTCAGAGGTGTGGCAAGGAATTCAATAACGACGTTATATATACAGCTAAATCATTTATAACCGACATTTATAACTCAGCATCTTTTTTCTTCAGTCTACGAAACTATTTTACGAAAAAAAAAAAAAAAAAAAAAAAAAAAAGGCAAATATCGCTCCGATATTTATCTTCGAAAATAACGTCACGTGAAAGCGTAATTTGATGAGATTCGGCGGTAAAATTCATCGAAATGTGGTTCGCATTGAACTCCGCATTTTTTTTCTTTAGTCTACGAAACTTTTTTACGAAAAAAAAAAAAAAAAAAAAAAAAAAAAAAAAAAAAAAAAAAAAAAAAAATGCCACATATCGCTCCGATATTTATCTTCGAAAATAACGTTACGTAAAAGCGTTTAAAAGGTAATTTGAGAAGATTCGGTGGTAAGATTCATCGAAATGTGGTTCTGTATCACGAATAAGCAATATAACGTCGTTTTGGAAAATATTATTATGTAATATATTATTGTCGGAAGTAATGGAAAAGTAAGATCGCAATTATCTTCTATTTTCATACTTAATATTGTTTAAATAATGTTGCGAACAATTTTCAAAAATTCGGATTTTTTTTTTGTTTAAATATTATTTTTTCAAAATGAAATGCAAAACCCATTAAAATTTACCACTCGAGATATAAAAATTTTCGTGAGAAATGTATAAAACAATTTTCGTTATTTTCATTGCAAATATCTCAGTAAAGTGGCGGTAAATCGTTTTGAAATTTGAAACGCGCAAAAAGTATTCACTTTAAAAAATAATAGGAAATTACAAACCCGCGATGTTTTCATTTCATCGCTGATTCTCCTTAAAAAAATACTCGAAGAGATTGTAATTTCGATTTTTTTCGATGTTTGTCTCGCTTTCGGGAGTTTTAATATCGATTTATGAAAAAAAAAAAAAAAAAAAAATAATCCACTCACCCATATAGCTGCCGATTTCGGTTTTCTTCAAATAAGCGACAACCCTATCGGCGTAAATCTGCGACTTCGCGGGATCGAAGCTCTTGGTGTACAGCGGCGAGAGATTAGTCGGATAGAAATAATTTCTATGACATTCATTTTTAATATCGTAGTCCAACCAAATACCTTCGTTCTCATTCCACAGGACGTTGTCTATTCCTCGCTGATACTGGTCAGCGATGTCCGCGTAGTACTTAACTTTCTGCGGAGGAAAATCGTCAAATTTTATTCCAAACCTTTGACTCTACTAAGCGATATAAATTTCGCATAAACCGGCATACAAATGCGAGACGAATTGTCTCGGAAACTCGGGACCATGAAATGGAAAAAGAATATCGTTGATTCAAGAATAGTGACCATTGGGGACCGCCATTGGCATAAGTTATCAGTAAAATTGTATTTTCATTGTAAGAATTACATATGAAATCGCAACATTAACACATTTACTTACAATTTTTTTAGACATTAATTTAATTTCGTATGGAATTTTTAGAATAAAAATAAAGTTTTACTAATAACTTATGTCAATGGCGGTCCGCAATGATCACTATTCTCGAATCAACGATTTTTTTTTTTCAGAGTACTTTAAAGCCGAAGAATAAAAATGTTTTTTTTTTTTTTATTCTCTTTAGATGTTATTATTCGTATTACGAGAGTACAAAGTTCGCCTCCGGCATGAACGACGATATCGTGAATCGTTGGAACGCACAACTCTTCTGAACTCAACATTCTCCTGTAAATCTTGACGTTCTCGAGAGTTTCCGAGAAGCCGGGAGCGACATCTTCAGTTTTCTACAGATTTAATCATAGCTACGTACTTGTACCGTACCGTACCGTACCGTACCGTATAGGTACGCAAAATGAGAACGATGTCGTGCGTTCTATGAAGTTTTATCAGTTGAAGGACCGCGGATCGCCGGCGCGCGATAAAGCGAACGCGCGAAGGAAAATGGCAAATGAGAACAGAAATTCAGCTAAAGTTCGTGAAAAAAGTATAAAAGAACACTATATCGGGACCGCAAAGCTGAATAAACTGTTCCGTCAGAATTTTTATTTCACGCGGAGTATATTTTTCCCGTAATAATAATTTAAAGTTTCTCGCCGATGAGATGCGCGACGTCACCAGCGCGATCTCATTAGCTAATGCATGAAGGATCGTAACTCAAAGTCAAACTCTTTCAGCGTTTGCTCTGCCGGAAGTTGTGAATGAGAGGAGCGTAGGAAGAGTTTTGCTGGTGTGCGCGGAGCGTTAAATTAGCTGAAGGTCGCATTTTGCGGAAGCTTCGCAGCGAACGCTCTCGGGTTGCTACTTGTCCGACGAAATGACTCGATAAATCATAACAGCTCGTCTCACGATGTTGCGAAGGTACGTAGATTTTAACCCGGCAAAAGCCGCGCACCCTGTGAAACGACGCGCGTGTCTGACCATAACGCGGCTGCACTACTGTCTCTCGCATTACCAACTCTATGTGCACAAGAGACGCGCTATTACGAGACCCCGAGCTCTTTGGCACCGAACTTGAAACAAAAGTTACGCGTGAAAGCCCATCCGATGGGTACTCAAAAATTATGACTTTGACCTCAAGAAGATTATATGCGCCTAAAAGGTGTATGGAACATATTTTTTTTTTTTATACATTTTTTGTGGCGAATTTATTTGTACGATCGATTGTTTGCACGGTTTTCAGTGTCGACTATTATTACGCGATATCGGCCCATTAGGGTTGTTAAAATTTTTTATTTTTTTTTTTATTAAGTGGTTTATTGAGATTATTGTACTCTTTAAAAATATTTTCTACTGTTTTATTGATGTTGAAAAAAAAAAAAAAAAAATCAGTTTTCGATTTACTAAAAAGGCAGATGCAGCTGCTTTTTGAAATTTATGTTGCTGTCGCTTTCGGCAACGAAAATATTTTTTTTACTATTGCCTCATCGATATTGAATTTTTAAAAAATGCGAAAATTCATTCTTAAAAATGTTTAAATATCGTTACGCATCAAATAGTTACCTTCGCAAAGCTTATTTTTTTAAGGGATATGTGTTACTATATCAGAAAGCGGCAATCTGCTTAATGAGTTACTGCGGTTCTCGAACGGCAAGAAATACGGTATGGATGAGGCATTCAATATTATCTCACAGCGTTCGGATATTGCAGTCCGTTATTTCATCAAAAAGGAAAATATACTTTTTTATTTACACATCGATGAAGCAGTAGCAAATGTTTACGTATTGATTTCTGTTTATGGAACGATATTTGCGAAAAAGTTCAATAATCTCGATGAGCAATCGAATGGAAAAATAAAACATTTTTTTTTACCCTTTCTACTGCCCGTACCAAGTGCCCGTCACTCACTATACTTCATAATTCAATATTTGTTGTTTCGAAAAAAAAAAAAAAATCGTTTGAAATCGTTTGAAAATGCTTACCGCCGGAGTGCCAACGAAAGAGTTGAATTCCGATAGAAGACGAGCGTTTCTTTGTAGTATTGCATTCAGCTCCACGGGTATCACTGTCCTCGTGGCGATTTGCGACAGATTGCCGATTCCTCCATCTTCTCCGACGAACCAACGAGAGCTGAAGTCCCAACCGCTTTCAGCACCGGCTTTCAGATCCTCGTAAAAGGTTTTCTTATCTTGCGTCGTCGGGAGCTTTTGCGCCAAATCGTAATCCTCGCTGAGTGAATACGTTATCAATAAATTATTCATGATAATAATACCCGTTACGTGACTGATTTCGTTTCAATGGGGGGATCTAACGTACAGAAATCTACAGCCGTGGATTGGAAAGTGTAAATATTCAATGCGATGAATGTTATTAGATCGTTTCTGTCGCGCGTCAGTCGACCTCGACGAACGCGAGAGCATTGCGAATGCGCATTGCGAATGCGCAGATTGATTTTCCCTTCTGATACGTTAACTTGGATAACGTGCGATATAATTGGCAAAGTTTCTTATGTTGACGTTAATTACACTTGGCAATCGGGAATATTGGCAATGAATTCCCTATGCGACGACGCGAAGCTTATCGAACTCTAAGATCCGCCTGCAGACACCGGATGATGGGCTTCTTTACGAAAAAGTTGCCATCACTACCAATTTTTATCTTCTTTCGAAAAAAGTTTATTCTTTCATCGAGAATTGCCAATTCCATTGCCAATTTTTCACGGAAGAGAAGCTTTTGAAGATAAAGATAAAGCTTTGAAAATATGGTAACGACGCATCCGGCGGCAAGCAGATTATATTTCGAGTTTATTCGATACTGCGGAATTGTACTTTTCGGCGAATTCTATATTCTGCACTATGTTTTCCGCGCGAAATAGAGCAAATCGAAAGGCTTTGAAACATCCAAGGATCTCGCGCTTCCTTTATTTTTGCTGCCATAGCGCGAAAGTGTTATCAAGTTTTGTTTGCTGCGACGTCAAAGCGACTTTTGAAGTTACGTTTTTCCGAGAGCTTTGAAGGGTTTGCAGCTATTCTCAACGTTTTAAAATTGTGAAATGACAAAGCTCCGGAAAGACGTGACACTCGATTCTTCAAGGAAGATGAAATATCGAGGATATTTTTTTCGATAAAATATAAATTTTGGATAAATATAAAAAAATGTATTTAGATGAAAAAAAAATACGATCGTTAAAAAAAAAAAATTAATTTTTTTATTGAAATGCTCATTTAGAATATTGTTACTCTTTCACGGAAAAGTAATTTTTACAGAAGCAGAAATCTTTACAAAAATATTTACTACCGATGTCTAAATTTTCAAAAAATATTATTTTTTCGAGTTTTTCAAAATAAAGATATTCCGCTGCTTACAGACATTTATGTTGCTTTCGGTAAAAAAAATAACGATTGTGTAAAACCAGAGGTCAATATGATTTATTTTAATGTTGTCTCATCGACGTTGAAATTTTTTTAAATGCTAAATTCTAATTTTAAAAAATTGAAATACAGCGCTTCTCGTCAATGGCTATTTTTGTCATCGTTTGAAATAACATATACTGTAAAATCCGAGAACTATGATACAACAATATTTAAAATTGCCTCATCAATCGCAACGTTCGAGAAACAGTACATTTTTAGATACATTACGGCGTATCGATATTCCCGCGTTATTTTGTTTGAAAAAGTAAGCTTTCTAAAGGGGAGATAAACATGTTTGATAAACAATTATATTTTTCTATTCCTATGAATGCGATTTTCGCTTCGTTTAGAATTGCAAATTGATGAAGCAAAAGTAAAACAGAATCTTACAAACTTCGATTTTCACAGAATCGTTTATTTTACTGGATGCAACGTAAACTTCGACGAAAGCCGGATATCTGCATTTTAATTAAGTCGAAAGTTGCAATCTTCGTAAATTTCAAATTCACCAAAGCAGTAAATATTTTCCGATGAATGCCCATTTCCGCGAACAATTAGTTTTTCATCAAAGAGTACACTAATCTCGATGAGCGACTTGACGGTATATTGCTTCGAATTATTTTGCATTCGAAACGATGCGCGCAATATACTAACATCGTCTACTTCCTGAAACGCTACCTCACCATGAAATTTATATCAATAGCATATTACTAATTAACGTCATCCCTTAGGCTATGACACAAATTTCACTAAATTGCAAATTCCCCAAATAATGTTTGCCGATGAATATCATACGGGGAAAGCGCGTACGCGTCATCGATATCGTGACTCGTATAGACATAATTCGAACTCGAGACCCGCTATATAACCGAATAAACTTCCGTCCCGTCAAATTGAAATACTCACCAATTAAACGCCGCAAAAAAAAAAAAAAAAAAAAAAACATCGATATGTTTCGAATTAATTGAACGATACATTTCAATGCGTCGTTTTACCGATCTAATACCCGAAGCGTTATCGACAAGCGTTATAAATATCATCCGTACTGTCGATATTAAGAAATATATTTCGCACGATTTCCCCAACATTTCCGCGTTTTCTCGCGATATCTCACATCGTTCTCTCCGCGGTGATATCATCTCTGCTTTCTGGTGTAGAGAAACGCGCGCGCGTTCTCTCGCTTTTCCCTTCTCCCGTTTTCTCCGGTTTCTCTATTACCCGATCTCGAGAAGCTCGATTTTCTGCGGAGCGGGCCGATCGGATAAATATTCCATCAACCGAAGTGCAGCCAACTAACAAAAGGGAGGGGTGCGAACGGTTGAAAGGCCGACGGAGGAGTTCGGCAACGATATACTATAAACGATATAGGTGGACACCATCGTTTATCGGAGATACGATGCCCGCATATAATAACATCGCCGAGGGTTACAGGCGAAAATCGATGTTACTATCAAAACGCGGATTATACTATATTCGGAAGGTGAATTTCGTAACCCTGTTTTCCCGTTGAACGATATCAACCGCAAAGTGGCCGCTTGCGATAAAATTTAATGCGGAAGGAATTATGCATTAGAAATATCGCTCGTCGCGATTACGGTCGGTAAATCATTCTCAGATTTCTGGGGGGTGTAAAACTACCCCCGCGCTATGGTCGTTCATTGTATGTATACGGAAGTGATATAGTAGTTTGTAATATATACGCGTGTTTCGCGACCCTCAATTATTACGGTTTGCGTGATTCGTTGGAATTCATGCACTCCGCGGCTCTCGAGTTTATGTCGCGATATCATATTGCAACCCGTACAGCCCTTCGGTTTCTCTGTTAGTATACCTCGCGGATCCTCCATACCCGAGAGTAGAGTTCTACGAACGTTTCACGAACGTTATTCTACCAAAATTTATGAAGATTGTATCCACTTAGGAATATTACTCCATTGTTGCGCTTGAAATCGTGCAGTTTAGTTGATTATTCATTTTATCAAATGGGACGTATACACGAGGAGAAGGATTTACTAGAAATTACTATGTTATCTGGTAAAATTCGATGGTGGCGCCACCTATGGCGAAAATTCGCGATTTTATGAGCATTTTTACCACATTTATGGGGATTTTTACCATATTGTATGGTAAAAATTCGAATAGTTCTCGACATTTCCAACAGGTGGCGTCATTGACACCGTAGTACCAGAAATTTAATCAGATCATCCGCTCCGTTGCTCTCCGTGTAGCAATGTTCTCTTCATTTGGATTTTACTACGGATGCATAGTACCGATTGATTAATTTTTCTTGTCGCTATATCGAGGCACGTGATCTCCAGAGGGCGCAAACAATAAAAACAAAACCCCTTCAATGAATTAATTCTTTGCTTTCAACGCAATATGATTCTTTCGATGGTTAAGAAATTCTTTACATAAGATATTAACTTTTGTGTTTTATTTTCTGAAATATGCACCGTGTGATCAATTTGCCATTTGGCGATATCGCGATACGATAATCTCCATCAGTCGGATAAAAAAGGCGAAATTCCTCGGAATTAATCAATTTCTTTCCATCTTCGAAATATAATTCTTTCGAGAGATAAACAATTCTGTATAAAAGGTATTCACTTTTAAAAAAAATAAAATAAACGCCAAAGTAAAAATAAAAAAATAAACGAAAAAACGAATAACGAAAAAATAAAAATAAACGCTAAAATGTTCACCTCACGTATTGTAGAGAAATCAATTTCATTTACAGAGAGCGTTGAAAGGGGCAAAAGACGAAGCTGCAACATTGGACGCACTTTGGAAAACGCTTTTCGATCGTTGCACGAGTTTCCAAAGAATTTTCGACAGATTGCGTTGTAAAAATCAAGTTTTTGGTGAAATTGTACGACGATGAAATAAATGACAAATCGGAGGTATGAAAAACTTACAAGTAACTTTCCGGTCGCGGTCCATCGCTGCTTACCACGTAGTGTGCCATTTTATAAGTTTGACCATTTTTCACGACGTCAATGGTTTTCTCTCGTTGAAAGTACGCGAACTCTTTTTCCATCGTTCGCAGATTGTCCGCTAAAAATTTGATGTCACCGGTAGCGACGAGGTAACGTTCGACCTGTTGGAAAATATAATTTTATGAGTGAAAGAAACTGAATAAATATAACGTACGTTCGCTGGAGGCGTTGCGAAGGCAATCCGAGTTTTTAACAATTTTCATTACGCGTTGTTTTCACTATTTTCCATTATTTTTTGCGTTTAAACGTCAGTAACAGAATGCATAAAGCTTAATGAAAAATTTCCAGCGCATTGTAATAAAACTAAAAAAAAATTTTAAAATAATTTCGATAAAATTATTTTTTAATTTAATAATAATACATTACGATACTATAGTGCGATAAAATTTTTCCTAAAACGAAAACGAGATTTTTTTTTTTTTTTTCAACAAAATGTAAAGTGGGGTTTTGCACTTTATCCACCGATTGAAATGAATTAAATTAAATAAAAAATAATTTCGGAAAAATCGTTTGTATTTCAATCGCTTCGGTTAAAGTGAAAAACGCACCGCACGTGGCGACAGATGTGATTGTGCAATCGGTTATATAGCCCTCTGGCATCGCTCTCCGGTTGTGTTTTGACTCTATCAACTCGTTCGCAATAAATTCAATCGTAATAAAATCTGAAAAAAGACACGAGTCGCGGCGCTACACTAATTTTTTTTCGAAATTTTTTATGTCGTTTCGGAAAACAACGTATACGATGAAACGCGTAACTTCCGTCTTTCGCCCGGCGGGCAGTTAAGAGTTAAAAATATGTGCGCTATAAAGTATATTTTTAAAAAGAAATACGAAAAAAAAAAGCAAATTTTTCAAACTTTTAAAAATGCAGCGGTATAAAGTGCGGTGAAGGATTTTTCACATAATCCTTTGAACTGAAAGTTTTTCATAAACATTTTTTTTTAGCGGAGGAAAAAATGAAAATTCTCGAGTCGATTCAATGGAGTGCGCAGTTTCTCGATATGCCGCAATACTGCGCCTCAGGTGGTTCGGGAAAATATGAAAAGCGAAGAACTAACCAACTTCCACGCGCACAACTGCAGTTGCTATTCCAATTGCAGTTGCGCGGGATACTGCGGCAACACTCCAAAGTGCAATATCCTCCGTCTTGGTGAATAAATACGAACACACAAGTCTGGTTTAGCAATATTAGCAGAGGGAACGTAGAAGTAGAAGGCTATTGCCGCCGGTTGCTTACAGTGCGGTCGGTCGTATACTACAGCGAAACGACAACGTTTTCAAGCGCGCATCCTACCTAAAGAGGATTATCAAAGTTTCGCGTGTTGCCCGTCCAACTTGATCTCATCCTCGTTCCTCTCGCATCTGCTGACTCTACGAATTCGCGAGTTTTCGGATGTGACGAAGCAGAATTCAATAGGAACGACGTATTTTCTCACTTTTACGCCTCGAAAGAGTTGTAAAATTTCGTTAGTTTCGCATGGGTTACGGAAAACAAAAAAGATATTCCGAACGTTGAAATTCTAGCGATAAAAAAAAAAAAAATCAACATGTGTGTCTTTTTTTTTTTCGTTAAATATTGAAATTTTATCGCGCGAAATAAAAAACGATTTTTTCCACAAACATCACTTCGCTGTTTTTTTTTTTAGATTGTTATTTAATTCTCCGAATATCGTATTTTTTTAAACGATCTGATGGAGTATATCTCATTTTTTATTTCACTTTAAAAAAAATTCATCGATAGACGAGTTATAGCGAAATTTTGTTAAACTGTTTATACGGATAAAAAGGGTTTCGAAGAATTTTCTTTAATTCGAATTTCACAGCAGTAGTTGTATCAGGAAGAATGTTAGAATACCCTTAATATATCTTGTTTTCGCGAGAAAAAAAAATCGTTTTGCGGTTATTTTCACGATTTTTTCGGTTACGCCGAGAACTCGAAGAGGGATGACGAGGGAAAGAGGAATATATCGTTACAGGTTTGTCGCACGCGAGGTAAGATACGAGAATGAAGAAAATAAATAAAATAAAAAAAAAAAAAAAAAAAAAAAACGAAGACGCAAGAGGAATGAGGGTACAAAGTTAAAGAAGAAGTATCGTAGAAAGTTTTGAATCGACCCGAATTTATCCACATCCTTCCCTCGAAAGAGGGATTTTACTTTTTTCCTCTCCATCGCGTTTATCCAAATTTATTTATAGGCCTCGATTTTTTCTTCGCAAGAATCACAAGAATCGAAGTCAGATGAAAAGTTCAGTGATTGGCCTCTCAAGGGGTGTGCGCAGGTGTGGACTTTTTTTTTTCTTATTTACTAACGCTACCGTTGGAATTCCCAATAATTCGATTAGTACGGAACATATGACGCTAAGAGATAGATTACACATCACCTTAATGGAGTTTCTGAAAGTCGAGAAGCCAAAAAGGGTATTCAAACTTCGTACGTAGGTTCGTCCGTTTTTTTTTTTTCGTATTTTTATACCTTTTTCCGTATTTCCGTTTTTTCGTATATTCGTTCGTACGATCGTATCATTTTTTTTTTTTTTTAATAACTGACGAAGCTACACGAGAATTAAATAAAAATGTTTCACCAATTTTTTTCTCTACGCGAAGCGGCCAATCACTGATAAACGATTAACGACTATACAACTCGTCGTTCCCCAAATAAATCGCTAAAAGTTTCGACATTTTTTTTTTTTTTTTTTTTTTTTTTTTTTTTTTCAGTCCGATATTTACATGCGCGAAATGAAAAACGAGGTTGTAGTACGTAAATAAGGGTGGGAACGGGTGATTAAAAAGTTCTCCGGCGTTTGCGAAATGACATTTTTTTTTATGCTTCAAGCTGCGTATAGGACTACTGGGAGCGAGAAATTCGTTATTAATACTTTCTGCAGTTTCAACAGCTATATGCATATAGGGAGAGGAAAAAAAAAAAAAGAAAAAAAAGGTTAGCCGAGTGTGCAGAGGTGCGTGCGCCCGAGTCTCGGGCGAATGCCAAGTAAATATCGTTGTGCGGCTTGTCGGCTCGTTGCTCCTGTATCTTCGGTGGTTATAACTATACGTTCTGCTAAGTTTAACGAGAGAGAAAAATCTCGCGAATGCAAGAGAACGCCAAAGCGTTGAAAAAAAGACTATCCGCCCGGGAAAAGGAGAAATATACGAGTTTCGGAGGCTCCGGTTGGCAAGCATTAGGTAAAGGAGAGACTTTCACAATGGTTCATGTGTTACGTTTGTTGGAACTTTCAGAGGGGAAACGACGACCCTACTTTCGCCCGAGGGACTCATAAATATAAGCTTTATAACAGGAGTTTCTTCTGCATGGACCGATCCCGTGATACACGAGGCTATTTCCCTTTTCCATCTTCGGCAAGAATCGGATAGCTACTTAATCGTCGAAGATCGCAGCGCGTGAGTCTGATAGACGCGAAATACTTAGTTTTCAGAGTCTGTAATTGGTAAACTATTTGCTACATCGACATATGGGGGTGTCGCAGGATAAAAGTGGTGAACAGGAGCCGAAGCACTATAAGGACGACTGCTGCGCGACGATAAAGATGCGTAAACGAAAAATCTAAAAAATTTTCCAATTCTGCTGGCGTTCTGACAAAATTTAAGTTATTCCAAAGTTAGACTTCGCTTCGATTGTAATTACGAATTATAGAGGAGTTTATGGCTTCTATAAGAACCAATGGTTAGTCCGATGGACTATCGCGTAATGATTTTTTTTTTTCTTAAAAATATTTCGATTCCAGAGAGTAATTAAGACAATTTTTTCGAAGAAATTGTACTGAACTGAAATTGAAAGTAAACTGAACTGAAATTGAAAGTAAACTCCTCACGGAAGACACGACTGCAAATACCCGACTGATTCTTCGATAATGGAATTCGCGCGAAACACATTGTTGCGTATCGTTTGGTATTTTAGATACGGAAACAGAGGAAGTTGCGTGTTCGCGGAGGAAAACACGCGACGACAAACGAATTAATGGAGGTGATACGGTGCGCATAAACTCATATAGAGAGTATAGAGACTTTAAACCGCGCGACACGCACATCTCTCGAGAGTAATGAAGTAGAAATGTATAATTTATTACGGAATAGCAGACCGAAAAAAATTAATGGCACCGGAAGTACTGGCGACATAACAAAATAGATTATCTTACGCGGAAGTATCACATTTTTAGTATCACTCTTTGTTTCGTTTTATGTGCGCTTTAGAAAATTGTCGTACGTACCATGGGAATCAAAAGAGGGGGTTGACTCCTCATGAGATAGTAGATTCTCGCGCCGTTTGGAATGAATCCGAAACGCTCGACCATCGAGATGAAATTTTCTAAAATTCCTTTAGTTGTGTTTGCCATTCCCGTCAACAGAAGACCTTCGATAACCCAATAAGTGTCCCAATAGTAGGTTTCTGTAATAAAAAAAAAAAAATGTTACAATTTTTTAACACTGGTAGTGGATTTTTTTTTTTACCCAAAAAAGAGTTAAAAATAATTAGTGAGAAATTTTGTACAAATTTTTACAAATCGGTCACAAAAGAAAAGTATAAATAAGATACTCGTTTTGTCAAAGTTTTCTTCTAAAGCGTAATAGAGAAATTGCGAATACTTCTCGATGGTATAAAAATCTGTTTTTTTCACACATTTTTTCCATATAAAAAAACAAAAAAAATTCAAAGCAAATTGAAAAATTTGAAAAAATTCATACGTATTCAGAAAAATGAACGAATCGTTTTCATTAAAAAAAAAGTTGGCTTTCCGGGAAATTTGTTGAACAATTAATTTTTTCATCAATTTCTTAATAACATTTTGGAATTATTATTATGCAAAATTAATCTTTTCAGTATCTTTAATATGCATAAATTTTGTCAGATTTTTATACCATCGAGAAATATTTGCAATTTTCTCTCATTTTATTGTTG